>JAOPTO010002243.1:706203-759867 GCA_033822845.1 Tetrapedia diversipes | reverse complement strand
CACTGAAACACTTTACTCAATCGTGTCTCGTACTTTATTGACTAACAGGAGAACGTTCTAGTCGTTACGCCTTCCGTGTGTATAAAAAAAAAACAGTTGAAACCACAGTTTCAAATATGACGTCATTGCTCCTGCGTAGATTTCTTAGTTATCGACTTCACCAACAAATTCTATTTGCATGTTTTTTCAGACAATCTTTATTGTTGAATATCGTTTCATAATATTAAGTTTGTTAAAGAAAATTTATGCATTTACCGTTACAGTCGGTAACTGCGTATTATAACAGCGTTCAGTATTATAACAGTATTACCTACATTACCATGTAAAGCAATAGCTGCCATATTGATCTGTATTATCGATCTTTTTTTGATTGCTCTTTTCCAGTAGTCTAAGATCTTTTTTTTCAGAAGCCTCTTAGCCGTACACATATTGTATTAATAGAATCTGCGTGTCTCACTTTTTTACAATTTTTTTGTTATATCTAAATAATTATCGGTTCTGTTCCTCTCATAACAATTATCAGTTTTATTTTGTAATTTTTCATGATATTTTTTTTTATTCGTAACTGTTGTAACTCTAAACTTCAATAATAGTTACATCAAATTACTGAGTTGATCTCTAAAATTCCTCTTTACAACCGTGTTACTAAAAAACGAAATTTCACAACGTAAATTAATCAAACGACAATTACGAACGAAATGTTATATTGGCCTGCCGATCCTTAATAGGTCAAAGCATTTTCAATACAATCTTTTGCTTTCTCTTAAACAACATGAATTCTTTCATTTCATGGAATATGAAGACAGACCATTTCCTGGAGGCCGTCGCGTCGTCCAAATTCTTTTTACTCCGACGTCGACGCTGCGATTCGACGTTTCCTTCGCGTTCCTAGCGACCAAGGGAATGTAAATTTCAGGCCGTTCCACTTACACGTTTCTCCAAGAATCTCGGGCGTTTAATTAAGCGAGAAAAAGTTGCGCATATACGTTTCCACACGACATTACGTCGGGACACGGCGCCGATGCACTTTACCCCGGTTTTTAAAGCACTGCCCCGTCTGGAATATTTGAAGAACAATTAGGGTAAAATGAACTAAACCGGTTTGCTTTCTGTTTGATGGTAAAATAAAGATAATCGAAATTTATTACAAATTCATAACAGGAATAAAAATGGAAACAAGTTTAAAAATCTTACTTTTATAAAAAAAAACGAGAGAGAGAGTGAGAAATCCAAAAATTTCAAAGGGAATTAAAATTGTTGTAAAATAATTCTTAATATCAATTTAATCGTTGGCTGTTCATCACGACGCTTATAATTAGTTATGCATTGAGAAGTAGTAACTGTTCTTTGTGTATAAGTACTTAGGTATATTAGAAATTTCTGTAGCTTAATACATATTAATTTTTATTACAACTTTCATTTCTTTCTTTCTTCCTTACAAACATGATCCTATTGTTGGCAAACGATTGTCATTTTACTTTCATGATTTAAAGTTATAAGGTATCCTGAATTTTTAACAAGCAGAATTTCGCTTTTCTTTGATTTTATACTACTAACCTTTTTGTTACTAAAGGTGACTATAATCACCCAACTTCTGATGCTCATCAAATACTACTGATGACTATAATCACTCGAATTCTGATGTTCGCTGTATACTACCGAACACCCAATAAACTTTAATAGAACAGAGTACATATATCAATTATCTCCATAGTAGCCGATTGCTGATTATTAATATTTTTTATTTGTTAAACGTTCTATATGTCGCAATTTGATTTAAATAAAGAAGCAATAATTTCTTTTACGCCATTAGCTATTAACCATTTGCATTCGAGAGGTGACTGTTAGTCACAAAATGATAGTTTCACAAATTTTCAGACTTCAGTTAGTTTGTTTATTAGTTAGACTTAGAGATTAAACAATCACATATGTAAATTTTAGTATATTACTTAACTAACCTAAATGACGTTTAATATAGGCGAATCTTAGTAAATATTTCGAATTTGTAAATTTTTGAAGTTAATATCACTAAAGGACTAACAATCACCTCTCGAGTGTAAAGGGTTAAAAACTATGTTTTTCCCGAAGTGAAATAAATGCCCTTACGTCAGAACTGAACAGAGCCACCGTAACAAAAAGGTTAAAAGAAAAACTCGAATTTCTATACAATACTCACTGTACATACAGGGTGTCCCAGGTTTTAACGTTCAAACTTTGTCAGTGTATTCCATGGCACGACGTAAGAAAAAAATGTTATGTAAACATAGGTCATATAGAGGTTTATTAAGAAGTTATAACAAAAATTCAGAATAGGAATAGTAATTAACTTGCTGTTACTGCGAGCATTGGCTTCGATAGATCAACAGTATTGTGTTTTTCAGTGCGTTTATGTAAGCTATGTTTATTATCTGAGGTCACCAAACATTGAAACGAATTTTCGCCAATAATAGCTTGTGAGGATCGCAACGAGGGCTGGCGTGTGAATAGATTCAAGCGGACACGTTTAAACGCTAAAAAATAGGTAATTATTTACTTTAGGGGCCTCAACTCCGATTTTAATGATTCTGAAATATGTTATAGAAGAGAGTATTCTGAACAACTTTTTCCTATACATATAACCGTCGCTCGGCCTTAGTTTCCGAGATATTTGCAAAATTCCTTCCGTGCTACTACATTGAATTTTTGTTATAACTTCTTAATAAAGCTCTATATGACCTATGTTTACATACCATTTTTTTCTTATTTTGTGCCATAGAATATACTAACAGAGTTTGAACATTAAAACCTGGGTCACCCTGTATAATAGGTATACAAAGTAATATCCCTGTCAAAAAAGTTTCGATCTTGCCGTGTGACTCTGCAATCTTTCTTATTTCATTTGAACATATGTGATAGATTAGAAAATACATAGATAATTGTATGAGTTTCGATATGAGACGAACATTCTGCATCGTTTTTAACTTCATAACAAGATCCACTCAACTGAATGCATCTCCGTGATCCTTCTTGCCATCAACTGACCCTTGTCCAATAATGTTTCCCGTTCCCGGTAGAAGCTTTGAAAAAAAGTGGCACGGAAAATGGCCAACAGTGTAAATCTCCGTGAACTTAAAGGGACAATTCTGTGCAGCAACGATAACTCAACTTTGCACTCTCTGTAGTGGCTAAAACTCATGCTTTAGCGGCTCGTAAGACCAGTAACCTGATGCTGCACTTTCTGCAATACCATTAATTCAACTCTGCACTCCCCATAATAGCAACAACGCAACTTTACGCCAGGGTTGAGCAAGCAGTTCGAATAAAATATTTCAGAAATAGTTACTCGACTAATGTATCATCCTATCTGACTAAACGTTATTGCGAGACAACTGTGTATCAGTTTATTTAGAAAGGCAAATTATTGTTAATCATTTCATTATTAAGCTATTAGATGAAATGATTTGTAGTAAATATTTTTCAAAATAGTTTTTTGAATCCGTTTTATTTATTACAATAAAGACACAGATTTCCTCACATTAATTCATGTATACAAGATCATTTTGTTCATATTTTAATTCGTATTTCATTTTAAAGTAATTTTTGTAAAAGTAATTACAATAATATAATATAATGGAAAACCGAACATAGTATGAATATATCAATTTTATCATCAGAAATTCGAATTCTAGGAAAAGTGAATTCAAAGGTTTTTTGAGTATTCATGTATTTATTAATATCTATAAATGCAAGGTATTAATAATACATGCGATTTACAAAATTAATCAGACACTATGTTTAATTAAATTTCTTATTTTATTGAAACATTATGAAAAATTACGAACTATAACTTACAGTAATTAATAAAAGGAAAAACAGATATCTTAAACAATACTTAATAAAAAGAACGTAATTAATCAATAAGATCTCAATCGATTTTAGTGACAATTGTGACTTCATTATATGATCAGTTTTGTAAGTTACTATATTAATACTAATAAGAACAACCGTGATATAATAAATAAATTCTAATAATATAATTAGTAACCACTCTATTAATGTATATTTACGATGTTCAACAAATTATTCCAAATAAAATTCTTATTAGCATAACATTCTATTGCCCTGACGCTTTAATTATTCAAAAATTCGTACAATTCCTTCTCTAAGTTGTGGAATATTTATATTACTTTTTATCATAATTCATAAATAAATATTCAATGAATTAACAATAAGATTCGATGATTTTACAAGCCGAAATATCAATACTACCTTAACCTATTCAACATTGGAAACCTCTTCATTTTTTTAATTTAAATCTTTTCAAAAACTAAGTTTCCTATGAACAAATTTCATTCGGTATTTTCGATATATTTTTTATTCATATGCAACGCCCAGCTGTGCCATCATGTCTGTCACATGATGCATATATTTCATAACAAAAGTGACTTTGATAAATTACAATATCCAAAACTCCGAGCTCTGCAGTAATTCTTCAAACAACCGAATGTTTTGTTTTATAATCATATTTTTTATTGGGCTTTACCTGTTTACCACGCAATAAATAATAATAATAACAATATATCATATTTTCCAAGTAAAATCTTTCCACCTACATAATTCCAAACAACCTTTAACAATCTTTTCTTTTTGTTAAGTAGTAGATTGTTACTTATAAAATTACCAAGTTACATTGATACATTAGAATTTTTATTATTCATTATGAAGATATAATGGAAGTAATTTATTACAATTTCGTAAAAATTACAAAAAAGTAACAGTTGAAAAGTATTTTACCTAAAAGAGAAGATTTAATCATGTCAGTGATCTTAAGAGGAAACAATTAAAAATTTATCGGTATCGTTCAAACTTTTCCATTTAAACTAGCGATTTCATATGAGCTAACCCAATACATATGTCTATGACTTACCACATGACACATCTGAAAAGAATTCGTTTTGAAGTATAAGTAAAAAATAACAACTTAGAGCAATCAATTATTTTCATCATTTTATTATCCACTTTTATATTAAAAACGTTATGAATAACAATCGGAGATCGTGAGCCCTTATATCGAAGATTATTTTTACCTCTCTGTAACCAAAATGTTATTTCATTCAAAGAAAAAAAGAACTATAAGATGTTCATACAGTAACAGACAAAAGTTGAAGACCGATGGTTCAACGAAAATAAATAAATTAATTCATGAAAAATGGCACGATAAACAAAATTCATATGCTATGTTACTTAATAAATGATGTTCGACCATGATAACATTAAAAATAAATATATAGATAATATTTGTAAGCCACAAAATTATGTTTTATATTATCCTCTCGTCTTAAACTTTTGTCCGCTACTACACTGAGGAGCATAACTATAGCTCCACTCCCCTTTTTGAGTATTTCAGACTTTTGGATAGGAATGCAAAAAAGTCGATTATAGGAGGTGAAAGGGTATGATAAACAGTAAACATCAGAATAGTTTTATTGTAATTTTCTGTCGATACAAACAACATATATTCATATAAACTGATTTTTGTATCGTTGCACAACTATAGCACCATATCATTAAAGATACAATTATAAATTACAAACAGAAAAGAACAATTGATAAAAGATACAATTAATAATTTGTAGGTCCACCTTTTTTTGTTATAACCTGAAAAATGCGATTTGACATACTCTCAATCAGCTTTTGAAAAGTTTCCTCGCGGATTTCATTGCTGACTGCAATTATCTCATTTTTCAGTTCTACGACGTTTTGAAACTGTCGATTTTCTGTATAAGCCTTCCTTACAATTATGCTCCAGACGTTTTCCATTGGATTTTGGTCAGGAGAACACGCTGGCCATTTGAGAACATTAATCCCGTTTGTCTGAAGCCATGCCATCGTTCTGCGACTGGTGTGTATGGCCGCGTTATCTTGTTGGAACGTCCATTTCACAGTATTATTTTCATTAATAAACGGCAATAAATTATTTTGTAGTATGCTGATGTATTCTGTACTGTCCATCCGTTTTGATGGAAAACTCAGTTTCAACATGCCATTTATGCAAAATGCCCCCCAATCCATCACACTACCATTACCGAAATTCCTTTTTGAAAAGAACCGCGGTTCTTTTCGCAAATCTCGCCAATATGAATTGTAACAGATATTTACACTAAACTTATTATTTACCTTACCCTTTCACCTCACATGTTTGATATTTTTGCATTCCCACTCATAACTCCGAAATACTTAAAATGGGGGTGGTGCTATAGTTATGCTTCTCAGTGTACGTATCGCGCCAGTGAAGAGGCGCCTTTACAGTAACTTTGAGTAATTCTTCCGCAGGCGGTGCGGATCCTGAGAGAATGGCACCACCGAGGGTTGAAGAATATCTGGCAGAGTTATTTTGTGGCTCGAACGTGTCGATGCAGGTGGTGTCCGACCAGGAAACCCTTCTCCAGGAGTACCCTCTGTTCGCATGCGTGAACCGTGCCGCCTCGATGATACCCCGACACGCGGGCAGGATTATCTTCCTGACCTACGAGCCAGCTAATCCCGCCTGCATCCTGGAAACGGTCATGCTAGTGGGAAACGGTGTCACCTACGACACTGGCGGCACCGACATCAAGATCAGGGGTACGATGTTTGGTATGTCCAGGGACAAGTGTGGAGCGGCGGCGTGTGCTGGATTCATGCAGGTGCTTCAACTTCAAGTTCAATTTATATTATCCGTTCAAACACGTTCCGTTTACAATAGAATTAAACGAATTCAGACGAAATAAGAAAATCGTAACGAGACGTCCATAACAATGGAATTGTTAGTCACGATAATTCATGAACAGCGTTTTCCGTATAATTGACCTTGACTCTACAAGATTTCCAAAGTTATATTTTTATTCTCTCACCGTATTCCACTTATCTCAAGGAAAAATGTCTGGAAAGAACCATACAGGGTGCCCCAGGTTTTAATGTTCAAACTTTGTCAGTGTACTCCATGGTACGAAGTAAGAAAAAAATGTTATGTAAACGTAGGTCATATAGAGGTTTATTAAGAAGCTATAATAAAAATTTAGAATAGGAATAGTAATCAACTTGCTGTTACTGCGAGCATTGGCTTCGATAGATCAACAGTATTGTGTTTTTCAGTGTGTTATGTAAGCTATGTTTACTATCTGAGGTCACCAAACATTGAAACTAATTTTTGCCAATAATAGCTTGTGAGGATCGCAACGAGGGCTGACGTGTGAATAGATTCAAGCGGGCGCGTTTAAACGCTAAGAAATAGGTAATTATTTACTTTAGGGGCCTCAACTCCGATTTTAATGATTCTGAAATATGTTATAGAAGAGAGTATTCTGAACAACTTTTTCCTATACATATAACCGTCGCTCGGCCTTAGTTTCCGAGATATTTGCAAAATTCCTTCCGTGCTACTACATTGAATTTTTGTTATAACTTCTTAATAAAGCTCTACATGATGTATGTTTACATAACATTTTTTTCTTATTTTGTGCCATGGAATACACTAACAAAGTTTGAACATTAAAACTTGGGACACCCTGTATAACGCAACTCCGCCTTTCTCTTGGAAAATAACGTCAAAATTTCAATAGAACTTTATAAAATTTTCAATAACTTTTTATGAATAGAATTTATCCGTCGATAATATAAAAGAATATTTCAAATAAAGGTTGAATGGTTTCAAGACGTAGATAAACTAATGTAAATACACTTCTTCTAGCTAAGTTCATAGAGGACACATGAAAAATCAAAGGTGTAAGATCGAATTATCATGATCTTGACAATTACCTCTTTTACACCCTGTACATACATATATTAGAATAAAAACTAATTAGGTGTACGGAAATAAGACTGGAAGTACGTGTGTGCAGGTGTTACGATCCATATAATTAGCGAAGTAACTAATTAATTACATAAAACCACTTATTTATGATTCATAACTAACTCTTAACATATTGCACCAAATTACATCTGTCCCATTTAATAAGACACTTATGTATATATTTTTATAACTTGTATTTTAAAAAATTGGACATACGTGAATTAGTACATAAGGTAGCAGTTTGCATTTAACATAGAATAAAGAACAACATTACTTATGTTGTATGTAGAGTGATCTTAATAATTAGTTATAAGTAATTATATGCAGCCATAGACAATTCTAATTATTCGCATATAATTACGAATACTTATGAATAATCATAAACACCTACAGGTAATTATCAACACATTATCAAATCCTACAGTTACCTACCATGAGGTTCGAAATTTATTTGCATAACTGAAGTATTCTGCAAATATATACATAGCATGAAATATCATCTCTTATGAATAGCATTTGAATCCCATAAAATGAAAGTTCTGTGTAGAAAGTAATGTAAATTCCTGAATACATATTAAAGTTGGTCCTATCTGAAGTTATACCAATATATTGTTTCGAAGTGAAACGTTCGATATCGTGTATTTTTCCCCTTCCATTTGTATTGTTTTGGCAAAGTTTGAAAATTATATTGAAACTGGAAAATTATGGACAAACTCGTGTGTAATAATACATGTGCATACACCGTCACTTAAAAGTTTCTACGCACGTGTTCACAAAACGTGCTCTGATTTACACTACCAGCCAAACATTTTGAAACGTTACATGTTCAAAGAGAGGCAAAAAATTAAAACAAAGAAATTTAGATCTATGTTAACTTAGAAAGATTTTCGCTCGGTAATCTGATGAAATGAGCAAAACTGATCTTAACACGAATAGTTTCTATAAATTATATCATCATTTACATCAAAATATGATGTAATTAAAAATTACAAAGATTATTCCAAATTTTTGGCTGGTATTTCCACTACAGTGATTCAAAAATTAGTTCATACACTCTTCAGATACATATTATATCTTTATAAATTTTTTGGGCAATACAGATAAATTTTTTGTTTTAAAAATATGAAACTTAATTACGAATGATTTATAGCTAAATCAATGAACACTTTTATATTGTAAAGAAATTATATTTTATTTAGAAAAAAGAGCATCTAGTTTGTGATAAACATGAACCATAATTTGATTAAAACTTTTTATTAATTAATATTTTATATAATAATCTTATCCTAACAAATTTATCAAATTAATCGATCATTATATATAATGCTACATTTCTTCTAGGCAATTTGATACTGATGAAAAAAAAAGCTCAATTATTTTCAGCAATATCTAATTATTTCTGTGTCGTAGCAACACAGTTTCCTAACACTAATAATATAAACAAAAGAAATACCAAAGGCGGTTTAATTGACGCAAAAACGCGAACTTAATTCGAACTTAATCACAACTTGAATCACGGTCTAACCTGAAGTTCCTAACTTTGAGTTTCAGAATCCTCTGCGTTGTTTCCCATTTATTTGTCCACTTACTCCGTGAAACAAAACACATCTGCAGAGTATAGCAAATTTTCTCTACATGGGATACAACGACGAATCGACATCCTATGTACAATGCATAGACAGGAAATTACGTCTTCATTCATAATACAACAACGAATAGAATCGACATTTTCTAGTATTACGGAAAAAGCATTGTTATTATTACTCTGCCCGACCGCATGATAGTAATATGCATATTGACCAGCCAATTTGATAAATTAGGATAAAGTACAGGTAACTCTCCTATAACACGGTTTCGCTGCAACACGATAAGAAAATTTCAAAAATCTTTGTACAACACTGTACTTCTAGTATAAGCGAGGGTTGCCGTATTAACCGTTTGAGTTAATAATTTAACATTAAAAAAATTACAAGGCCTAAGTTTAGCTGAAAATCTTGTCATTTTTCTTCACATTCCGCTGAAAGAAGCCGAAAATTCGAATAGAGAGCTGCAAAACTATTTAGCTCCATACCGATAAATTTACAATGACCTGGTAAGAATCAGCAAGCAAAGTGAAATTACAGATTTTTTTAAGAAGGAGGAAAGTGCAAGAACTTTGAATGAAGAAAAAGGTTCTGAAAGTGAAGGTGATATCATTCTACCGAAAAAACGTTCTCGGTTGATTATACTGAGCAGTGACGACGAAGAAATTTATTAAATTAATATAATATTTTTGTTGTTTTTTGTCTTGTGTCGTACATACATTTTTAAATTTTTAATAAAAATTAAGTTATGTAGGATTAAAAAATAAAATTGTTTTTAACACTATGCCGTCCGGCGTCACCACAGTGGTGTTGTTCGTAAAGTATTGCTCGACGGCCGGCGACACCACAGTGGTGTTTTGCGCAAAGAAGTGGCCGGCGACAGCACATTAGTATCGTTTGCATTTCATTGATGATCTGTAGGGTTTTGTTGCCAATTTACTTAAATGGAATAAGTTATATACGTCACCAGTTAGTATTCATTTCCGAAAGCAATAAACGAAAACGAAGAAGTTGCGTTGTATGTACCAAAAACAAGAAAAGAAAAACAACAAATTTGATATGCAAGTCGTGTGGAGTTGCATTACATGTTGGTGATTGTTTTGCTTCGTATCATTTAAAAGAGAAATACTAAATAAGTACCAAAGAAAATGTAAATAAAGAAATATATAAAACAAAGAAATTTTACATTTATTTACATATGTACATTTTTTGAATTGAATTTTGATTGAAAACTCGTGAGAACTACCGATGAGATTAGTAAAACTTGAAATTTATCATTTCCCAATCTTCCCAAAAACAGCCGGCGACAAGCGAAGTAACACGATCAGTTCTGCCAGCGTCAAGCGAAGAAATGGTTACAAACGGGCCGGACGGCAAAGTGTTAATAAGTTTTCGGAACGAAACCCCCATTTTTGTACTAACTCTGGATCTCATACAACACGGTTTCACACAACACGGCATTTTCTAGGAACCTATCTACCGTGTTATAGGGGGGTTACCTGTGCATCAAATTTATTTTACATTGTCCGCTATTGCTTGTCACTATTCATAATGCCTAAGCATTATGCGTGTTACCTGTATTATCACTTGATCCATGACATATATATAGGAAAGTTCTGTAAAATGTAGAACGGAAGATGGAATTCAGGTGTGAAAAATAAAAGTGAAGCGATTAAAATATTAATAACAGTATATTTAAAACAATTTAACAAAAACAACTTAAACGACTTTACAACTTAGCAACTTTAACACTCTTTCTACGTTCACAATCAAAACCTTTCGTCCAATACCTTCCGCCTTCACCGTCCAATACTTTCTGCCTCGCGCTCGCATTTTCCCCGTCATATATTCTTCCAAACACTCGTTTCCTTTCATTCTAATTGTCAACCTTTCTCACTCAATGCATTCGGTCACGACCATCCAGAATTTCTCAGTCGCACTGTTTTCTCAAGTTCTCATCTTTCACGCCTTAGAAACATTCGAGCCCAAACATTCTGCGTTCGCGCGACAATCGCTCAACTGAAGTACTCTTCCGACTTTTCCAGACTCGCATCCACTCGATCGCATTCCTACATATACATACGTCTTTTTAAAAGAATCAATGGACAAATTTCGCATTTACAGGTGGTAAATTTACTACAGCCACCGACGGTGAAGGCAGTGGCGGCTCTGTGCGTGGTGAGAAACAGCATCGGTGAGAACTCATACGTCGCCGATGAGGTGATCACCGCAAAAGCTGGAGTCAGAGTACGTGTTGGGAATACGGACGCTGAGGGCCGACTGGTCATGGCCGATGCCCTTTGTCATATCAAAGAAATGGCCCTTTGTTCGGTTAATCCACACATTTTCACCGTCGCAACGCTGACCGACCACGCGATTCTCACCGTTGGTCGAGGATATTCGGTAAACCCCTTAGGAACTGTAATCTTTAATCTGTTAGCCGAGGCACTTTTTTCGAGAAAGATCATTCAGCTCGAATGAAGCTAATTAGTAGAAGCTTTAATTCTGCCAATTCGCAGAACTGGTCATAATAAAGTAGAGGAAATTTGTATAAAATGGTACAAATTCTAAAACCTATATGTAAGATTCTAATAAGAAGTCTACAATAATTTTCTTATTCATGGAATAAATTATTTAATCAGAATTATATTTATTATATACTTTAATGATCACCATAAAGTAACAAAAATAAAATTAAAAAATCCGAACATGCTGAATTAGACCGTAAAACAGTCTTTTCTCGTTTTCTTTTTGATGCTGCACCACAAATCGTAAATACACAAAGAAAGTATTTTATACTACGTACACAAAATTTACTCAAAAGTAATTTAAAATTCATAATGTAGAGATCGCAGGCAGATAATACAATAATTGTAGATAAGCAAACTGAATGTATTTTAATAATAAACAGCAAACCCGATTCTGAATTCTAATTTTCAGCTGTTTACACACAACTCCGTATTCCAACTGACAACCAACTCTCACGCATATTTATTATTTCGCATACGTGTCGAGAACTAGAAAGAGAGATAATAATTCTGAAAGATTTTGAATGAAATCACGTAACGCGATAACTTAACTTTTTCGGTCAACGGGTTTAAATTAAATTGTTGCAATTTTAAAAACTCAACTTTAAGTCATTTATGAGGTTCTTAAAATTATGTAATTATGGAATCAACACCACGCATTTCCAGATCGCACTAGACAATGCTGTAGCGCGTTTGGTCAGTAACGCAGAGAAACTCCAAGCTTCCGGAGAGACAATGGGCGACCCGTTCGAAATATCAAGGATAAGAAGAGAGGACTTCCAGTTCCATGAGGCTCGAACAGAAGGTGACGATATTCTCCAATCAGAATCCAAACCCCCTTCAAAGACACGAAGGGGTCACCAAGGTCCATCAGCTTTCTTAATCATGGCCTCTGGCCTGGACAAGGTACATTACCATCCTTCACAAAAAATTTTCGACCAAACGCAACAATACAAAACTATTTAAAACTGCTATAATTTTTGAGATGTAAAATAGTATAATATAAGTATAAAATACATGGAAAATTAAATCTATCTGGTATGAAGCAAATACAACAAGATACAGCGATACCTTCAATTATTGCAGTTTTTATTTTACTGAAGTATATGAGATAACTATAAATTACGTCGATTAATAAAAAATTTGAGAAAAAGGACGTTCACCAGAAAAATGATTAATCAGCTTTGCAGTTGGATTTGATAAAAGAAATCAAACAATTGATTAACAATTTGTAATCCAACAATTTAATCAATTTTGTGAATTACCATAATTTAAATTTTCATTCATTATAAAAAAAAAATATTAGAATCTTAATATTAATTATAAAGTAATATTCAATCGACAAGTAGTTATTTATACCTTATGGTTTCTCTGATCCGTTATTGCCAACATTTAATTAACAAAACCTCTGATACATTTTTCAGTGATTATCTTAGCTACGAACAAGAAATGTTTTCCAAAATTCTTATCAAACAAATGAATTTCTCTAACATTTTGTCTCTTCGCCGTTTTCTTCTTGTTATATCGCGGCACGCAGAGGGATTAGTTAAATAGTAAAAAATTAAATCTTACGAGAAATCAGTTTATTATCGCAGACAAGACTCGAAATTCAACATCAGAGGTTCAACAACACTTGAATATAAAAAGAATAATATACGAGTACCGTTGGAAGGAAATTGACAATTCCGTGAATGCTGAAATAGCACAGTACTTCGAAAATGGACTACTACTCCTCATAACATTGATAATAAACTAAAATTGTTATTATTTCTTTTTGTATTCACTTTATACCAGACTTTCATATAATTATACCATATTTGATATCTCAAAAACTATAGTACTTTCAGATAGTTTCGAAGAAAAGTTTTTCCTTTTCAGAATATGTTAAGTAGCAGTACATTTGCCCCTTTTCGTAGGTACAAAATAGTATAGTAATTTTCAGAATAGCACACGATTAGAGACACCTCGAAAATATCGTTACTTGGACATCGCTTCTAGCGTAGGCGAATTTCTCGTTTTACCAACAGGTGCTTCAATTCTGATGTTGACCTAACAATTTCTCTTCGCAGTTTATTTCATCAAAACTTACCTTTGAACTTCGGTTTTTTAGGATTACCATTGAACGAGCCGCTCGCCGCTTCGAAGTAGATGCTTTCTCATGTTGTAATAGGTTGACAAATTTTGAAACTTTAAGGATCGTTCATACTCCCTTTACTGTCAACGCAAACATTTTTCTATATACGATCCACTATATTATATGTACACCTAAGCTTTTATTGAAATCAGAATTTCAAAACTAGGTGAATTTCCTTATAATATAATCTACAAACACTTTTTGGAACCACTATGTGTATCCCGAAACCTACATATAAATAACTAATAAAATAAATACAATATTGGAACATGTAAAATGTACAGTGGCTCCAAAAAGTATTCGTACACTGTATTATAAGGAAATTCATCTACTTTTGAAATTCTGATTTCAATGAAACTTTATGCGTGTACAGAGCATAGTGTGTCCTGCGTGGAGCAATTTTTTTGGCGGCAAAATTACTTTTACGGGGGCTGATAACGAACCTCAAAGTTTCAGCGATCTTTCACGCTTTGAGTACAAGCTTTCCTGCGGTCTTTTTTTATGATAGAGTGTTAACACGTTCAACCCGGCGCATGTTTTCGATGTCCGTATGGTCAGCGGGCTCGAGATTATCAGATGTTTATTCGTCTGGCGGCGCTTGCTTCTTTCATTACTTTCCTATATAATTATTGTTCATTTTGACTCTATAGTTTGACGAATTGTTTTTTTTTTTATATTGAAAATAACTATGAAAAATAAATTATTCTTATACAATATTCAATATATTCTTTTATTTTTATATATTTAAAAAATATTATTTCTTACCCCCAATAAATGCCTAAAGATAATAAACACTCTTTCGACCAAAAAAGTCTTGCCGGCGGACAGAAAGTGTCCGCCAACAAACATAATATTTCTTTTCCATTGTATATTATCATCTAGTCTCTTCCCAGTTGTTCAATTTAAAGTATGCTTTTTCAAATAAAATTAGAAATATATGGGAACTACCGATGGTCCACGCCGTCAGACAGAGCAAACTAGGTGTGGACCACCGGTGGTTCACGCCGCCAGATGAAAGCAATGCCTGTGAACCACCGGTGGTTCGCGCCGAGTTGAACGTGTTAAAAATTAAACATTTTCTATTTGAAAAGTTTTGCTTCATCAAGTACCATTATAAAGTTATCTTTAAAAAATGAGAGAAAACTCAGAAACTTTAACGCTAGTTTCACCCCTTTAAAATGGCATTTAGATGAAAAGAAGAGATTAATTCATACGTATACTATTACGATCTACATACCCACAAAGTTTTATCAAATACTTCTATCAGACTCAGAATTTCAGAGTAAAACGAATTTATTTGTGACATAATGTACGAATACTTTTTGGAGCCACTGTAGATTTAGGTTTTGTAGACGTTTGTCTATTTACCAGTTAACCTTATAACCACCGCAAAGCAGTCTTCTCTTCCTACAATGATGAGATGAATTTTTTATAGGCGATCAGCTTAACATAAGTACCGTGAGGAGGCATTAATGGTAGATTAAAAAGCTTTTCCACTACAATGACGTTTAAAGCCTCATTTAGCTGGCATCTCGCCATTCGGCACAGCACCATTCCAGTCACCCCTTTTTCTCAACCCTCATCGTATCGATTACAGCACGGAGCCTGTAGCTGTTCCCCCTTAAAGTACACGCACATCGACCTCTACGGACACTTGCCCGATCCTCACAACCTACCCTACAGCGGCAACCCAGTCCTGGCTTTGTCTTACTGCTACCTTATCCAAGGGAAGTGTCTCACAGTGCGAAACGACTTGCCCTTCGAGATGCAATACGTTTGCGAGGTGGACTCCAAACCTGTGTGCCTTCAACCCTGTCAACCTTGTCCACCGTGTCATCCCGTCTGTCAAACGAAGATATATTGTCCACCCCCAAGCTGTGCCTGTTGTCCTCCGTGTCCTCAACCCTGTGACCCTTCCTGTCCTCCAGCTTGCCCTCCACAACCTTGTCCACCTTGTGGTGGAGAAACTGTCACCCTTATCGAGCCTGTGTGCAGGCCAAATGTTCCAAAAGGAGTATGCTGACGACACTTGTTTTGTTAGAAAATCTTTTTAATAAAGTTTTGGAAGATTTTATTATTATACCGTAACTTTCTTTCCTGGTACTTTAAATCGCTTGATTATTTTAAACAAGAGTTAATGACGGATTCAGTGTTGAGCGTTATTCGAATAAAATGCTATCTGAATAGGAATAACGGATAAACAATTAACCGTTATTTGTTTCATTAGTATTCGAGTTATTTATTATTCATTATTAATCATTCCTTTTTCTCGTTTATCCCTTAATAAATTACCATCAGTAATATGTTTTGCTCTTGTTTATAAGTGAACAGCGTTTGTGCTTACCTATGGAATAATGTGGTTCCATGAATTACCTGTTGTTTACAATACAGGTTGTAAATCAACAGGTGGGCCGAAATAAAATGAGTGATTCTATGCGTTAAAACAACACGAAAATCAAAGGTGACAAAATTTCGTTTAAGGCTCCGTTAATTAGTTATTAGCAATTAAAGATCGACCCATAAATCACTAAATGTAGGCAACCCGACTTGCACTGCCGTCTGTATGCGCAACTACGCACAGGCGAAGTCAGGACCGTAGCGATAAAATAGTTACATTTACCTCGTGAGCCCCAGGAAAATTGTCTGTCACTCGAACAATGTGCAATGAAAGAAAAACAGGTTTCCTTTACCCTAGCAAGGAACCTTGGTATCTATATGTAGTTTCCTACTGAATGTTTCTTATCCGTAAAATTATTTCAATAAGGATATTCATCTTTATTTTTATCCCTATATTACAATTTATATTATTGCATGCTAAGAGATACGTCTAATTTCCATATATTTATATTTTTATCTTTCTTTGGAACGACTAAAGATTCCAATTTTATGAATAAATTGTGTAGATATTCTAGTGACTTTTTACACTGTGCACATGTCGAGTATAAATCATAATATTTGGTATTATTGGTTTAGTGGATCCTCTTTCGTATGTTTCATTCATGGATGTCGCGTGCTTTATTATACTGCTGCCGAAGAGGTTGAAACACTGGAAACGTAACGAATTTGAAAACGCTTTTATACAATTTTTATATACATAAATAAATTTTTGCATACATTTTGTAATCAAACAAGTAGTATCAATAATAAAATGATGGCGTATTATGAAACTAATAAATTTGCAAACGATAGATCGTTGTTTAATGAGTAAGATAAAATGTTTTAAATAACTAATCTTATTTGAAACTAAATTAAATAATCATTAATAAATTATTAATACTATCTCTGACACTTATAAATATTTATTGGTTTCTCATATTTATAGAATATAATTTTGTTTTTATATATTTACAGTGAAGAGTATACATTATATGTAAGTAATTTACCTGAAGAATTAAATCAGGTGTGTAAAATTATCTTTTTTTTTTACTATTATTAATTGATACAATCTGTTCTTCACCTTTTGAGACATATATTTTTGTCATATTTTTGTAATGAACATTAAATATAAAGAAGTATAATACACCATAAATATATTATGATATTTTAGCATGGGTTATTACAAATCTTTAATCATTATGGACAAGTCAAAGGACATTTTTATCGTCCAAATACTAACTGGGCTTATATTACTTATGATACATATGGTGAAGCAGAAAATGCTATAAAAGATTTACATCATACACCACCACTACGTTTAAAGGTATCATTTGCCAAAAAAGCAGGATTTAATGAAATACAATCTGCAAACAGACTTAACAGTACAGATCAATATGAAAATCGAAGTACACAAGATGTTATGTTATTAAATAAACCATTGTAAGTATATATATATATATATATATATATTACTGTAGAATAATGTGAAACAAAAATTACGAACTTGTGCAGGATACAAACAAAAGGAAGAGGTAAGCTCTTAGATGTATTTAAAAATGTTGAACCAAATCTAGGACTACCAAAATATACATATACAGCAGATAATGATTTATTATATCCACATCCTTCTGAACCATATACATATAATCCATATGAAAATGCAGAACCTTATGCAAGTACAAATGCATTATGGACTAGGTAGTATTAATAGTTAAAATAAAATCTATATGTAGTACATATACATAGTAATTGCTGAATATATTTCAGGGGACAGTTAAGTATTACCCAAGATGGTAAAAGACATGTTTCACTTGGTCGGGGTTATACAATGTATGAAATTCCATATCCTAGTCCTGAAACTCATAATAATATTAATAAAGTGTATGAAAAACGTACTACTGTAAGTTAAAAAATATTGATATAAAAGTAAATTTATTTTCAAATAATACTAATAATGTCTAATTTAATGTAATTAGGGCTTGTATGAATATGGGAAAGACATGCTACAAAATGCAATTGGAATATGCAAAGTATGTTTAAAAAAAACAAAATTTACTTGTGAAAGATGCCATACTTTTTATTGTAGTAGAAATTGTCAGGTAGCTAATTGGCCCCAACATAAGATTGAGTGTGAAGCTATTCCGTATGTAGTTCTTCATAGTTTGTGAACTTTGTGCAACAGTCTTCAAATTTTTTATCTCCATATTTTATTTTTAGAGCTTTAATAATGACTACGTGCGCAATGTCCACATCAGAATTAAACGATGAAGTGCAAACCTCTAATAAAAATATTTCTAATATTCAACTACCTCTTCGACGACCAAAAAAGTTAATGGATGTAGTAAGTTCAAATGAAGTTCCTGATGTACAAAATAAAGATGCAAATAATGTATCTGCAACAGTTTGTAATAATACTGCAAGTAATAATGGTTCGAAATATTTACATGCAACCATTGATCAACAAAATGAACATAAAGAAAGTGAAATACAAAACACAAGATTTGAGCAAAGTTATTCTTCGTTTAACAAATCGATTGAAAAGGAAATCCACATCAATAGTACAAGAAAGTCAGAAAAATCAGATAATTTGGAGGATACTCTGCAATTGCAAAAATTTAATGTCAATGATGTGACAAAGATGGAAGAAGATATATCTTTTCCTACTCATAAATTTTTATCGAAAACAAAATTTATAGATGTAAGAATAACTGTAAAACTGAATCGTGAATGTTGGGTTCAAAAGGTAGAGGATGAGAGTAGTATTAAAAAATTAATGCTTGATTTACAATATGAAGCAGAAAAAGCACAAAAATTGGAACCAATAGTTGGAAATATTTATATTGTACAATATTTAGGCATTTGGCAAAGAGCTATAGTTACATCTTTAAATCCTGTAAAGGTACATTACATAGACTATGGTAATGATGATATCGTAAAATCAAATAATTTTCGCGAAATTCATAAATATAAAAATATTCCAAGATTTTGTGCAAAAATCCGTTTATCAGAGAAAGCATATAAAAAGTATGAGGATCTCAAATATGATGATATAATAAGTGTAAAAATGATATCGATTGATTCAAATAAAATAATTAATGTTGAAGTTCAAAATGAAAATGATTTATCAATGTCAGAAACAGTTCAGACAAACAGTAATCAAACATTGAATGTTTCAACAACTTTAAAAGCTGAGAATAAAACTGTAGCTACTTCAGAAATAGCTTCTTCAGATAAAGTACCAAATTCTTTGAATAAATTAGAAAGCATAGTAAATACTGTAACTGTTGGAGAAAAAGGCCTTTTGGAAATCCATGCAGAAGTAAAAAGCAACACTTACAGTCTTACATTATTGCCAAATAATGCAATAGGTGATTATGAAAAATTATTGAACGAATTACCATTAATATGTGCAAAAGCATCAGAATGTTCAAGTCATAAGTAAGTATTAATGATGTATACCTTCTTTGATAAATATAATCTATAATATTAGAATATAATTTCCAAAATTTTCGATTTCAAGACCAAACGTAGGAGATTTAGTATGTGGTGAGAGAATCGATGGCGATTGGCTTAGAGGATATATTTTATCTCTTCAGCCCTCTTTAAAAATGGCTATAATAGATGAAGCTAGGGTAATGCCAATTAATAGAACTGTGGCATGTTCTGAAAAATTTTCTAATATTTGTGCATTTGGTGCAGTATGTGAAGTAATGAATACTAAATATAAGTTCAAGGTAGGTTGTAGAATATTTAAATATAAAATATACAAGATAGTTGGCTCAACAGATCATTTATCAGTTCGATTTACGTCACTATTATTATCCATGACCAAAAATGTTTCAGATAAAGGTGAATAATTTTGAGCTGCACTTTCTAATGTTATTAGTTTTTTGTACATCTAGGAAAAAATTGATGAAGGAGATTTAAAGGTTACTTGATATCTTTTTAGTTGAAATCGTATATTTTTTATTGCATCAATCGAAGTAACTTAACATTATCTGCAAAAAAGTATTACCCTATTTTTTGAATTGATCGCTTACATTGTGTAATGTATTAAGTAATACCATACTAAATGTCGCGATGATATGTTCCTTCATATCACATAGTCAATGTAAATGGCTAACACATTGAATTTTTTCTATGAATAATCATTATAATATTATAATATTAACAAGAGAGCAATAGTTTGATAATAATACTAAAATTAAAATATCTTCTAAACTAATGATTTTTGGATATGAAAAACATAATGCTTTTTCTTAGATGATATCATGTTGCATTGATTGGTGTAAGTAAACAGTATAAACAGGTAATAAAATATCAATAATTCTTGTATATGCTCTATCTACAACAAAAATTATATCAGAATATACCCCTCAAAACCATTTAACTTTATCTGAAACATTTTTCACTATAAATAATAATAATGTAAATCAAGATAGTAGTTTTGAATAAACAACTCTGTATATGCCGCCTTCTTCTAATTTTTAAACTATAATTAATAGGAAGGTGACCAATATAAATTTATAGTGACAGCACAAACAGTTAATAATGAGCGAGATAAAATTGAAATAGAAATTTTGGCATCACAAAATAAATTGAGAGGCATTGTGAGACCTTGGGTAGTTATGCCTGAACAAATAGGATTACAATATGCTGAATTGAAAAGTGGATCGGAAGTATGAACTATAATTTTAATTTCAATAAAAAAAGTTGTTGTTACTTTGGTGTCAAATTTTTTTAGGTGGCTCTTACTGCTTATCAAAGTCATATTCTTTTATTTGCTCGTTCCTTAGACACTGCAGAATTAGAATATTACAATCGTATGATGCAAAATGTTGCAAAATGTGCTCAACAGTGTACGTAAGATATTTAATAATATAACAATAATAAAAGTAACATTTAATAGCAATTTGCAAAAATTAAAAGTTCTCTTTATAATAGCTCCAGTTTTAAAAGAACCACCAGTTGTTGGACAAATGGTGATAGCTAAATATACTGATGGGAATTATTATCGTGCAATTGTTACTAAAATACAAGACAATAAAGTTATGATTTCATATGTTGATTTTGGTAACACAGAAGTTACAAATATAAAAAATCTTAAGATTTTATCAGATAATTTAAAGCAGGTATGTTGTTATTAATGTATACATGAAAAATATGATGTAGATCAGAATAATTTATATATAAATATTTCGAAAGCTCCGATCTTGTACAACAAAGATCATCCTGAAAGAAGTTCCTGATAATATCCCTATGACAAAAGAAGTAAGTGATTATTTGAATCACTTAGTAGGAGTTGAAATTCCGTTAACATGTACATTCGATGGTATACCTTCCAAAGATGGTGTACATCTTAAACTTCATGGTGGAGAAAGTGTCAATCAAACAATAACTAAACTACTTACACCTACAACAAAGGAAACTGTTGAAGAAGGTAATTATTAAAAATAATATAATAAATACTTCCATTAAATAATAATTAATTTAATATTAATGTTGTTTAATAGATAAAACATGTTACATGGCAGATGACTTAAATACTGTAAGCTTAGGAAATATAGGTGATACTGTTGAAGTGCTTGTATTGTATTCTATTGATGATGGTCACAAATATGCCATGTGCACCTTAGATCATGATTTGATGACTCATGTTCTTGATATAATGCCAAAAAAGGTAACTACTTGTAACAAAATTTTATTATGATTTAGTTTATATACATATGTGGATATGTATACATATCTGTATTAATGTTTTTAAAGATAATTGAATATTGCAAAGAAAGTGATTACTATATTCCTCGTGAGAAGGAGCTTTGTCTTGCTCTTTATGAAGGTGGTTGGTATCGCGCAGTATGTATGTGTCGTAATTATACATCCACAGAAAGTATTGTCTTTTTTGTTGATTTTGGAAACGTCGAGTTTGTTAAACACGAAAATATACGTCTTATGCCAAAAGAATTTACAACTCCTGATGCACTTGCAAATATTTGTGATATTGTTAGTAAGTATATTATTTATTCTTCTATAAGTTGTAATTGTTTTGTTTTTATTATCATTTACTGTAACTTATAATGTGATTTTATAGATCTTGCACCTACTGATAATAAAGGACAATATTCTCCTGAAATAGAAAAAAGAATCAAAGAATTAGTTGTGCCTGACAACTGTATTCAAATAAAAATTATTGAAAGCGATTTAAAGTCTGGATCATATAATGTAGAACTACCTCTAGTTCGAACAAAGTTAATTGAAGAAGGATTAATATCAGCCTGAAGAAATATTGAACTTTTAAAACATTTTGGACTCACCCATTATGTAAAAAACAAGACGTTTCAGTTAAAATAGTTCAGTATTCTTCTCAAAGTATTTCTACACTTTTAGAACTGATTCCTTATTTTATTTGATTATTATAGAAATTAGATATTAAACTAGTAATTATAACTTGCCTTTCAACTATTATATTAAGTTCAGCTTTTTCTATACTACCTTATATTTTATTTTTGTCAAATATTTTATTTTCATGGACTATCATTTTGAATAAGCAACATTTGTCATTTAACAAAGATGTAAATATGTTATTTAAAACAAGAAAAATGTATTTTATACTTTACATATATTTTGTAACAAATCTGAAATAAAAATTTTGTTCTATGTATTTAAGATTATAAAAAAATTTGCTAACCATAAAATAGTTTTTGTATTAATTAAGATTGTGTGTATTTCTACTTTTATAAATCATTCATAATGAATTAGTAACTCATTTAATCAAACATTACATATAATGAAGCACATTTTATCTACCTTCCTAACCTCTCTTACAATCGTTTAACTAACCTACCTTAATGTGTCAGTTTAAATGACAGATTGCTGTAAGCAACTGTTCGATTTAAATAATACGACAAGGCTTCCAAGCAGTAGGAATAATAAATAAATAATGAATGTTCAAATAAGACATCCTTATGAAGGTTTATTACATAAATATACTAATGCTATGAAAGGATGGCAATATCGTTGGTTTATACTTAGTCCTGAGACTGGTGAATTACATTATTTTCTTAGTGAATCCGAAAAAAATCAACGTCCGCGATGTTCGATATATTTAGCTGGTGCAGTAATTGCACCGAGTGATGAAGATTCTAATACGTTTACTGTCAACTCTGCTACAGGTATTGAAAATATAATTTAACATGTCACCATTTACACATCCATATAACACATAATGATTAAAATATGATATGTATAATATCATTTATGTATTAATGCAGGTGATATGATTAAATTAAGAGCTACAGACGCGCGTGCTCGTCAAGAATGGGTTGATAAATTAAGAGCTGTTACAGAAATGTATACTAGAGCAATAGCTAGCAGTCATCCTCCTTTACCTCCAAGAGATCATTCTGCCAATTCTAATAGAAATCCAGTTGCCAAACTGGAAGTTTTGGACGCATTTGCCAATTGCCAAGAACAATTGAGCAAAGTAGAGAAGCACAATCTTGCATTAGCACAAACCATTGAAAATTCAAGTTTAAACTTGGATCCTGACTTATTAGTACTTAAAGCAACGGCATATACTACTTTACACACATTAAATCAATGTCTTAATATATTATACCAATAATTTATTAGAAATTTTATTATCATTAATAGAGGACTCAAAGAAATTTTTTTTATTGATCATTATCAGATGCATTTCCATTAATTTGTGTAGCCTGTATTTTAAATCTCTTACTGACAATCCAACTGTGCGTTCTTCCAAGTTAAAATACGGGAAAGTTTTGCTTTCTTATTAAATTTTAGATAGAAACAAATAAATACCATGTTTGTGAAACTTTTAAATGTAAAATCTTATTATGTTGAAGATTGTTCCAAATCTCTACATAAAAAGATGATTTATATTAAAATATCTATATATACATATAGGTATAAAATCAAACAAATAGGTACTTGTAATTATTGTATGTACATGTTAATAAAGAAAAAAAATACTCTCATATATATTTATTAATCACTGCTGTTAAGGAATTTAGTATCATGGCATAAGTATTAGAATAAAAAATATACCTACATCGTTTAAATTATAAGATAAAATATTAAAAATAGAACACGAATTTAATGTTGTCAAAGTAAAAGGAGAATGACAAAGCTACAGTTTCCTTACAGAGTAAATGTCAAGGGCACGAAATTAGGTGAAGGTAAACCATCAAGAGTTTCATCTTGTTTAGAGAATATACTCGGCCAGTTTCATTATTGCGTGAACTCTGTAAAGATCACAAAATCCGCACATCCAATATAAACTTAATGCAATTCATAAGATAATTGTGATAATAGATCGGAACGCACAAGACAAAGACGAAAATGTTTTAGTTTTGACTTTAAAGAAGCTACTGTGCTTTATACTAGTGGTTTCATAGGCATTTATAATATTAGTAAAAGTTAAAAAATAAGAAGAACTATGTCTGTTACATCTATATCAGAACCTTTAACTGAAGCTGCAGGTGTAAAGATTTATATGACAGAAGACCATACATCGATTCATACAACACTTAACGGAAAGATTAGTGTAACATTAGAAAATATAAAAGAAGCTAAAGCACTTGGTAAATCTTGTGGGTTTCATTTAACGAGATCAAAATGGGATCCTTACCCATGGATAAGTCATATCGAGGCCGGTAGTCTTGCTGATATTGCAGGTCTCAGGTAAGAATAAAAAGAATAATAAACCTCATAAATGCTATAAAAAAATTAATTAAAACTATTTCATTATATTTTAGACCTGGTGATTGTTTAATTAGTATCGATGGAAATGATTTAATAGGATTAAAAATTAAACAAATAGCAGCTTTAATTCAACACACTCAAGAATGGAATTTAAAATTATTTATTTGGAGAAACGCAAATGAAGAAGAACAAAAAGAAACGGGGATTGCTGTAAAAGGACCATTGCCGGAAGTGGCTAATAAACTTGCAAATGCATTATCTGGAGTTGTGTGTACTTTAATATAGATTTTTTGTAGTACAATTATATAAATGATTATTTGTTTATTTAGGTACAAGCGCTAGAATGTCCAGTTTGTTTGGAAAATTCACTGTCTCCAGTCTCTCAGTGTGTTCATGGTCACATCATTTGTGTTGGATGTAGATCAAAAACATCTCGTTGTCCGATTTGCAGAGTTCGATTAGGACAAGGTAGATGTTTGCTCGCGGATAAACTTCAAAAGATCTTTCGTGATGTTTTTGATATGAAAAAGAATTTATATAATAATGTAGAATGTCACACACGAAATCTTCGAGATCGACTTTTTGGAAAAAGTAAAAAGAAAGAAATGATACAAGTAGGTGAAAAACACAACGGTACAAATTCGAAAACATGTCAATTATTATTAACTAAATTATTTCGTGGTGGATTGGAGAAAGCTGCTTCAGCAGATAATTTAACAGCAGTTTCCAATAGAATATCAAGCACAAATGTTTCATTGATAAACAATTTGAATCTCGATGAACGTTTCAGTTTGTACGATCGAACAAGATCTGTAAGTACTGGAGAATTGTCAGAAGGAACAATGAAAAATGTTAACAATAATTTACAAATTAATGCAAGTACAGCAATATCAAGTATTAATAATTTAACACTTAATGTATCTCCTACACCAGTTTGGGGAGGCTCTTTGGATTCTGTATCCAGTATTCAAATAACATGTCCTTTTTCAAAACAAAGTGGCTGTAAAGATATTATTACATCTAATGTAATATTAGAACATTTGAGTGAAATTCATGAAGTACCACAAGTTCATTTCTATTCTATTTATGCAAAACTTCCAGTACCTCTTCCATTTGGTTCAAAAGCTGTTTACATATTACATTATGGAGAAGATCTTTTTTTCTTCCAGGTATATATCTTTATTTTAGAATTTAATTACTTTATACAAAAAATAATATTATAAATTACAAATATGTAGTATGAAGATGAAATGGTTTGGATTAGTAATACCATAAAAGAAAATTTATGGGCTTGGAGTTTATGTGGTCATGGAGAAAATGGTACCGAAATAAAAATGCAAAGAAGTGTTGCAAGTCTTGTAAATCCCATGATATTAACCTCAGAGCATACTGCACCTTTGTCAAATGCTTTGTTACTGCATACATTGGATATTCAATTAATAAAATGTCATTCACATGAACAATTAAAGATATAAAATACATGTTTAATATAAAAAAGTAATAAAACTGTTTATTATATTAAAAATTAACAAATACATCATTTATTACTATAAAAAGTTAATATAGCATCACAATATTAATATTGGGATACGTATACGTATAAGTAGTATTATCATGCACTATAAAACAACACAGACTTCTGTAAAGGTCAATATAGAGTAATATGTATTTATGTATTAAAATAAACAAGTTTCTTGCTTTTAAAGGCACGTATATGAAAGACAAATTGCATACGGATATGCTATATGAGGGTGCTATGGAGTTTTACGTAGTATATCATCCATGTAAGGTTTAAAAAATTCAAATTGTCCGGTTCTTGCTGCTTGGCCTGCCATAATATCATATGCATACTTCATTACTGCTAAATAATTTTCTTTCCCAACTACATTTAACTGAACATTAAATACATGTGTATCGCAGGAAGGCATCATTTTTTTTCCAACTGGCATACAAAGTTTTCTTTTTTTTAGATCAGGTTGTGCATCTGTGACTTCAATTTCTTCTTTCTTTTTATCTCTTTTGGGGCAACTGCATACTCTAACAAGAAGTGTCTGCCGACCCAAAACTCTTCTGTTACAATCCTCCAAAGTAAAAATTAATTCTGTTGGTCTGCGATTCATACCAGATGGACAACTATTCTTACAAAAAAATTTATAACACACTGGTACATATTGTGATCCAGGTTGAGGTCTATTAAGAGGTATTATTACAGATAAATGTTCATTTCTTTCTTCATACATTGAAAGGTGATGTGTACAACGTACAACATGTTTTATCACTCTTGGATCTACATCTCTATTACTTGAGTTATTTGGTGCCATATGATTATGACATCTTCTAACTGGATCACTTGCATGTTGATCTAAACTAAAAACCATAGTAGTACGTAAAAACAAACCATCTTCAGGTGGGTCCCATTTAAAACGTAGTGGCAATGTTTCTTCCATCTTAATAAACACTTTCTTTAATCTTTGTGAATACTACATGAAATGAATAAAAATAAATGATGTCTTTATATTACTACATGCAATCAAAAACAATTCAATCATATACTTACTAGCCAATGCTTAGTTTCTTGATTACACAATGAAACCTGAAAATTATAATGACCACTAAACTCTTCCTTTATAGGAATGGAAGAATTGTATTGTTCTTCTTCTTCATCCTTAATTTGTTTCTCTTCTTCTATATAATGTTGTGTTATATTGTATTTTTCTTCCATTGTATCTTCTGTTATACTTTGTAGCCAGTACAGTGGAACACATCCACCACTTCAAATAAAAAAATACAAATCGTCCATAAACACATTGATATAAAGGAAATGAAAATATACTAAAGCGTATGAAACTGCCGTAAGAAAACTGTATATCTTACATATCTTTCACTAAGACTTTATAATCTTCTTCAGGTAATAAATCAGACTCCTGCGAGTCTGAAAATCCGTTTATATTAGACATATCACATAAATTCTTTACTACTTTTGTAATAACAACTTTTCATCAAACTTAGATTACATTGCAATAGATACCACTCACATCTGCAGGAAAACTTTTTGTTAAAATAATGGGAAATTTTCAATTCATTTCAGGTAGTTTTAAAATTGTTTTCATGTTTTTTAATTAAATAATATTATTTAGCTGGATGAAATAAAACAATATTTAATATTATAGAATTTAAGAAGATATAAAATTATGCTTTAAGTTATCCTAACTGGTTTATATAGGTTTATAATATAAATTTTGTTATACTAAGTAAGTAACTTTTGTCATTGAATGCATCTCTACAGTTTGCATATTATATGGTCATATGTCACGTTATTTTATGGCGGGAATAACATGTGGCGCACTACAGTAATGTACGTCGAATGTATGAAACAAACGACTCCAATATGGCGAATGTAAGGGACAGTGATACGTCGTTGTGGCTTCATAACAAGCTTGGAACGTCAAATGATAGCTGGACTGGAAGTTCAATTTGTTCACAACTCAACGCAGAAGTATTGCGAAACATTAAAGACTGTTTTCCAGATCTTCAAACGCAAGTTAAACTTAAATTACTCCTTTCCTTTTTCCACATACCGAGACGGAATGTCGAAGAGGTAAGATTGTTTGTTATAAATATTTAATGCACGAAATAATGGGGGAATTTTTTTTTAAGTGCACAAAAATATTTGCAACACTGATCTCAGTGTACTGAAAACTTAAAAATCATAATACATACCCCCACACATCATACACTTGCTATTTATTTATTTTTGTTTAAATAGTAGATTTTATATTATATTAGTTAATTAGATATTAGTTTTTAAAACATTTAATAAATAATCATATTTTATATACAATTAATATCATTCATAAAACTGAATATTGTTAACATATGTAAATAGTAATTAAAAATTTTGCATATAAACAAATGTATAGTACAATTTTTTGATGTAATTTGTATTTTATAATTATATTAAATTATGCAGTGGCGTGTTGAATTGGAAGAAATCATTGAGGTGGCATCATTGGACAGTGAATTATGGGTATCAATGTTATCCGAAGCGATGAAAACATTTCCATCAACAGGTTCTTTGAATACAGACATCACAGACTTAGATGAACATAGGCCTATCTTTGGAGAGCTAGTTAATGATCTACGGAAACTTTTAAAGAAACAAAATGATCCAGCTATGCTTCCATTAGAATGTCACTATCTAAATAAGACTGCACTTACTTCTGTAGTTGGTCAACAACCTGCACCTATTAAGCATTTCACTTTAAAAAGAAAACCAAAAAGTGCTGCATTAAGAGCAGAATTGCTTCAAAAAAGTACAGATGTAGCAACTAACTTGAAAAAGAGTACTGCTCCTACAGTACCTGTGAGGAGTAGAGGAATGCCCAGAAAAATGACTGATACAAGTAAGATTATACGTATAATTTTACCTAGTATTATTCTGGAAAACAAAAGAAATATAAAAATATGAAATAATATATTATTTTCAGCACCTCTGAAAGGTATTCCCAGCAGAGTTCCTACAAGTGGTTTTAGGTCTCCTTCGCTTACAAGTTCTTCAATGTCTAACAGAACACCACTAAGTAGTAGAATGCGAAAAGATGGTGGTATTAAGCTATTAGATATTAATGAACAACCACTTGGTTATGCTCAAGCAAAAAAACGAAAGAGAATGATGGAATTGGAAGAACAGCAAAAAAAAGTTGCAGAAGCTCAAGCAGCAGTTGTTGCAGCAGCATCAACGGCTACAATCACAACGGAAACATCGACAACTCCGGAATATGCTCAGGGATTAACTTCGATTAATCCACCTGCCACTCCAATCACTCCTGTAGCATCTGTACAATCTTATGCGACACCTATTACTTCAAGTGGAGTATCGGCAGTGACAGCACCACAAACTCGTATGTTTTTGTATATAGTAACGCATATTGAAAAAAAAAATAATTAAATTTTTATTATGCAGCTACAACACCAAGTACACCTACCACTCCAAGTACAGTTTTACCTGTTGCAACGCCAACAGTTATTACACCAGTCGAAAATACACCTGTTGGAGTACAAACAGTTAGACCAGCCCAAACAGTTACTCAGATCCGTATACAAACCACAGCACAACCTGCTAATGCAGCTGCAAATACAAGAAAGGGCTTGTCTCTCACGGTATATAAACGTGTTTGTATTAAAAGAAAAATTGGTATTGAGAGATTATTAATCAGTTTTATATACTTTCAGCGAGAACAAATGTTGGAAGCACAAGAAATGTTTAGATCAGCTAATAAAGTAACTCGTCTGGAAAAAGCTCTTATTCTAGGTTTCATGGCTGGTTCAAGGGGTATGTATTTATTTCTAACAATCCTCAAATATCTTTTAATATGTACATACTTATTCATCATTTATTTATTATATATCTAGATAATCCTTGTCCAAAATTGGGTAACATAGTCACGGTAATGCTTTCTGAGAATATAGAAGAAGTGACTCAACCAGATGGAACAACTGTACCCATGTTAGTTGAAACACATTTTCAAATGAATTACACGAATGGTGAATGGAAGAGGATAAAGAAAAACCGACGAATTGTTACAGAAGAATCAACATCTGCTACAACTCCTACTCCTAGTGCAACTGCAACTGCTTCCAATTAAAGAAAAGGAAAGTTATCGTTTTCAAATTGCGGCTACAGAGAGTGGTTCTGTTGTTTGGATGATGACCTTTTCAGAGTTACTTTAGAGATAACAAAAGAATTTGAGTACATAAGATACAACATGGCCTCTGTGTTCTATGTGATGTGAGCAAAATTGTGTATCATGTTTTATTCGAGAAACTTTAAAATATGATGTACATGTTAAAATTACAATATACAAAAAGCTTATGTCACTAAAAATGCATATAATAATTAAGTCACTCTGCTCTTATTTTGCAAAATAGAGGAGAGGTTAAATAATTAATGGAATATTCTTTTATTGGAAATAATATTTAAATGTCACCTTTGATGCACATATTGGAAGTAAAAATTTCTATTACTAACATGCACCTGGTTTTACTGACAATGAACAAATTTAAAAATTGATTAATTAAAAAATCAAATGTTACACACCTATTGATATAGAGTGGTATTTTTCATTGTGGAAGAAACCAGGTATTTTTAATTTAAATGCTGCGATCGTCGTTCATAATTTGAATTTATATATATTTATATATATAAATGTAATAAACTCTAAATAAGAATGAATACAGAACTTATAATATTGTTATTTGAATAAAATATGGTTATATTGATTAATTTTTTATTTAATTGGAATTCTTAAATACCTTGTTAAATAGTGGAATATATTAATCAAATTTGATTCTGGATGTTCAGTTAGTATATTGAAACGTCTTATCGTTTTAAAGATCAGAATTTTATTTCAGAGATTGTCGCCCTCTAACGTTTTGTTAGGAGAGTATTGTAATTTTATCAAAGAATATTTCATATTTTAAATAATTGTTTTCTTGATAACAATTTATATTTTAATAAACCAGGGCATAATTGAATTAAATTTATCGGATTCAATGATATTACGTATTCTGTTTTATTGAAGTACTCTAGTCTCAAGACAAGTGAGTTATATAACCTCTTCGAAAACTACATATAAGAATTCTATATTTGATATTTACTGTTCAGTGAAGTAATTCCGTTATATACACTGATTGAGTGATTAAACACTTATTTCGCCCGTTTTTATATTTTTGCATTGACATATTCAGTAGTTCATATATCAATAATGCTTCGATTGTTATCGTTTTTACGTCCTCAGGTTTGCAAAACGGTAAGTTATTTAACCTAATTTTTTAAAATTTCTTTTAATGTTTATCTACGTTTATATATTATTTAATATTATGCACATGACGTATATATGGTGCATTTGCAGGTATTCGCTGTAACATCAACTTCGGTAATAACTAAGAATCCAACGTTAATAGAACACACTCGTAATTTCTGCGTTGGTACAAAACTGTTTTCCTGTCAGCTTCGTGTTCAACAACCAGCACCTGAATTTTCTGGAACTGCTGTAGTTGACGGTGATTTCAAGCAGATCAGCTTGACTGATTACAGGGGGAAATATGTCGTCCTTTTCTTCTATCCCTTAGACTTGTAAATTATTGAAAGATAATTATGAAAGAAATCTAATATCTTCTTAAAAATAATGCTAAATTTTTTTTTCTAGCACATTTGTGTGTCCTACCGAGCTGATAGCCTTTAGTGAAAAAATTTCAGAGTTTAAAGCTTTGAACGCACAAGTGATTGGAGTTTCTACTGATTCTCATTTCAGTCATTTGGCATGGACTAATACACCAAGAAAACAGGGAGGGCTGGGTGGCAATTTGGGCTATCCTCTTCTCAGTGACTTTAACAAGGAAATTTCAACTAAATATAATGTTCTTCTTCAAGATTCTGGAATTGCCTTACGAGGTCTTTTTATTATAGACAAAGAAGGAATATTGAGACAACTTAGCATAAATGATTTACCAGTTGGTAGAAGTGTAGATGAAACATTAAGGCTTATCAAAGCATTCCAATTTGTGGAGAAACATGGAGAAGTTTGTCCTGCCAATTGGCAACCAGATTCCAAAACCATTAAACCAAATCCAAAAGACAGCAAGGAATACTTTGAGTCAGTCAACTAAATATTAAACATAAGCATTTTCTATAAATATCTAAAGTATAATGTGTTGTAATAAAAGGTAATATTAGTAAAATATTAACGTATATCCCAGAATACCTTAACAACAAAATAATAAGCTTTTTAGCTTTTATAACTTCTTTTATTTGATCAGAAGTAATGTTTGTAAAATGAATTTTTTTCAAGTAACATATGTTGGAGAATTTGAGGAAAGATATATGTATTTGCGTAATCAAACCACTCGTACACGTTACTTTTTAACAATAAGGTTAAGAGTGTCAGCCACTTTAATCAGAAGCGAAAGGACATAGGGACTCACGGTACTCGAATTGAAAGCAAGAGGGGAAGAAAAAAATGTACAGACGATCTCGTACATAATGTGTGATGCAGAAGATTTAGGCGCAGAACCCAAAAGAACTAACATAGAAAGGGAACATCAATCTTGTGCTGGTTAATTTGATTCTTTGTATCGATGGAAGTAATAACGGCGGGTCAAATCTCTGCAAGTCTATGGATTACCCTCTCTTTTCTAAGTTTTCGTAATAAAAGCATATTTCGTCGAATTTATACATAAGATTATGGAGTAACAGACGATTTTATTTATCATTGCTTAAGCAATCTTAGAATAATGTTCTTTATCAATTTTTCTCATTTTTCTATTGATATCAATATTTTTATTTGATTATAAATTCAATTTTTCATTATTTCAAATGGCCTCAACGTGGTTTAGTCTTGGTAATTAGATAGAAATTCATGTTTCTCTCAATAAAGATTATTAAATATGTAAGGGTTCATTTGTCGATGAATTTATAAAGGAGGATTTATTATCTTGTAAAGAAGATATCGACATCGATGGTGTTCATAAAGGAAGGGAAAGGTAACCAAAGATAAGAGGGTCAAAAAGGCGAACAAAGCATAAGGTAGACCGAGGAGTAAGGAAAAATTGAAAAGCGGCGCTAGAGATAAACGACTGATCCTGTTCCCTCTATAAAATCTAATCTTATCCCTTGCAGTCAGAAATCTTAAGATTTCAGAAGTCTGAAACTAATATTGTTTTTGCTGATAGAACAGACCGTCTATGTATCGTTTATCGAATGATTAAAAAATCTAAACATGAGTAGTTATTTACTTGCTGCTTTTTCCTCTTTTCGCTGACTACTTTTTGTTCATTCGAAAACATAAGTGTGGCTCGGGGCAGATATAGGAATGTTGTTCGGACAGAATCAGATACATAACGTGTAAGTACGTGCATTTTTTAACCGTCTATACAATTAAAATGATACTAAATTATAAGAATTAAAATTGCTTGTAATTTACATTTTAATATTTCTATCCGATATTATATTTTAATTAATTAAATTTACATTAGCAAATAAACAACTGTGTGTATATTTAACAAATTCAAAATGTCAATATTTTTAAACTTTTACTCCTGGGAAAGAGGAGGGCGCCACTATCACCTCTTCTGGACAGGCCACTTCACTGACGCGGTTTCGGTCAGAAATCATTTAGGGTTATCATTTAGTTAAATTTATTGCTTTAATAAAAAATAAAATTTATTTGCTGATAATGGATAGTTTGGTTTCTGAAAATCAGACAAAATATTTTTAGCATTTCCAAAATCGCTATAAAAGTGGAAGAAATGTTATTATTAGTAGATGTGAAAGAAACAATTATATTAACACGGAATAATTAATCGTTGTTATCTGTATATTATTACATTAATCGTTGATAAGCAAGTCTATACCGACTATGCCTCTTCTTCCTCATTTATCCCCCTATTTCTCACTCCGAGGCCAGACACATTGCTCGTTTGAAAGGTGACAATTCTACGATCCCCTAGCGGAATTCCGCTTCATTTTTTGTGTGCTTCGCGTATCATCGTTTCAACGTTTCCAGTTGCGACATCTTTCGCACAGGAAAAGCGAAAATACAGAAGGTGGAAGGGAGATATTGGGTCCGGTGAATGCTGAATAATCGACTGAAATCGCGACACGCTTGAAAGTACCAGAAAGGAGCTTATGGATTAAATTGCGGACACAATAGCGAGATAGACTTTTCCATCGATTCTCGCGTTTATCCGTTGGAAAGTTCGCGAAATTCAGTCTCGCTTCGTTCCACTTCTTTTATTCTTTTCTTCTGTACTCCCCTGCGATTCTTTCGAGCCGCAGCGATTATTGGCCCTTCTTTTGACGTTTGCCAATTCCGTCGTGCTTTCGATTCGATTAAGAGTGAGCGTGGATTATGTCGTGGCCAAGCGGACGCGGATTTTCCTTCTGTAATCGACTTCGTAGTCCGCCTATCGCCGTCGGTTTATTCCACCCTCACGATTGTTGGGGCTGCAACTGTACGGCTTCTCGGTCTAACTGCACCTCTTGTTGCCTGTAACCAACACTTAAACGAACTTAACATTTGTCTTCCTGATTCGTGATTATTAAACAGATATGAAATGTTTCTGTCGAAGATAGGGAAAGCTCGTGCAGTACCGATCACTCTAAGCCGGTGACTGTTAGCCCCTTGACATACATTTTACTCGATGAAATCCGGGCCCAATCGGTAGAAGGTTTCAAATGTTTCAATCGTTACCTCCCCTATCAAACTATTTTTAATGTATACGATGCCATCTTCATTCCACGAGTCAAACCTATGATATTCACATTTGTCCTGCATTTGATTCTACGAGTCTGACTCGTGATAACAATATTGGACCAAACATAAATATCACGGGTCAGACTCTTCAAAGTACGTCAAGGGGTTAACCGGGATTCCACGGAACATTAATGTCAATTAATATCATTTAACCCTTTGAGCTTTATGGACGCATATATGCGTCTGGCGAAAGCTATCGGTGTGGACTAAGGACACATATATGCGTTTTCTGTAAGTGTCCGGCATGGACTATTTTTCCGAGCACCTACGCAGAAGTAATACCATTATGCGTGTGTGAGATAAATATAAATTTCAATGTTTATAATGAAGAATTAATACTCAAAAATAACGCTCTTGAATAATTTAATCTCGTGCGAAAAAAATTAGTATAACTTATTACGATTTTTTTCAGACGACAGACGACAGTTTAGCGATAAAGTATTTTCCGTCCACAGCGATCGTCAGCGCTGGCCGCGCGTCGTCTGTACGGGCCACATAGTATTTCGCATTCAAAGGGTTAATTCTGTCAGCTCAGTCTCCATCGTAGTTATCTATCGCGTTAGTGGGAACAGTATAAGCTTAGTGAAAGAAGAAGAAGAAGAAGAAGAAGAAGAAGAAGAAGAAGAAGAAGAAGGGAAGAGAGAACCGGTGGATTAACCGATCGCTTATTGTCAGCTGAGCGATCGAAGCGAGCGAACGCGCGCGTCAGAGAGCATCCTCTATCGTTTCTCGTGAAATAGAACTCGCTCGTCGTTTGAGTCTCCCTTTTTCGCCCCCTCCTCCCTTCCCGCCCCTTCGTTCACCACCAGCCACTCGTTTTTTTCCGTGCCGGGGGGAGAGCCGTCTAATAACCTCCCAGCCGAGGAGGACTGCTCGCGAAAAAGGAACATTTTCTTAAAGGAGCATTCAGAGCGCGGCTTGATAGGTGGATATTATGGTAGCAGGGGGTTACCCTTGCTGCCTAGGCGCGGACGGAGAAGAAGGCAAGGGGGCAAGGGAGGCAAAGAGGAGGAGGGAAAGCGTAGCACGGCCACGAAAACGAGGAGATACAGAGGGAAAGAGGAAGATAGGGGAGTGGTAGGGGTTGTGCCCGGTGGGGGTAAGGGGGATGCATCCATCCATATCCATCCCGGGGTGGCTACTGGGGCTTTGATTACTTGTTTTAATCTTCCGACTGCCGAGTGGGCGAGCATCTGTCACTCAAAATCCGTAATTGCGCCTGCTACCGCGGCGGTGTGCTCTTCCACCCCCCTTTCCCTCCCGCCCCGCTCGTTGATTCGCGGCAGAGCCCGCCCATGTTGCCTCCGTAGGGGCTGGCTTCTTGCTTTGAACACTCTGCCATTACTTTCTTATTGCTCGTTTAGCACTTTCACACTGGCTTTCCGGTTACGGGCTACGGGGCGCATTCAGAGGCGATCGGCTAATCGGATTATCCGTTGCTACCGCCGTTCATCGAATTCCTCCTTCTCCTCCCCGATTTCGTTCGGCACACCGGTCTACCGATGTCTGCTTTCAGACACGTCGTCACCGTTCCGCACGAGACACCGGCGCGACGTTCGAGGCTTGCGCCAGATTCGTCATACGGGACCGAGAAGAGATCTTGAAGACGATCGTTGCTATTCGAACGCTTCGACCTCGAAGCGGTAGATAAAAAGATGACCACGTTAAGGTAGAGTAGGTACCGAAGAACAGTTTCCCTTCTGTTGGAGGAAAGACCAATAATCGCGACATCTTTGCTTTCTGACAGATGCTATTTACGTATGTAAATCTAAATAGGTGTATGTGATAAGTTTACCTTATTAAGAGCTATCGTCCGCAGATCACTCTAGTATCGTATTGTAAATTTTACGACGAACTGAACAAGTGTACAGCTATTGAAATACTAAAATTAGATACAAAGAACAGAAACCATTGACGGATCATTATTAAACAGCCAACATTCTCTGACGTGGCACTTCATCGAACTGATCTATCCGACTCGCCAACGTAGAAATTCCTGTTTCTGGTCGTCGAGTTAAACCTGTCCGTTGCGTTTCCGTCGAAAACGACGCGTTCAGCGATCAGCAGGGAAACAGGAAAGAACCTGTGAAAAGGAACAAAAGGGAAAAAGAATGGGAGAAGTGGAAAAGGAGGAGGAGGAGGAGGCAAAAAAAAACGTCGGGTATTGAATGAACGAACCCCCTTCTGCAACCAGCCAGACTGTCCGACAAGGCATCACCAGCACAGCCCACCCTATCCACTTACCGCACGATTGGACGAGGTGGTCATCAGATCGATGAAAAGAGAGAGATCCGTGATACGCCACGGTGCACCGGTGCACACTAATACTGCCTTCGGTATCGCGTTAACTTACAACGAAGCAAACCGGGTCCACACCGGGCTCGAAAACGGGGGTGAAACTACAGCAGAGGCAGCGTGATCTAATTGTGCCCACTCAAACCGGATCAAAACAATGCCGCACTCGGGCTCGCGCGTTGCATTTAACTAAATGTGTCTTTTGTCAGAGCCATTGCCCGTGTCCACTATTCGCGAATTATACGATAAAGGCCGGTTCCTCGTTGTTTACCTTCACCGGCCATTGTGCCAGGTTTAACTCGCCGAGCACGTCAAAGCCCACTTAATCACGCCTTTAATTACAGGTGCCCATGGTATAGAACAACTCCACCGAATCGAACGTTTTCACCCGTTGGCGATGATCGGGGAACGATGAAACTCGTTGGACACCCGGTTCTTTCTCGGAGAAAACCGATTCAACACCGTATTTGGTACGCGTACCTGAGGTAAACGGAGAAGATCTTATTTCCTTAGTTTATGGTAGAAGGATCGATGGAATTCGTGGAAAACTTGCTTTCTCATTAACACGTTGAATGCCACGCCAGTTTTACAGGGTTTGCCCGTGGCGCCACGATGAATTTTCTATTATACGATACATATACTGTTAAAATATTACCTACAACAAATAAGCGTAACTACTTTTAGATATTTTTTACTGCATTAATTTCTTCACACTATTGCATTAACGATGGTAGTAATGAAAAATTGATAAGTATTGACATTTTTCTAAATTATGTAGTAATGTGATCGAGCGGATGCGAGACTGGAAAGGTCAGAGTACTTGAGTTGGGCGATTGTCGCGTGAACGTAGAATGTTTGGGCTCGAATGTTTCTAAGGCGTGAAAGATGAGAACTTGAGAAAACAATGCGACTGAGAAATTCTGGGTGGTCGTGACCGAATGCGTAGAGTGAGAAAGGTTGACAATTAGAACGAAAGGAAACGAGTGTTTGGAAGAATATATGACAGGGAAAATGCGAGCGCGAGGCAGAAAGTATCAGACGGTGAAGATAGAACGTATTGGACGGTGAAGTGAGAAGCGAAGTAGCCAGCGTAGAGCGAAGGACTGTGTAGTTTGCGAAGCATAGGCGTAGTTTGCGAAGCATCAGCGTAGTTTGCGAAGTATCAGCGTAGTTTGTTATTTTGTGTTCGTTTGTGTCGTTTTAGTTTATTAAATACACGTATATTTATTATTTTATTCACTCTTCTTTCTTTTCTTCTTTTTAATTTATAACCTTTCTTATAAATTTTGGGGGCTCGTCCGGGATTGATTAGCCTATAAATTTTGGGGCTCGTCCGGGATAGTCCTTTCCTATAATTATGTATTTCTATCAATTTGAGCGCGCCGGTCACTGGTGACCTCCATGGCATTCAACGTGTTGATGTGCTCGTTTTCGTTAACAAAATGCGGATTCTTTTGTTCGTAGAACTGGGATCGATAGGATTCTTGGAAGCCTTGTTTCTCTCGTTTATTTGATTTGTTTTCGCGGGAAAAAGTGATTTGATACTGCTCCATTTTCCTACGTTGAAATATTCTGTTTCCAAGTTTTCCATTCTTTAAGATATATCGATATACTCGAAGGTTTATACGTTTTTCATCGTTTAAGTAAAGTTAGGAAGTTCTAATGGCTTTGCAAAGGTTTAGATAAAGACTAATTTATTTATTTTAGTTGGATTTTAAGCGATGTTAGATACTAATTTAAAGTAATGAAACTTTAGTTTTCTCAAATATTTCGAAACGTTAGATAGAATACTCGAACGGAGGAGGGCAGTGCTATTTTAAGAATTAAAAAGATTCTACTTTCAACCAGGATTAATGAAGCTTATAGCCGGCAATTGTTCGTTAATCCGTATGGTTTTATTAAAAACAAGCACGAAGGATTTGGTACTCTCAATCTAAGATGAGATGTTAGGTTGTTGCATAATAAATGTCGCTTTCGAAATAGTGGGTTTTAATACTAAGTGCAAATTACTTCAAAGTAACAATTTTTAATCAATGTAAAAGAGAGTGAAATAAGTTTCTTTCAGTTTTATAAAAATTTGATATTCTAAAAGCAATAAAGTCTTTGAAAGTCAGAAATACTCTTGTTTTCACAGTTTTTTCCGTTTCCCTTCTTATAAAATTACCTGTATGTTCAAAAATAATGGACGAGACAAAACTTCATACCTTTAATAAGTTTAATTCGTGCAATGTAATTTGTTAGTGCCCATCTAAGCCGAGGTGTACTGGGAATCAGAATAAATAAATTTATCTTAAGATGGAAAAGCTGTAATTTCCAGATGATCGATTTAACAAGAAAACAGTTAAAATCGAGAATCACGGATTTTTATGAAACTTTGATACAAGACAGTTTCCAGAAAACTTTTAATACATGTTCTTTTTCAACAAAAATGATTTTAACTGAAGTTCTACCGTAGTTTCTACTTCAGTAAGACCTTTTATCACGTAGGAAGTTATATGCTATGTTGTAACAACATTCATTTTCATAAAATTTTATATTTTATTTTCATAAAATTTCCAGCTGTAATTCAAGGGTATATTTGGCGACATCCCCATTAATTTTAAATAATACCCTTCCAAGCAAATGCACTTATTACCGTGCCAGTCTCGAGTTTTTCCCATTCTTTCTATGTGCCTTCGTTTTGGCCTGACTTCGTTTAAAATTTCAGGTAGTTTACGTAATTAAGGCTTGTTTAACCCTTTGGCCTATAACCACCAGTCTGACTCGTGGTAAAGAATTTGTCTAATAAACAAAAGCCACGAGTCAGACTCGTGGTGTGGAATTTGTGCATAAGATGCCGCGTATCATTATTAGAACAAGCGATTGGAGTTATTTCACATCGAATATTTTTCCTTTAATTATGATTACACCCTAGACGTCTTAAAATTACTATTTGTACCTAAACATTGTTTATTATTTCACAATTCCTTTCGTTGCACTGAAATATATGTCATGAAAAGTATACATTTCGCGCCAGTTCGGGTACACGGCTGAACAGTTGAATGGCACGGGGCGCGATCAACTTTCTTGTTTACTATAGCTCGCGCAATTGGCAGATATCGTGTAGGGCAAGGGGTTAATTAATTTATTCTTCGGCATCATGATGGAATATTGAAAGTTTAAAATTGGCGCGCCATATACGTCGTAAATCGTCTAGTGTTCGCTGTTTCGTCGCGGAGTGCCAGAGTGGAACTGTATTATAAAACAAATGAGTAGTGATCGTAGTTCCGCAGTGAGCGTTGCATGTCTTCAAAGATGTAAACAGAGAATAAAAAATTATAGTTACTAATCATTAACCCTTTCGCTTCGAGCGCCGCTTATAGGCGGCGTCCATGAGATGACCTATGGGTACGAGCGCCGCTTATAGGCGGCATCTAAATATATTTTGTATTTTAATAATTTTATATTTTAATAATTCTGTATTTCAATAATTTTGTAAGCCTTTTCATATTAAAAATGTAAATATACTTGTTACATTAGAGCAGCGATTGTTTTATTCAGCACAATTGTTATTTAAAACTTAGAGAAACGCACACTGTGCATATTTCTGACGCGTGCTTCCGTTCAGTGATGGTACTTCGGCGGACTGGACAGCCGAAGCGAAAGGGTTAAATTAGATAAACAATTATTTCAATAATTACAACAAGGCTATCTTCAGTAAATTCTACTTTTGATCGATGAAACAAAATATACCTGAAGTCGACAATATCTGTCACCCCGAAAAAAGGAAACAAACACCCTACTCCTAACACCTTTTATATAAGCGCACAACATCCTTCCAGCGTCAGATTTCGTAAAAATTCACTAAACAGTAACGTTCAACCAGACGCTCGTACAACAGAAATATATTCATTTTTTTGTCTTTAAACATCAAGCATTTTTTGCACTGTACTTGCACCAACTTTAACACATTGCATTCGGGTATGTTTCGTCGTGGACTTACGCATATAGCGGGCGTTTTTTTTTTTGTGAATATCGCGGGAGTTTGGTTATTTGGTAAAATCGCAATAAATCGAAAACTACTTCATTGTTCTCAACGAAACTTTTTTTTTATTTTACACTTAAATATATGCTCTATGATTATTATTATTTAAAAAGAAAAACGCATCTTTTTTATTGTATTTATGTAATACTTGCTCTCCAACACAAGTTTACTAAATACGTACTTTTGCGTGATCCGCACTCCAGTGACAGACTGCAAAAAACGTAAAAGTACGTTTCCCGCATGCAATGTGGTAAATATTCGGGTGTCTTTAAGTTGCCGCTCGAAGTGCACAACGTTTCGATTTTAAAAGTGTTAAAATCATTGTGCGCACTGTACATTATACTTCTTAAAAGTTTCTCTGTTAACCAGTTAACTGCGTTCGACGTGTATACACGTCAATTGAAATCTTTATCTCGTTGCGGTTAACGTGTATACATCGCGTGAAAAATAAAAAACTACCATTCAGTATAAACGCTCAAAATTTCAATAAAATGTAATACAAATATTATTAGATGTACAAGTTAATTTTAGTCGTTCATCTTTCGATGATGATAAAGGCTATTCACAATTTGAATATCGTAACGGTATTTTTCAAAAATATTAGGAAACTGCTTGATTCGGTCAACATAATCTAGGTAAACAATAGTTTAAACAATGGCGTACAGCAAAGACCACATTCGTCATTGTGTGCTCTTCGCAATCCAGTTAAACAAGAAACGCCGCTGAAGCTGCAGAAATAATCTGTGATGCTCTTGGTGAGAATTCTGTATCTCATTCCACCTGCACATACTGATACCGAAGATTTTAGAAAGAAAATTTCAATCTCCAGAATAAAAAAACGATCTGGACAACCGCAACGATTCAAGAATGAGGAATTGCAATCACTTTTTGATGAGTTCATTGAAATAAGACAGTCTAGTTTCTTCAAATCAGGCATCCGTTGTCCGAAAGATGGACAAAGCTTATAGAAAGTGTTGGAGATTGCTTCATCCACTAACTTTTGGGCATAAAAATTTAAATAAACTCTGAACCTGCTGAAAAAAGACTAAAATTAACTTAACTACAAATAAAATAAAATTACAATAAAATTAACTACGTGTACACCTAATATTTAGTGGTATGTTTCCTTTATATTACTAGTAAGTCACAATTGTTTTTAATTACGCGCCCCGTGAGGAACTTTTAAAAATAAATTCCGCGGTTAACTGGTTAAGAGCTGCGTTTATTATGCGATAACCAAAAAAAAAAAAGAAAAGAAAAGAAACCGAAAAGAAGAGAATAAATTAATTCTTTAATACACGGAACGAGCGCAACCCCTCGTTCGATTGTACCATTTCCGTTCATACACGACGTAATCGTTCCTCCGACCGATTTAATCTGTCCGATTCCACCCCATCGCAGGCGGCGCAATCTCCGCGATCGCGTGAGCAAGAAAAGAAGAAGCTCGCAAGCGCTTCGCCGGGATTTCTGCTCTCTAATTGTCGGAGTCATTCGTTCCTTTCACGAACGACGGAACAGATGCACCGACTTTGTATTCGGGAGGCTGCGCCCGGGGAACCAGGGGGGTCCCGTGTCTCTTGGGGTTATTTTCAGTCGATTATCCGGCCGAGCGTGGGGTCAACGCCGTGATAGTTCACCACTGACAAGCAAAAGAGTACACGACGGCGAGGACTCTATTAGTGGGCCGGATAAAATCGGGGGAGCCAACGGTAGACGACTTAATTTTTGTCTTTGCTAACGTCGACGAGGCGAACGCGTCGCGACGCGTCCACGCGTCGCGTTGCAGCAAAATCGGTTGTTCCCCGTGAGGCCTCGATCCGATTGTTTCGGTGGTGCTTCGTCGACGACACGCGTCGGCTCTTTTGTGCCCGCCAGTGCACAGAGCTTCAATCATTCGAACATGGGGACAGAGGGAATATAATGAAACGAAATCGTTCAAGTTGTTCGAAGCCTAAACGCGCGAATAAAATAAAATTTGGTTAAATTCTTTAAAATGTAGAAGCAAAAAAAAAGAAACAAAGAAACAAACATACAAGCAAGTAAATAAGCAATGAAACGAAGGAACATAGATAGAGAGAAATGAAGAAACAATTACAGTGGCTCCAAAAAGTATTCGTACACAATGTCACAAATAAATTCGTTTAACCCTGAAATTCTGAGTCTGATAGAAGTATTTGATAAAACTTTGTGGGTACGTAGATCGTAATAGTATACGTATGAATTAATCTCTTCTTTTCATCTAAATGCCATTTTAAAGGGCTGAAACCAGTATTGAAGTTTCTGAGTTTCCTCTCATATTTTAAAGATAACTTTGTAATGGTACTTGATGAAGCAAAACCTTTTGAATAGAAAATGTTTAATTTTTAACACCCTATCGTTCTGCCATACAAAAAAGAACACAGAAAAGCTTGTATTCAAATCGTGAAAAATCGCTGAAACTTTGAGATTCGTTATTAGCCCCCTTAAAAGATATTTTGCCGCCAAAAAGATTGCTCCACGCAGGACACACCATTGTCTGTACACACATAAAGTTTCATTGAAATCAGAATTTCAGAAGTAGATGAATTTGCTTATAATATAGTGTTTGAATACTTTTTGGAGCCACTGTAGCTCTAGCAAGGTTGTTTTGCAAATCACTATTACGCTCTTTTAACCAGTTAAGTGTGGCGACCTCTTTACAAAGCACCCCCCAGTGTGTGTCGCGATAATCAGGTGATGATGGATATAGTTATAAATCCAACTCAAATTATTTATAATTTTCATTTGTTTTATTTTTATTTTGTGTTGACCTGTAAACATTTTAAACATATTAAACTTTACGAATATAATGTAGTTTTCGCCAAAATTACAATTTAAATATCAAATTGTAACAAAATTTTACGAATGACGAATATAGTCGTCATGATACAAAATTTTGCCATATCTCCATGACGGATATAGTCGTCAAACACACTTAACTGGTTAATTGTCCAATCTCTCGCTCAGCTTCTGCGAGTGTCTGTTCGTGCAGATTTTCGAAGATGTTTCGTATTTATTACGATTATTTTATTTATGTAACATATAAATAGACATGTTCTGCCTGACTGACTGATTCATTATCGCAGAGCCTAAACTATTGAAGCTAGAAAGATGAAATTTGAACAATGAGTTCCTTTTATAACGTAAGCATCCACTAAGGAAGAATTTTTTGATATTCCACCCCTAAGGGGATTAAATAGCTGTTTAAAAATCCACCGATTTTGAAGCAAGTACTATGAAAACTCGTGTTTACCATTTTGGTTAGAGTTAAAGAGAAAATCAATCCTTAAGAGGGTAAAATAAGGGAAGAAAGTTGGTTTAAAATCCGCCGATTTTGAAGCAAGCACTATGACAATTGGTGTTTAGCATTTTGGTTAGAGTTAAAAAGAAAATCAATCCTTAAGGGGTACAATAAGGGATGAAAGTTTGTTTAAAACTTCGCCGATTTTGAAGCAAGCGCTATAAAAATTAGTATTTAACTTTCTGATTAAAATTAAAGTTAAGGGCTTGCAAAATTAGATATCTTTTGAAAACAGTTAAAATTGAAATCAAAATACTTCCGCACGAGCAAAGTCGCGGGTAACAGCTAGTTCTTCATACATGCATTCAGTAATTTTATTTAGCCAACGTATGATGCGAATGTGAGTGGACAAGAATTGGGAGGCGTATTGGAAATTTTCTAAAATATCAGTTCGAAAGGTTGTTGGAGGTAAAATAATTGGCACAGATCAAATCGCAGAAAATCATAATAATAGCCGAGTCCTCCATCGGAGAAAAAATACGGCAAAGCGTCGGATTTTCAAGCAGCGGTACCTGCTTCCGCGAGTTTCCTTTTTTTTTATAACTATAATTATCTGGCGCGGCTTGTTGTCCACGGTCGTGTTCCGCGGTGAAACGCGTCGGGAAAAAGATCGCACGCAGCAAGTAAATGGATGGATGAACCGGGGCGAAAAGGGGTTCCTTTGAGCCGGCGAGTCCGTTGCTGCCAGATTAATTAACGAAGCGCTCGGCCGGGGTCTGGAAAAGGATCAACAACTCCGATACTGGGATACTCGGAGCTAATAGACAGGTGGCCCTATCTGCTTAACCATCGTTTCGTTCCTGAATCGATCGCTCGATGCTGTGGCAATCGCGAATCAATCATCTCGACCCTCCGACTCGTGGTATTCTTTATTGAGAAACGAGGATCTGTGTTTTAAGCTGTCTAATAAATAGTATGCGCATATTTATCCATTCACCGCCAGGAAAATTTAGAGTGTCTTGCCTTGGATGCAAAGGTTTCATTTTAACCCTCTATCGGCCAAATTTTTGTTTCAAATATAGAAAAATTGATGGAACGGAAAATCAACAATTCAAATCCTATATATGCGAATGAAAAAAGATTTTCCAAGCTGTCTTATAAATAATATGCGCATGTTAACCCATTCACCGCCAGGGGAATTTAAAGTGTTTTGCCTTGGATGCCAAGATTTCATTTTAACCCTCTATGGGCCGAATTTTTGTTTCAAATATAGAAAATTTGATGGAACGGAAAATCAACAATTCAAATCCTATATATGCGGATGAAAAAAGATTTTCCAAGCTGTCTTATAAATAATATGCGCATGTTAACCCATTCACCGCCAGGGGAATTTAAAGTGTTTTGCCTTGGATGCCAAGATTTCATTTTAACCCTCTATGGGCCGAATTTTTGTTTCAAATATAGAAAATTTGATGGAACGGAAAATCAACAATTCAAATCCTATATATGCGGATGAAAAAAGATTTTCCAAGCTGTCTTATAAATAATATGCGCATGTTAACCCATTCACCGCCAGGGGAATTTAAAGTGTTTTGCCTTGGATGCCAAGATTTCATTTTAACCCTCTATGGGCCGAATTTTTGTTTCAAATATAGAAAAATTGATGGAACAGAAAATCAACAATTATAATCCCATATATCCGGATGAAAAAAGATTTTCCAGTTTAAACAATTTTACATTATAGAACATTATACAATTAATATGTATACGCGAACTGATGAAAAAATACAAATTATTTGTTAAAATGGCAATAAATTAGTATGTGACCTGAAAGAGGGTTAAAGAAAATATGGGTTATTATTTTGACAATAAGAAGTGATGTTAGATTTGTTGTTTTTAAAAAAAAATAGTATATAAAATATTCGTTCATCTTTTCTATTAATTCGTAACTCAAACGGCTATACACTTAATCCGTGATCAATTGCAATCGATCTAAACTTGTAGCACAAGTTACGAGATATCTCGTGGGCGGCAGTTTTCGTACATACGCTTACTACGAGATATCTCATAGTTGGTAGTGAACGAGTTAATTCGTTCGAAATTATGGAGAATTATGGAAGGTTTAATTTATGGCAATTATGGCAAATTTAGGTGTGCAAAGGTAGAAGAGATGTTCCAAGTAAACTATGCGCTATGATATTTAGAGGGTGAAACTGATCTTTATTTAACACTAGATTTACGGACATATTATCTTTTCGTTGAAAATAAATGTACTTTAATCGTTGGTAGTTTAGTGTTAATACAAATGTAAATCTTCTTTAATTCATTTATGGGTTAATTCGGATGAGAAATTTTCAAATTGTTGAAAATATTGGAAACTATTATTAAATCAATGATAAATGAATTCGAAAGTTCTGAAAAATTTGATCCTCAAATAGTTAATGCGATCAGAAATGAAACAAATTTCCTGAAAATTGAAATCTCTTCAAAATTATGAAATGCAGAAAATTATCGTTAACACTATATTTACGGACATTTCCTGTATATCTATTTTCAATATACATATACTAAGGAATAAGGTATACATCGAACAGAACTTGAAATTGTAAAACTGAGAGAGAAATAGATTTGGGTATATCTGTATCGTTCCATAAATAAAAGTTAGTAAAAGTTACTAAAAATAATTAGTAATTGTTCTTGCAAATCAAATTAACGGGTCCCGTAAACCTAGTGTTAAGTTTCGTTTCCTTGATTATGTATAACAAAATACAAATTCGTACAAAAGTTTAGACTAGTAAATAATGGAAGTGAAATTTTCAAGTTATGTTCTAAGTTTACAAATTTTCATTCATTATGTATTAGAAACGAAGTTCTTCACCTCTTACAAAAATGATTCCAATCTTCTATATCTATTTTTGTGTACCTGAAGTTACCAGAAATCAAACTTTCCACCTTCTTTATAAATTATTCCAATTCTCTTGTTCAACTATTATATCTTTAATTTACGGATTAATTCTATTTGCTTTGATTAATTGAATGCAACACAATAAATGATGGAATCCTATTTGCTATGAATGAAATATGTGTAAGAGGATATTTGTAGTATTGACTATTATATTATATTACACAATATTGGTTATACGTTAGAAATGCCTGTGAGAATTCAAATGAAAACCGTTTTTATTTCACGATATACCTACACCATTTAATTATTATATTTGTCAATGTTTTCGAGCTACATAAAATAAAAATAATAAAGATCAAATAGATTAAAAACGTAATAATTAATTGCAATACAAATTTACACATTCAATATTTGTAATTTTGAATTTTAGATAAGAATATCAATTTCAATCAAAATCAAAGAAATAATAATTTTTATAATCATGAACTTAAAAAAAGGTTTACTCCACTGAGAATGATACAATCTTGGACGTAAAATTAAAAAATTTCGGTTACAGATCCGAATTTAGGAACCCGAAGACATAAGAATATCGATTTTTATAGGAATTTTGCACAATTTTGCAACAAAAACGATCACTGCGCAACGCGGGGATCGATCAACAAAAAATTCATTAACCCTAGATTTATAAACATTCGTCTCACAGATCGTACAAAATACGTAAACACTTGTAATTTTTAAAGTGAAAGAGATAGAAAGATAAACTTTGATTGCTCGGAATAACTATTGTATTCATTTTCATTTCCAAAAATAATAATTAATAAACGACTTTTCAGATTTAAAATGTGTTTTATTGCTACTCGTATTTTATAAAATAAAAATCATCAATATAATATGTTCGTTTGAGTAGACGAATGTTTATGAATAGTGTATCCCTCATGCATGTTTATGAATCTAGGGTTAAACAGAATAAGTACAGTAGCGGACAAAAGTTTAAGATGAGAGGATAATGTATAGCATAGTTTTATGGTTTGAAAATATTGTCCATATATTTATTTTAATTATTATTATGGTAGAACACTATTTATTGATTAGCACAGAATACGAATTTTGTTTATCGTGCTATTTATTATCAATTAATTCATTTATTTTCATTGACTCTTTGGTCTTAAACTTTTGTCCGCTACTGTAAGTATTCGGATCGACTGTTATCAATCGTCGTAATGCTCCCTCAGTTTGGTTCTCGTTGAACGAAACGAAATAAAAAGGGGACAGAGGTTCGAGTTCTTTGAAAATTAAAGGTAAACCCCGAGTAATTAACCAGGGGATTAAATTGAACGAATTCTTGAAACCCGTACAGCGCAGGAGTTTTATTTTCCATGTTGGAACCGGGGGCTCGTGTCAAAGGTCCGTCCATCTAAGTAATTACCGGAGCTTAGGAGCGTCACAGTTGGGCTCAACGATGCCGATTAAACGCGAGATAAGATACAACTGCTCCACCTTTCCACGGTTCGTGCGTCGCTGAGTAGTTTACTCCTTTTCACAATGCTTCCTTTAATCGGACGGTCGTTCGTTTGGACGAAGTGCTTCAGAATTATCTCTCTGAACGTCTATCTCTATCTCGGTGTGCTTTGGAAAATCACCAGACAGAAATTCTTAAGTAAGAATAAAACTCGATTTCGATACATTTGTTGCTATCGAACTACGGTTACCCTTTCTCAGGAGCTGTATACTTTAATTTTGCTGATTTGAGACATTTGTTGCGTCGATGATCGTTATTTAGGCGAATTAGGTAGTTGCAAGAAGTGAAGAAGCGAAATAGAATTATTACTGTAAATATTCTTCTTTCCATCTTGAAAACGTTAGATACAGTAATGAATATGAGCATGATAATTATGATGAAAATGAAAATGCAAGGGTTGGAGCAGATAAACAATACATAATGGCTGAAAAGAGCAGGAAATTCGTCTAACCCTAAAATTTTGATTTGAATGAAAATTTGTGTGAATAGTGTAATGGATTGTACAGTACATAAAGCAATTTTTTGTCAACAGAAAATTCACCTCAGGAGTTAAATTAACCCGTAAAGTTTGTTTATTTTTCATGCTTTAAACACACATTTTTCTGAAAATCTTTTTATAACATAGTGATAGAATAGTAAAAATTAAATATGTTTGATTTCAAGAGTTTTGATCTATCACGTACAATTGCAAAGATACATTTGAAAATTGAAAAAAGTACTGAAAAGTTGAGCATTGATTTTACCTTTTTAAAATGATTCTCCGGGAAAAGAAAAATTAATTCATGCGTATACTATTATTTTCTATATATTTATAAAGTTTTATTAAAAATACGAATTGTTTTTAGTTAAAGAATTAAAAATAAAACTTTATTTTGTTATATTGCATTTAATTTGTACTCTATAATCATCAATATCATAAATTAAAATTATAGTCCAAACAAAGGTAAATTTTATTACAAACATGATATATTTTTGTGGGATTTGAACTGTAATGTCACAAGTGCGACTGGTCATTATAGGGGAATGTATTAACAAGCTAATACTATATTACTGGTAGTCATCATTCTATTATATTTAGAATCCCATTAGAAAATATAAATGCACTCAATAAACATATTTCTCACATTTCATAGGCGAACAATATTAAAAAACTTTTATTGCTGATCAGTCAGAATTATCTTATTTGGCTTTATGATTAAAAATACATTTAAAAATTTTAATTACTGTCAAACAGAAATGTTTTACTCGATTTTGGGAATAAATAAGTATGTATTTTTCCCATCCCTTTTAAAAATTAAAAGGAATTGATATTATATCTATGCTAATCATAAATTTTTTACAAAACTTTATGAATTTACTAGCTTTTATCCCTTTTCTTTACTAAATTTGTCATATTATTTCTCTGTACATTTATTTTTGGACTTAATATATTCTTCCCTTTCTCAATTATGCTACATTGAAATATTCGCTTTTATAAAGTAGTCAATAAGAAACCACATTTTGTTATTCAATAATTTTTCACATTAGTTTCACAATCAATTATTTAGTTTCTATTGAGGCGTTAGATGCGTCATGAATTAGAATATTAGGTCATCCCATATGAAATGATGGATTCATAATAATACGATAATTTTATTAATTATAACAAGTATCAGCTAATTTAACCCATCTCCGCCAACAAATAGAAAACGTAAGTATCTAATGCAGTGAGCTCCGTTTTATCATGCAACATTCACCAGGTATCTATGATTTCAATTCGTAAAAGGTAGAACTTTTGTCGCCATCATTTCATGAGTAACAATCTAATCCAACGCTTCGATCTGCAATCAAAAGGAAATTCAAAGCCCTTTTCGCGACTTTTCAGATATAATTTAATTAACGTCGTGAACGGTATCAGAGTGGACAACGTGCCGGATGAACAAAACGGGGCGGCGATATTTAGCGAAATCGAGGGAAGCCGCAAGTATGCCGATTGAAATTTCGTCAAAAGGGTTGATTAGTGCCGCTTACCGCATTAGTCCTTGTCTGCAGTGTATTGTGAACGGTAATACGATCGCGTGGTATTGTACTTGCTCAACATATGCGACCGGAGAGTGTTCGCGAGCATCGTGTACGAAAAAAAGTCTGTGGAAGCGAGCAGCGATACACTTTTCGGGGAAAGAATGAGAAGGCATGCCGCGTGTGTTGTTTCGAACAATGCTTTCGGCCAATTTAGCCCCCGCTTTGCGACGATACGCCGGAGAAATATCGTGGACATACCGGGAGGAATATCTGCTGGAATTATTTGAAACCATGTTGAAACGTTTGCCTGGTTCGAGTAATAGAAGGCGGTAATTTGTGGAGACAAATGATTTTTGAGAACGGCGGATTAATATAGTCATTATACTTAATTAACCCTTTGCTAAATTTGTGTAAAGAATTAGAACTTCATTTCACTGAAACTGATCGTTAAACGGTGCGCAGCGCAAACTTTAAAAGAGAGTTAAGAAATTGTTTAGTTCCCTATAGAGAGGTTTTAGCGTAGTTAGAAAAAAAGGTACAATTAAAAACCAACATGAAAATTTGCTAAGTGAAAAAGAAATCTGGCCCATTAGAAGAAGAAGAATTAGGCGATTCATATTTGATAGCGAGAATGAGTGTTAAAAGTGTTTGATACGTATCAAATTATATAATACGTAATTTTACATATGTTTTTCTTGTTTTTGTTGGAAAACAGCTTTTTAGTTTACTTTAGTTTTAGTTTCATCTTTTTTATCAAATTACTGCAACTTCAGAGATACAAACTTTTATGCATTGCAAGTTGTTTAATTCCAATCGTTGCCCATCAAGATTTTAAAAACTATTGAAAAGTTAAACCGTTGAAAATATTAACCCTTTGCGTTCGAGAGGTGACTGTATTTATAAAATTTTATTTCATAACCGTATGCATCATAACTTGGTGCTCTTAGAATACAATTTAGATATAACGCAAAACAACTCAAACACATGATTTATATTTTACTTACTTCTGAGTTTCACTTCACGTACTTTCCATATAATGCGGTACGAATAATCTAATTTGCACTATATTTGAGTTTCTTATAGCTCGGTTTCCACATAACGCGGTACACAGTTTCCATACAACGCGACACGAATTAATCTGGTTTGCAGGTTAAATCTGAGTTGCTTATAGCGCGGTTTCCATATAACGTAGTACGAATTTCTTGCGGAGTCCAAATTGTCTAACGCCAACAAGCGAAGAAAAACGTTAAAAAAACGACAACGTATTATTTGAATTGTTCAAAATCAGCAATAGATGTGCTTGGACTATTTCAACGAATATCATGCGACGTGGATAATATAATATTTTATCCTAAATATAAATTGATAGAAAGTAGAGTATAATATGTATATTTTTAATACTTTTATGCTGTATATTCTATATTTATACTTTAGTGTTTATTCCATTACATTTTTTTTTAAAAAGGCAACTGGAAATCTTATTTAATACTAAATTTACGGGACCCGTCAATTTGACGGGTTTCGGACTTTATGAATTAAATTTGCAAGAACAATTACTATTATTCCTAGCAATTTTTGTCGTCTATTATTGATGGAGTAATACGAATATACCAAAATCTATTTCCCCCTCTGTTCTACAATTTTTAATTCTGTATGATCTATACCTATTTTTCTTAGTATATGCATACTAGAAATAGATGTACAAGAAATGTTCGTAAATGTAGTGTTAACTTGAACAAGAACCATATATGGGTAACGCGGCGCCGAACGCGTTAATCGCGTTGTAGTAGGGTTGACTTAGGTATATTCTAAGAACTTTACTTTGTTTCACCTACACCTGAACCCTACCATTTCACTAAATAAAATAAAATCCCTACATATATCATTTCGGCTCTCCGATTCTCGAGAAAGCGGCGAGAGGCGATCGAGGAAACGAGGAGCAAGTGGAGGTGACTACATTTGACCGGCAAGTAGTAGAGTCGCGGTTGGTTGCGGCGGAGAAGGTCCGAGTGTCGGCAGCAAGAGAACTGCCTGCTGGTCCTCGGTCACAGAGAAAGGAGAGGCCGCTCTGACACGACGACAAAGAGCGGCAGGAGGAACGAAGGCAGACACAGCCCCGGGAAGAGAGCAAAGAGAGGGAGTCAATGGGTATAAGCACTAAGCACGTAACTGTAAAAGGAGCAGGGGGATGCG
>JAOPTO010002243.1:350778-703175 GCA_033822845.1 Tetrapedia diversipes | reverse complement strand
TCTCCGAAGGAATGGGTCCTCGTATGGTGTTTCGATGGCAAGCTCGAATCGATCACGAGATTTGTCGGCGGACAGCGACAGTCTGGCTCCTGGTGAGGGTTAATCGACGGTTAGGGGAGTCTGATGTCGGTAATGGCATACATCCACAATGGTTGGTGGATGGTCCTGGAGTTCACGGAATTTATGGAACATCGATTAATCCTATTCGAGGCTATTTCGGTGTGGTATTGTGGTTCGTCGGTCAGTTGTAAATTATTTCGTTTCGGGAATCAGTTTTTATGAATTTCGACCAACTTGTTAAATTTTCAGTGAATTATTTGTCAGTGTGAACTTTTTGTTTTTTTGTGAATTAGATTATTGGGATCTGGAATATTTTTATTATAAGTTCTGCTTATGATGCTGGAATGATTAATTTTTTAACCCAGTGATGTCAAACATGCGGTTAATAGGCTCAATTTAAGAAAATATAGAACGCATTTAAAAGTGTTGGAATGTAAATGTTCGAATTACGCGCCATTGCAGAATATTCGTGGCTCTCTTTTGTTCTAGCTTCATTTATTATTTGCTGTGTTCAAGTGTAAATGCTGTTCCCGTGAGTTTATGGTTGTTTCTGTCTCTCCCCAGCGTGATGTTTCGTGTGTTCATATGTATAGTCCAATAATTTATTTGAGTTTTTACGTACTTTGTAAATAAAACCATCAAAAAGTTGTAAACTATCATTAGTCATCTTTTTTTTACTCGCTAAAATTTATTGGAAAACTTGTTTTTCGTCTACGGCTTACAGACTGGTTAAAACTGTTTTTGATAGCCCATGTTGTACCATATATTTGACATCAGTGTTTTAACTGGTTCATATCTAATTTATAGCTAATTGTGAATGCCTACGTACACTTATTAAATTTTTGAAACTTTCAGAAGTTTAAGGGTATTTTACAGCAATTTATTTATTATATAGAATTAGACAGATTTTAAAAAAGTAACAATGTATCCTATATTTCTTTACCATGAAACAAATAAACTGGAAGTTAAAGTTAGAAAATGCATTATACAGTCGTCATGGCTAAGGTACAGATTAATTTGGTATTTCTCAATGAAATGTAAGTTTGCAAAAACCCATAATTAATTACTAAATGAAAATTATTTTACTTTATAGAATTTCGTTACTTTAAATGATAAGATGGAAATATTAAATCTAGTTCATAGATGTGTATAAGAGACAGCGTCGGGGCTGTTACATTTTATTTTTAACCCGTTGCCGCACGCTTTTAACTTGATGATCGTGCTCAGAAACACATTTTTCTTTTTCAATTGTTTATGACTGCTAGGTGGAATCAAGTGTAAGTTGTATGTTTGGAAGTGAAAATTATCACATTTGGCTACAGTTTTTCCAAAAAACTCTCCACGGCTATAACCGTCATTTGCTCATCATGTCATTTTTTCTCTTCCCTGAGCAAATGACAGCTATGACCGTCGTGACGACTATACAGCAGTTGCTTTACTAATTCAAAATGATTCCTATGAATAAAAGAGAGTAAATAGTTGTAATTTTAACACAAGAAAATCAGTTTGAAAGAAAATTATCATTTGTAAGTTATTTTGCTTATAAAATAGTACAATAATAACCGCATAAAAAAAAAACAATTAATATGCTGTCTGGCACGCTATAACTTTTTTTCTAGATGCGTTACTCAATAATTAACAAATTTATGTGTTAGTACACTTCGTACTAACGCTGGTCTTTTTTTATTGATTAAAGTGTGCACGACGGCTGTAGCCGTCATTTGCCTACATATCGCCAAAGATCGGACGGCTATAGACGTCATTTGCGGCAACGGGTTAAAAGTCATTTATATTTTCAGTTTTATTTTAAGATTACTCAAACTTGTAAAATAAATAATAAAAATTTTTAAAACAGTAAAAAATGTAAAAAAGGTATGAAAAATATATAGTAATATTTCAGAATACTTTGTGTGAATATCTGTTACCAAATGCGAATTAAAAAAGTGAATATATGCATCGTATAAAGTGTTTCTAGGGCGCCCAAAAATGTGCGCCGTATGCAATGTGTTAAGTTACTGACTAGGTATATTTGTAACACATTTAACCCTTTGCACTCGAGAGGCGACTCTTAGTCGTCTGACGATACTAACTTCCAAAATTTTCAAATCCGAAATATTTACTAAGATTCGCCTATATTAAACATCATTTAGTTTAGTTAAGTGATATACTAAAATTTACATATACGACTATTTAACTTCTAAGCCTGAATAATAAACAAACTAACTAAAATCTGAAAATTTGTGAAACTATCGTTTGGTGACTGACGGTCACCTCTCGAGCGCAAAGGGTTAACCTTCTTAGCGTCTACAAATAACTAAAATGAATTAAAAACCCACGCAAAAATCGTTGAACGTTCTCTAAAAACAATTTCACCGAAAAATAGCGACATAAAGAACCGTTGCCCATCTAATTTTTCCAAGGAAACTCCATCACGCCTCCAACTACCATCCTTTCTTCCCTGCGCCGCCCCCCTTTTGAAAATTCGAAAGAAGCTCAGCCTGGGATAGAGGTGTGTAATGAGACCAATCATTGGGATTATATTCGAAGAATGGATTTTCGCCAAGATTTCACGAACTCGTCGGTGTAATATGATCGTCACTTATTTGAGACCTCGAAGGACACGGGCTTCGAGGCCGTTGTCATCCCCTCGCGTGTTAAATTACCGCGGTCCGGGGCGCATAAAAGTAGAGGGAGACGAGAGGGGTGCAATTCGACTCTAGATTGCAGCCGACAACGAGCCGGTGAATCTTCGATCCCCGGGCAAACAGGAATCTAAACACGGTTTTTTGAATCCCGAGGAGTCGCGTTCAAAGGGGCTAATTGACACGGTAGGGGGGGGGGGGGGGGATTTCCGAAAAACAGCAGGATCGACGTAAACGCGTGATAGGTTCGAAACGAGTATATGAAACGCGGGTACAGTGTTAGTTAACAGGCAGTTAGTTTGTGAAATGTATTCGACATGTAAACGTTTTGTTAAAAAACCGTGGGTTTATCGGTTTTTGTGTGCGTTTTTCTTTTTTATTAACGTGCAAAGCTTGATCGAGCAGCGGTGAAATTATTTCGAGGAAGTTTCTCTCGTTTCTTGATTTGTCAGTCTAGTGGTTTCGGTTACCGTTTACACGAATTTATTTCTGCTAGCTTGCAGCGAGCATTTTACACTCTGTTGCAGTTATGATTTTCGATGTCAAGGCCCGATGGAGACGAGAAACTATTCTGCCGCACGATTGTACATCTGTCTTTGTCGTTTGTAAGTGGAAAAACAAGGAAACACATGTACGATCGTGCGTTAAAAAATCGTCGAGCCTAAACCGGTCTCGTTAGATCGGGCAAAAATCTGTTGCCATTTGAGGATGCAACGTGGAATGGAAAGTAGCAGCTTCTACTTTTCCCGTTGTTTTCTCCTAGTGCTTTTTCATTTGTCCCTCCGCGGCACTGCGATATCGACGAGCGGCTGAATTTTCCGATCGGCTTGTTAGCGATAGGGAAACGTTGTTCCGCGACGGGAAGGTAACGGAGGAACAAAAAAGGAACGAAATTGAAATTGATCGATCAATGCTTCTTGCACGGGCAATACCGTTTTCATCGCAATTACCAAGTTAATGAGACGCTTTAAATATTCAATACAGTCGCTTATTAACACCGATATAAATCGTGTTTAATCAGTCGAACCGCGTTTAATCCAGCCGTCGTCGTTTGCAGCCATGCAGAGCTAATATCTTCGATGTCGTTGCGTCACGATTCCGTTCACTCGAATTCTTCCCTGTGCTCCTACTACCCGTCATCGTTCCTCCAAGCGACCATTTTTTCGATGCATTTACATACTAAATAGATGCAGTTCGAACAACTTTCTCATCCATAAAAATCCCTTTCTTTCTTGGATTCGAATTATTTCATTCGATTGGTTTAATGTGAACAGGGCTACCAACGTTTTATTACTGAATATTGATCGAATTTACAGTGGAGCATTTTCCTTGATTTTTTGTCATTTTCTTTTTAGTGAGAAGTTATTATAACCGTCAACGAACAAAACTGATTAACTCCATTTTTGTATACATTTTTTATTTTGTTATTAAAGTTAGGCTATTAGTAAATTACGGATTTTTATGTATTTATGGGAAATTGAAATGTACTAAAAAACATTGAATACGCATAATATGCAAAACTGTATGAAAAGTCTAAAGTGAATTGGATGTTATAACATGTACTTAGGACGTGGGATAAGTCTTTATTTAGATTTCATAATTCAAGGATTACACTTATGAAAATACGAATTTGGATAAAAATGTGTAATTTAATTATCATCTTTGTTCGATCTTTTAATTTTTCATATTTTTCATTTTATGAACTTAATCAGTTTAATTTTTGAGCAGCTGAATCATAAGTAAATGCTCTTCTCTTTTACATCAACTTTTACAATTATACCTACATATTTTTGGAAAGTACACTTTTTATGATGGATACGATACAATCAGTTACGTCTTGATTACTTTAGCATTACATTGTTAATGTCTACATCTCAATAAAAATTTGTCAAATTAAAGTTACTTGTAAATTGAGCTTGACACTTTTGTTAACCTCCATCTGACCCTCCTTTTTGTAATTCGACACTATCGTAAAAAATTAAAGAAATATGTTTTCGTCTGCTCTATTGTGTGCATTTTTAGAAAACCTAATCCTTTTGTCGAGTACGATACAAATAAACAGGTACACTGTAGCTGTTTTAGTGTTAAATCGTAAAGTTTACATCGTAGTAACACTTTGTCGAGTTGAAATTATTTGTCAGCCAAGCGTTAATACTCCTGTGGAAGAAACTTGTCCCCGAATTGCCCAAACAACCGTCCTGCAGTATCGCCCAGTTCTCATCGAGGCAGTTCAACAATCCAGAGGACACTTGCCAACAGCTTGATAGCTGAAACTCAAGCGAGACCACAGACAAGCCGGCGGATTCCGGCACTTCGATACGATAGCCTTTACTTTCGGTCAACGTGTTTCTCCTAACCAATAATACACCTTCAAGGACAACCAAACCTGCTTTAGAATAAATCATGATGCATAGCGACTCACAAGATCAAACTTTTCCTTTATTGCATTTTTTATATACAGTGGCTCCAAAAAGTATTCGTACACTATGTCACAAATAAATTCGTTTAACCTTACAATTCTGGGTCTGATAGAAGTGTTTAATAAAATTTTGTGGGAATATAGATCGTAATAGTATACGTATGAATTAATCTCTTCTTTTCATCTAAATGCCATTTTAAAGGGATGAAACCAGCGTTGAAGTTTCTGAGCTTTCTCTCATATTTTAAACGTGACTGTATAATGATACTTGATGAAGCAAAACCTTCCAAATAGAAAATGTTTAATTTTTAATACTCTGTCGCCCTGTCATACAAGAAGTACCCAGAGGACCTTGAATTTAAAGTATGAACAATCATTGAAACTTTGACGTTCGTTATTAGCCCCCTTAAAAGATATTTTGCCGCCAAAAAAATTGCTCCACGCAGGACGCACTGTGTTCTATACACACATAAAGTTTCATTGAAATCGGAATTTCAGAATTAGGTGAATTTCCTTGTAATACAGTGTACGAATACTTTTTGGAGCCACTGTAACTCCAATATAACCGTTAGATATATTCATTGAGTGATCGAATTGCTATAATAATTAACACGCTGCCGCAAATGACGTCTATAGCTGTCCGATCTTTGGCGACATGTAGGCAAATGACGGCTACAGCCGTCGTGCACATTTTAATCAATAAAAAGAAGAACAGCGTTAGTACGAAGTGTACTTAACACATACACTTGTTAATTATTGAGTAACACATCTAGGAAAAAAGTTATAGCACGCCAGACAGCATATTAATTGTTCTTTTATGCAGTTATTATTATACTATTTTAACTAATTTTGTTTCAAACTGATTTTCTTGTGTTAAGATTACACCAATTTACTCTCTGTTATTCATAGGAATCATTTTGAATTAGTAAACCAAATGCCGTATAGTCGTCACGACGGTCATACCTGTCATTTGCTAAGGGAAGAGAAAAAATGATACGATGAGCAAATGACGCTTATAGCCGTCGAAATTTTTTCGGGAAAAACTGTGGCCAAATGTGATAATTTTCACTTCCAAACATACAACTTATTCTCGATTTCATCTGGCAGTCATAAACAATCGAAAGAAATGTGTTTCTGAGGGCGATGGTCAATTTAAAAATGTGTAGCAACGTGTTAAATGAAAGACAATCTAAGTTTTGTCATGGCTTGATAATTCACCGGATGCTTTGTTGCAACGATATTTAATTATTTTCTTATATTATACAGATTTAAATAACAGAATTTTGTTCGTTCAATTTTGTATCGTAATAAACTGTAGTACATAATGAAATACTTTCAGTATTTAAAGTGAACATATTTATTAAGCAGAAATTATGGATGAATTAAGATATTTTTTGTGACCCTCATTATGACGAAAGAATAATAGAAAACTGTGAAAAAGATATTGAAAGTATGATGGGACGTATTCGAGTAATAATGGATGCGAAGGTTGGCGACGAAATATAAGAAGAAATATTCATATCTGTAAAATTAAAAATTTAAAGATCATTTGTACGAGCTTAACAATTGTTGTTATATATCAATAAATATTTATACCTTTTTTATGATAAAAATGGTCTCAGTTTAAGTGTATTTTCAAATGTTTGTTCAGGCATCAAATAAATAACAAATTTGAAGTGATAATTTGATCACCCACTAAATATTACGGTAATTGATTAAAATATATCAGAGGTATTAGGCAGAACATTTATCAGAAAGAGTAATAAGCAACGTGTTTATAATGTGATGAAAAGGTAACTTTACTTCGATGCAAAACAAATACACCACTAAAAAGCGTTAAAATTTTACTACCATGCGTACTCGATTGCCGTAAAGAGAAACAATTCCTTCTTTTAAATTCTATTTTGTTTCTTAGTAAAACAAGGTGGTCAATTATTTATAGGTGGTAGTACTGCTTCTAACACAAATTTCTCGACTAAATGTAACAGTACGAAACCATCCAAAAATGTTACAGTTTTGAGAATGTAAAAATGACATCATATAAATATGAAACGTATCGGAAAGTTAAATTGATTTAGTGTGAAGTAAATATGCATGGATCAAAGTAAATTAAATTCTAGTTTATTATCAAGAAGGAAATAACGAGGAAACGCGATGTTAGTTGAAGAAATCTAGTCGAGAAAGAAAGTTAGTCACAAGATTATAGTCATGAAAAAGAATTTATTTCTCGTAATTGAGATAATCACTTAAGAATATGTCAGGTTTTATTAATTGAACATTTAGTAGTAATAAACTCACGAAATTATAAAGTATAAATAAAATTCGACTACTTTCCTGTCGACAAAACATTTTTCTTCAACTAACATTTTGTTTCTTTACTGTTTTCTTCTTGCTAATAAACAAAAATTTTTATTGATCTTTTTATACTTATTTCATATTAGATTGATATAACTTTCCCATGTGTATTTTTATTTATATCATACCATTTCACATTTTAAATACAGTATTACCTTTAGATACTTCCTTGTTGCGTTTAACTAAAAACTTTGTGTCAAAAGTAGTGTTTACGTATACAACAGAACTCCATTTGTATGAATTTTTCCAGAGAAAAGTCGGATTAAGCAACCAAATCGTTCACAGAACACGAGTTATAGCCGACAGCCAAGAACTTTTACTTCGAATTATTGCGTACCAGGATGATACCTGTATGTATATTTAATCAGCAGCAGTGCCGCCCTCTCCGGAGCTACCATTGTTGGTCATACTTCGAGGAGTCCTTTAACCCTTTTAGCACCGTCGTTCGGTGCACTTGCCAAAAATACTAACGACGATATATCGTTACGCCTCCATTAGAGCCTTATTATACTCATCACAAGAGATCTGTGTTTCAAAGTAACTTTATAAAATGGTTACTATAAATATCTATAATAACACCTATATTTTTTTTATTGATGTATTATCAACTGCACGATCCACTTGTGTAGTAGATCTGTCTGACACTTATCCTTTCTATTTTATTGCAAATGCCTATACATCATACTACATGATATACAGTGGTTACAAGAAGTATTCGTACACTGCATTATAAGGAAATTCATCTACTTCTAAACTTCTAATTTCAATGAAATCTTATATGTGTACAGAGCATAGTGTGTCCTGCATGGAGCAATTTTTTTAGTGGCAAAATGTCTTTTAACCCTTTACACTCCGTTGTCCCCTCTCAGGGGACATTAGAATTTATTTGTGATTTCGGGGAATCAACTTATCCCAGCGCACATCCTTTTCAGAAATGGATGTTTCTGTGAAGTTTTTTACTAAAGTGGTACAAGATATCAAAGCAAAATATGGTACAGTTACCAAGATATATATAAAAAAATAGTGATTTTGAGGAACCGAGAATACGTCCATCCAATACGTTCGAGATGTCGCAGAGTGTAAAGGGTTAAGGGGGCTGATGAATCTCAAAGTTTCAGCGATTTTTCACGCTTTGATTACAAGCTTTTCGGTATTCTTTTCTTATGACAGGGCGATAGAGTATTAAAAATTAAACATTTTTTATTTGAAAGATATTTCTTCATCAAGTATCATTACAAAGATATCTTTAAAGAATGAGAAAAAATTTAGAAACTTCAACGTTGGTTTCACCCCTTAAAATTGGCATTTAGATGAAAAGAAGAGATTAATTCAAAAGTTTTATCAAATACTTCTATCAGACTCAGAATTTCAGGGTTAAACGAATTTATTTGTGACATAGTGTACGAATAATTTTTGGAGCCACTGTATAAAAAACTATGACTAAACGACGATTTTTGTTATGTGCAATTACGATTTAAAAAAGAGAAATCACATCGTACGGTTTTCATGATGTCTTATATTTATGCTATTCTTATGATTTTCAACAAATATTTATACACAATCGGCATCGTTTTATTCTCCATTTATTTTGCAATATGCTGCTTTTTAAATTTTGTAAATATCACTTCTACTTTGGTTTTCACGAGAATTTTCGCAATCCTCTACAAATTCGTCGATTCGGCCCGGTATTCTTCGCTTAGTTACGCTCCTTTCGCTCGGTGCTAAAAGGGTTAATAAAATTTTCTAATCTTTCATTTATCAAAATAAAACTGTGAACATTCAGAAATATCGTAATAAAAACATATGCTTGTGTTGATTCACATTACAAGTAACGCTGCCTGTAACACATAACAAGCTTTTGGTGCTTCAAAGCTTTTCCTCGTCACAGATCTGTAAAAGAGGAAGACGGATTCACTGTCGATGCACGAAACAGCGTGCTGATGGTGAGTGCCGGCTGTGGACAAGGTTTCGAGGCTGATGAGCGCCGTACCGAAGTGGTTAAAGAGTTCACTTTATCAAGCATCGCTATAAACTTCGTTAACACTAGATTTACGGACATTTCTTGTATATCTATTTCTAATATACATGTATTAAGAAATAGGTATACATTATACAGAACTTGAAATTGCAAAGAGAAATATAGAGAAATATAATACTAGGTTGGCAATTAAATTCCCGCCGTTTTTTTTTAAAAAAAGTAGAAGATTTCTACCTCTTTCGATCTCTTTAAAATGCTATACATGGAGTTTTGTTCAATACTGATGCATAATTGAGAGCTTGGTTGGATGAATTTTTCTACCAACGGGGTATTGAAAATCTTGTTGATCGTTAGGAAGTTGTAAACAACAAAGAAGAATACATTATCGATTAATTAATTGTTTATTTTTATTAAAACATAAACTATTAAAAAATTTTAAAAAACAGTGGGAACTTAGTTGCCAACCCATTAGATTAGAGTGTATTCGTATCACTTCATCGATAAAAGTCAGCAAAAATTGCTAAGAATAATAATAATTGTCTTTACGAATCTCGCTCATAAAGTCTGAAATCCGTCAAATTGACGTAAACCTAGTGTTAATATAAATGGGGTTCACATAAACGGAGTTCCCTTGTATGTTCGAATCGGTTATCCCCAAAAGCACACTTATCGGTCGATTTCGGTAAGGAATCGAAGGATGCAGATCGAGACACGGTAGACAGTAGCTTGAACTCGATCGAGCCCCCTACGGTCTCTCGCAGGAAAGGGCAGCGGGTGTCGGAGCATCGCCAGAAAGGAAGACGGTAAACGGCGGGTAAAGAGGGCGTGTGCAAAAAAAGGGGCAGCGTGTGCAAGCGGAATAAAACTAAAACGAGAGACGCGAAGGTCGCAACGGGGGTGGCAACCGGACGGGAGGGGGTGGTTGGCGGAGGCAGAGGCGGAGGTGGATGGAATCGCTCGGCGGATGAAAGGTTCTCGCGGAGAAAGAGAGATCAGAGGCGAAAAAGAGGCGAAGGCGTGATGGCGCGCGACGGCCTGTGAGAACGATGATTGAAGTGCACGTACTTACGTGCGCGTACTTACTCTGGATGTTGCTCTGGATGCGGCGTGTGCAGATGCAGAGGAACGCAGCGGTACGGCCGCATTGTCGTGCCCTGCTCCCTCGTGGTCGACAGCTACAAATGGCGCCTCGACGTTTTCTCCTCGAAAGCGACGATGAATCGGCTGAATGTGCCTGTGAACCACCTGACACTACGCGCCGCTCTACACGGTTAAAACTGTGTCGCGCGTTCACCCGGATCGTCGCGGTGTGGCTCGGGTAGGCCCTCGTATTGGTATTGCTTTGATCGTGTTTATCAGCGCGGCCCCCGGTTTTATCCGCCTTTGGAGACGGTTATGGGGTGAAACATTGATCGAGAGGGATTGTTATGAATAGACCGTGGATGTTTATGCGTTTATGGGAAATTCGAACGACCAAGAACGTTCAACGTGCATACGAATATATTAGGTGTACAAGTTAATTTTAGTCTTTTATTTTTCGATGATGGAAAAGGCTATTTACAATTTGAATATCGTAACGGTACTTTTGGAGTCTTATAGTGTAGGCATCTAGCTTTCCAAAACGTTAGAAGACTGCTCGATTCGGTCAACATAATCTAGGTAAATAATAGTTTAAACGATGGCGTGCAGCAAAGAGTGCATTCGTCATTTTGTGCTCTTCGTACTTCAGTTAAAGAAAAAACGCCGTTGAAGCTGCAGAAATGAGCTGTGATGCTCTTGGTGAGAATGCTGTAACTCATTCAAATACTGAAGGTTCCAGGAAGGAAATTTCGACCTTCAGGATAAAAAATGATCTGGGCAACCGCAACGATTTTGAGGATGAGGAATTGCAATCACTTTTAGATTAGTTCATCGAAATGAAACAGCATACTTTCTTCAAATCAGCTATCCGACTGTTGCCCGAAAGATGGGCAAAGGTTATAGAAAGTGAGGAAAATTGCTTCATTCAGTAACCTTTGGGCATAAAAATTTAAATAATCTCTGAACCTGCTAAAAAAAAGGCTAAAATTAATTTGTACACCTAATACGAAGGTACATGGAATATGTATTCAAAATAAAGGGCTCAATTTTGTAGGGTTCCAATTTAGGGGTCATTTCTTTTGCGCAGACACGGGTAAATGAACGAAACAAACTATCTTGAAATAATTCTTTCCTTGGGTTAGTTAATTTTTCTTTTTGAATCTAGGTATGAGCATTTTAGAATCGTTTTGTTTAGCGATTATATCTGTTGGAACTATTCATAGTTGAGTGTTGGATGAAATATGGTTGGTGGCTTTAGATGGAATATGAAATGGTTTCGTGATACTCAAATTAGGTCGAGATGCGTTGCTATGTACAAGTTCAGGGTGTTCACTCGGACAGAATAAGGTGAGCTCATATTTATATATGCTGTTCTTTATACGGTAGAATTCCAATTATCTGGCACTCGATTATTCGGAATGCCCGATTAACCAGCACATTTGCCCTTATGTATGATACATATGTGTGTCTCAATTAGTACACCCATTTTATATGTTCTATATACAAATATTCTATTTTATAGTTAATTTTTATTAATAAGTTGCATTGGTATGTCATCAAAGGTTTGTGATTATTTATTGGTTTATTGATTCATAGAATATGTGGTATGAGAGTGAGAAATGGTTGTATGGATGGATGAGTGTGGAAGAGTATGTAAAAGACATTGTGTATAGATCTTAAGGTTCGAATGTGGTGATGAATGATCTGTATGATTTATGTATGTCATGGTTATAAAATAAGAGAATGTTTAAAATAGCGGAAGCGATTGCCTGTGTGTGTGTGTTTTGTCCAATTCGTGTCATGTTCTTGTTCGTTATATACATTTCAATAAAGTATTTTTAATTTTCGTTTTTTCCCTCACAAAGTTGTTTTCTAAATTATATTCCTTTTATCACTTCATACGTTTTAATATACTTTTTGTTAATAAGTTGCAATAGCATGTCATGTAAGGCTATTTTTTAAACGATATTCTTTTTATCACTTCATACGTAACTATAGACCAATCATCCGGTATTATCTTGGTCCCAAGTATGCCGGATACTCGGAATTCTACTGTATATGTTAGATGACCACACTGTCGAACTGACTGCGAATTGTTTCAGAATGTGGACCCGGTATTACTACCATACTGTTTCCTTCCCGTCAACCATATTTTTCCTGTTCTTAACCCTTTCAATGCTATAGGCGCATATATACGTCTGACAGAAGTTGCTCGTAGGGACTATGGACGCATATATGCGTTTGTCAATTTTTGTTTCCTTCACCTTGTGACTTTTTCCGTGGCCACACATTTTGGCGTTAACCTTTTACTGTTGGCGAAAGTTACTCGACGAAAATATGCGTTTGCTAATTTTTTTGATCTTTCGCTTACTGCAATCCGATTGTCAGTGTACGAGTAACAATACTCTGTTTCCATCGATAACACGCCGTCCCTTCTAAGCACTTAGGCCAAAAGTATTTAGCACTCAAAGGGTTAAAACACTGTACACGAACACACTTCAGAATCTTCCCCGAGAATGTACGAAACGATCGAATAAGGGCACGTAGGGAAAAACGCAAGCTGGGTGCAGCCGCGACGATCGATGAACGTCTATCGACCGCTTTCCACTGTGCGACGACTCGATTACATCGGCGTTCTACCGGGAAATCATCGGTTGACTTTGTCAAAAAGCGACGAGCCTCGTGTCGCCATCGAGGGTGTTCGTTTGTTGGGGCGTGGACTACAGGAACCAGTGATCTTAACACTTAGCCAACCGAATGGGGAGATCTCCCATTCTTTCCTCTGCCATTGATTCTATTTACTTTTGTTATTAGTTAGTCTTGAACTGGTGTTATTCACAGTTCATCAAGTGCATTTTCTGCTTTTCCAAAGTACAGTTTTTAATAGTTTCAACTCCAGTTTAAGATTAACTAATAACAAAAATAAATAGAATCAATGGCAGAGGAAGAAATGGGAGATCTCCCCATTCGGTTGGTTAAGTATCAACTGAGGGCGCTTTGAGGATGGTGTCCTAAACAATTCCTCGGAGCTGCCATGAAATCAAGGAAAAGCATTGTTTTGAGTTCTCTGATCGAGGCATCGCTCGAAGTATTATTATAAGCACAGCGTATTTCACCTAAAACAGGTAATCTAATTATTTCTTAGGTTCATTATGCATTTTCGTGAAAACTTGAAAATTTCGAAAGAATCACTTCAAAAGAAAAGTATTCTTTTTACATATTTTGCCATTTAAATTACACAAAGATCTCGATCACAAAGGTATCTACATACACTTCACAAATTAAAAACATTAACAGAAAAACAAGGGTTTCGAACGGTTTAAGAACATTAATTCAATAATGCGATTCTTTACGTTTGTTTATTAAAAAACGTAAATAGGGAATAAAAAATTATAAAATCTGCTGTGCATATAGTTGCCATGGAATACGAAAAACTTGTAATTGTTGTATAATTATTAGATTTTTTATAAGCACAAGTTTTATTAATTTTAGTATCCCTATGGTAACTAAGTATATTTACCTTTTGTAAGATTAAGAAGATTCTTTTTTATAAATGAATGTAAAAACATCTATTTTTTATAATAAATTGATTAGTGTCCATTAAATGTCTGAGATCCTTGTTTCTTTTTTATTTCAAATCTTTGAAACTTATCGGGTATGAAGATTTTTGTGATCGATTCTATCCGAAATAGTTTTTATATTATTGTAGCTAAATACGTAGATGTTCCGTTTTAGGCGCAACATACTGTATTTTGTGTCGGTTATTCATGTATAACTATTGAAATTTGACACTGCTGACTCTTGATAATTGGAAATTATAATTTAAATGGATGTTCAATAATCAGGAGCAGAGAGCGGTGTGGTTTCGCGCTCGAACAAGTGGAAAAAGTGATGGGGACGTGAGAAGGATTCTGAACGACGTGCATTGGTGCGTATGGTTCAACGATCATTATTAGCGATTACGAAACGATCGGCTGTACAATAATCTCGGAGGATCTCGGATCACAAATATCCGTACAAAACACAGAGCGCGACAGGCGGAGTGTCTGCTTTTATTCCCCCACTTTTCTTCTTTCTTTTCCCTTTAATTGACGTCTATAGATTAGGTGGAGATATACAATGCGAAGGAGAGGAGAGAATCAGTATTTCATAACTCTACCGTTCGTTTAATAAAATTAATCGTTTAAATACTTATCACAACAGGTAGAATAATGTCGTAGGAACCCTGCCTGTGTTTTACGGTGTGCCTAACAATTAGTTACAATCTCGCAGCGGATCGCGATTACATTTACATCGTTCGAAATTCTTCGCTTCGTGTTTGCAACGTCTCCGATTAAACGAAAAAAAAAAGAAAGAAGTAGAAGAGGAAAAGCGTTCTGAAACATCGCGTAGACCAGGGCTGGCGAACTTGCGGCTCACGTGCCAAATGTGGCTCTTTCCCCACTTATCAGTTTCTTAGCTATTCCCCACTATAATTTCACATTAGAAATCACTCACACACGTGATTTATAAAACGGAACAAACGATGTCAAGTTGTTTCTGTACTCTACGCGAATCTACTTACATATTTGTGTGTAATAAGATGCATGGAGTGTAGAACGGGTGGACGCATGGTGGGAACATGTAACTTGCGATCGAAAGACGTTAGCCAGCCCTGGCGTAGACGATAGAAATAACGTTGGTGTACGAATTTTTTTGGAAGTAGATTGAAACGAAACGATAAAAAGGATAGAGCGACAGAGACAGAGAAACAGACGACAAGAAGGACAAAACTGTGCCTGTCCCGCGTTCTTCGAGAAAATATCTTAATAATCGTTTCACGAGCAGTTTCTTATCGACGAATGATAGACTAGATATATACTTATATTACAATTCGACTTGCCGGAAGTCGCCAGTCGCGTTGAACCGTGGCAAAGACGAACCCAAGCCGAGCAACGGTCCTCCCTCCTCGCGTTTCGATGCATCGTTACATGTGTTCGCGGTTCTGGAATGTGCAATTGAAAGACGTGGCGCAGAAAAAACGAGATCGTTTCGTGACAGAACGGAGACTCGAGGGCGGTCGATAGCAACGGAAGTTCCTTAACTGGAGCTGCGCTCAGTTGGATCGATTTTAGAAAACTTTCTAAGAGCCTGAAGGAGCCAGATAACGTTCTATGTTAATTACAGGTACTTAAAATAAACAGCTAATGAGGTCAATTACTCCTCCCTCGTTTTTTTTTAATCGTTTGGTTATTCAACGGTGAATCCTTCCGCCTCTAATTTTACACTTGTATTAGAAACATCGAATTTCCCAGAAAATTTTTACCAATATTTTGCAAGCTAAATTCGAAAGAAGTCAAATAAAACTTGACGTTGTGCTTTTTAGGAAAATAAAATTTTCAAATTACCTCAGAGATAAAGAAGATTTGCATCGAATAACGAAATAGTTATGTAAATTGTGTAGCTTCATCGTTCATTTAAAAAATGGCACCAATTTTCTGGATAACCTAATAACATCAAAGCGTCAACTCCGATCTGGACCACGAGCCTTAAAAATATTCATAAACTTCATCAATTGCAAAATTAACCCTAACGTACTATAATAAAGAAGGAAATTAACCCTTTTACAATGTAATAAAGTGGTAAAGAACGTATAAAAACGGGTTTAAACAGTAATAACCATTTTATCATCAACATATTCTGCAACTTTAACACAAGCAGCAAGTATTATCGGCCGTTTACACGTAACGAACCTCGTGCAACTTAAGATACGAAACATATAACATCCTTCGTTACACCATGAGACGGTTAACGCATTCGTTATAGGGTCTAGAAAACTGTCGCACAGGTTTCATCCTACTCGCGCGAATGCTTTATGCGGCGACACCGTTTGAAGCGGTTCCACTTTCAGTCGGTATACTCCAATCAATACCTCTCCGGTGTTCCCGCGATTCGGAATTCTTCTCCCTAGATCTATCGAGATCGCATTGAACGCGTGAAACGAAAAACCGTGAAATTACCTGGCTCGTTCAGACGCGTACAGGTAGACGGCTTAAAGCAGCTCGACCTAAAATCGTCCAACAGCAATCTACAAAAACCTTCATCCGGACAAGGCGATCGAGGCGAGTCGCACGAGAGAGAGAGAGATCCCTGTGGTGGTTGGTTGCAGCGGGCCGACGGTCTCGTGAGCCGGACGGTGTTATTGCGAGGAGGATTGGGGTGGTTGGCCGTTAGGCGGCGGCGGCGGGGGTGGCGGTGGCTGCGGGTGTACCTGGTGGGGCAGGAGAGTGTGCGCCTGCACGTGAGCCGGATGATGATGGTGGTGCTGGTGGTGATGGGAGTAAAAGATCGGCTGGGCGGTGGTAGGGGGGCAGGAGGTCCCGACGCCGACACCGACGCCGACTCCGACGCCGACCGAGTGCGACAGCGCCGACGTGGCAACCGACGCTGGCGCAGCGGCGGTCGGTGGCGCGGCCACCGACACCGAGACGCTGCCGGATGTTCCGCTTCCGGCGGACGCCTCGTGATACAATATCGGCACTCTGACCAGTCTCTGCGCGGCGTGCGCCATGTTTGCCGCTTCCAGCTCGGCGGCCAATTGCCGTTTCCACTTATTGCGACGGTTCTGGAACCAGATCTTCACCTGGGTCTCGGTGAGCCGCAGCGAGGCCGCGAGGCCGGCGCGCTCCGACGACGACAGGTAGCGTTTCATGTCGAACGTGCTCTCCAGCTGGAATACCTGCGACCGCGAGAACACCGTCCGCGTCTTCTTCTTCCGTTTCATGCTGCTCGAGTCACGGCCATCAACACCGACCTGCACGCTGTTCTGTCCACCGCCCCCGCCGCCCCCGCCGCCGCCACCGGTGCCACCGCCTCCGCCGCCGCCGTGGAGGCTCGTCGAGTTCGCTGATTCTCCTTCGCCGTCCGCTTCCGGGCAGTCGTCCTGCTCGCCAAGGTCGTCGTGGCCCTCGTCGCCCGTGGACGGACTCCGTGTCCGGTGCAGACGCTCCTCCCCGTTCTCGTCGTCGAGGTCGTCTGCGGGCAAACAGAATTCGAGGATGGTCGAGAGTTACTGTCGGTTTATATTTTCTTTGTGTGGAATAAGAAAGTGGATGATAAGCCTTGGTAAATAATAACGGGAGGTTTAACGGGGAATCGTGGGGGGGGGGGGGGTTTGAATGGGATCGAAGCTGGAAACTAATCTTGAAGTTCTGAGTCGGATTGGAATCGTTGCCATAGAGTGGCGGGAATCGATTTCGCCGCAAAGCAGGAGAGGCTATATAGAAGGACGCTTGAATATCTAGTCGTCTAGAATGGACGATAATCGATGCAAAGTAAGCGGAGGATAAGATAATGTGTACGCTTATGGTTACATTGCAGGATGCCGCTCGTCGATACCGATTAACGCTTCAATTTGCTGGCAGACGGCTGCATGTATATATGTATACGCGGTAATGGAAACTTCGATCCCTGCCGATGATCGGTAGTTTATTGTCATTGCGGTACCATCATGAGTAGCGACGTCGTAAATTTCCGCACGGTGCCGACAGTAACGATGAAACGATACCGATCGGGATTTGAACGTAACCAACAGTAACGATTTAAAAAAGAGTTTAAAGCAATTAATTAATTTCTTGTAACTCGATAAAAATTAGAGAACCGCTAAAAAGAGAAGGTAAACAATTTTTAACCAATTGAACAGGGATAACATACTACGCACCTCTTTCGTTGCGTTTACTTGAATTGTAATTTTTCTTAGCAATAGGTTATTTAAAGTTACATGAATTTTTGTGTTTGATTAGTTTACTTTAATATTGTAACAATTTCAGAGTAATTCTTATAACAATTTTATAATAGAGAACAATAAAGTCATTATTATCAAGGAAAAAGAATTTAATGAAAATTTTTTGAATTAATGATATTAAGAGTAATTTATTGAAGGTCCATCTAAGTTACTTTACCTGGCGCGTTTTTTTTTATTAATTAGAAACGTAACAGTTTAAGTTAAATGTGCAAATTTTGTTTTATCATTTTTCTCTTTAACTTAAGTAACAGACTCCTATATATTTATATTTTTATAGATCCTTACTATGTTACAAGTTCTTACTAAGATAGATCTTTATTACACTTAGAAGTTCAAAAAAATTATTCTATAAAAAAAAGTTTGGTTCTCACAATTAAGCGATTAAGTACTGATCCAATTGGTTCAGAACGTATCATTTCAGGAACACTTTTCAAATCTATGAATCAATAATTCAATTTTGGCTAGCAGATCTAATTAGGTAATAAACGTGATGAGTGATATAAATTGTACGACAAGTGACGAATCCATTGCCGACACGGTTTGGTAAATCGTATTATTAATTTGGCGATCGTTGAGTGTTACGACACGCTAAACATGATAATTAACTGGTACTTTGAAGCGTTTTCCTTGTTCGAACAGAATCCCGGAGATATTCTTTTCGGTGTTGTTGATCAGCTCTGGAACATATGTACGTATGTACACAGATATTATGCTCGGCCGGTGAATTTGATAAATCAGCAGATGCTATTCATCTCGTCCAGCCGTTGCGTTTAATATTTAGTTGATTGATAGTCCGCTAATTAATATTCTATTTATCCATTTTGACGTAATTGCCTCAGATATCGGGTGTAGCCGCGATTTATCGCCCCGATGAAATATTTGTCGTTCCTGCATCGGTTCTTCGCAGCTTTCGCACAAAACATGACTCTGTTATCATGGTCTCGCTTATCTATTAACAACCTGGTGTTTCGCGCCCCGGTTTTATCAGCTGGTGCAAGGAAACCGGTAATTTCTCTGCTATCTTGTTTTTTGGTACCTTGTTTGCATGCGAAACAATACAAGTTTTTTTGCGCAACCCACGGGAAATGAACATGATTATCTTAATTTCATTAGGAGGTAATCTTATTTAGGACTAGTGTTTTAGACTTTGAAAATGATTATTAGAAATTAATGTGTACGTATACGATAAAAGTGCTATTCATTTTGAATGCGGTAAAAATATCTATGTTTAGAATAAAACGATTGTACGTGATTATATTTATATTAAGAAAAATACCTTTTTTTAATTCATTAATGGACTACCTTTGAAGTGGACCTTTTAGTGCTAAATCGTGTAGATCTTAACCAATTTTTATTCATAAGCTCCATTAAGGGACATAAATATTTAATCCTACAGTGGGACCTTGGATCTTCCATAACTCCAGACAGGACCCTGATTTTTATGACTGCATCGCAAAGTAGTAGAAATATAGGACTTTTTAAATTTGTTTTGAATGTTCGAATTTTATAGACTTAAATTACACTCTTGGAAGTATTTTACTGAATTTTTTTCTGATCTTTTGCACCTTTCAACGATGTTAAAGAATCACGTCGGATTTGATAGATCCCTTCTTGACATTTAGTAATTCAAAAGAAAATTAGTTTGCAATTGTTGAATAAACAGAATTAAAAGTTACATAGCGCTTAATTAGCAATATATAATAAACTCATTAAATACCGTTAATACTTAAATAAAATGAAATACTTAAATTCCTAAGGATACCATTAGTTTTCATTTTTTGTCAAAATTTTAACGATGACTTAATAATTGAATTATATGCCATTATTTTATTGCAATGTATACTTAAACGTAATCTTGGTATTTAATGAATTAATTTAAACTTCGACCTCAACTGTTTCATTTTTTTTATTTTCTTTGTTTCTTTCTCTGTTAAATATTAATATAAAGGAAAGATATTATCCAAGGTTAAAATTGAAGTATATAGCTATGTAGAAGCCTTCCAATTATATATATATATTTTTTAATTTAGTTCAATAACTTAAACTGCTCTAAATTTCTGCTTAAAATGTAGACAGATTATTAAAGTTGTATCTATTAAAATGTGGAAATAAAAGAAAAACAGTTTAATTATAGATAAATAAACAATTGCAGAAATGGATAATTTAGAGAACAGATAATTTTCTTCTCCACTTTACAATGGACACGAGGTCCATGGACAGAGGTGATAGATTAAACGTTCACAGAATTATCAATGGTTCACGCCGTAGGTGCAAGCGGTGGTCATCTAGCAGGCTGCCAAGTATTTTGGTGAAGTGGCAGGAGTAAAACGATCGGCGGGTAAGGCGATCGACGTTGGTTTGTCGTGGTGGAAGCCGTGGAAGCCGTACTCGTAGCCGTCCACGCTCGCGTTTATACACTTACATTGGAACATGTACAGACCCTCGCCCTGCTCTTCTCCCTTCGTTTCCTTTACTAACCTCGCAAATTCCCATCTTCCCAGACGTACTCCGTTCGAAAACAATTTTTCTATTCACCCATGAAACCTGCTTTATTTGTTTCTCGATGACACCGAACAAACCGATCGATTTCGAATACTGCAATATTTTCTTTTCGTCTAATGCAATGGTTCTTAACCTTCTTGAGACACGGAACACTTTTGATTGCAGGAAAAATTTTCGGAGCACTAAACTCTGAAAGGAGTTATAATGACACGTAGCAATAGGGAAAGAAAGAATAGTCCTTTCAGTGAATACAATGGTTAAGAGTATTAGAAATTTTCGACTGACATCCACTTTAGATTTAGATTAGGTTTCAGTTAAACAGTTATCTTGTAATAGTTTATGATGGTGATGGCTTATGCGTGTAAAGAATGGAATTGAATTGATGGTAAATGTTTGCATGCAAGGAAAAAGATTATGGGAATATTTATGATGTTTGCTTGTCATTATTAGACTGTTAAATTTTATCCATTTATGAGGAATTTAAATATCAAATGTACATTATAACAATCGAATGATAAAATAAATTTCTATTTAAGTTCTATTTCTGTAGCTGTGTTCGAAAACTATGAATTTGCTTAAAACTCTAAATCTATCGTTATAATAATATTGATTTCAAGATATATTTAATGAATACAGTTTGGAAACAATATACTTTAAATTCATGAATAAACTGTCTTCTCCTTGGAAACAACTTTAACTGGAAATTTCCGAAATTCAAAAGTGTTAAGTATCCTCAGAAGAAACAGGGATAGGTCAAACATTTGTTGGTAACCTGAAATGAAAGTTTACGGACAGTTAATATTAATTTTGTATATTATTCAAAGAAGGTTGATTCCAGCGGTAACGGATATTGGTTTCGTTGTACCAAACATGGGGTACTTCAGAAGAAATTATGGTAATTGGCGATCACTTGATCCCTTACAATTCGAAATTGATGTTCAATGATACATGCATCGTTGCCATTCGAGAGGTCTGTTTATAAGAGACGGAACGGTTTCAATAGGACCGCGATTTCCCCAGTTTCCCCAAGTTTATAGATCTCTGATATGCTCGACTAGCCTAAATTCATGATTCAACAATTGGACAGGATTTCGTACATAATCATGTTTCTACAATATGCAGCATGATTATGCATATTAGGTACGCGAGCAGCCGACGGGTAAAATTGTTCCTAATTGTATCATTCAATCGGAAAAGGAGAAGGAAAATAAAAGGGTTGTGAATTTATTGCTCAAATAAATTTCTACCTTTATTTTATAAATATTGGTGTATCGAAAACTATTATTTGAAATTGTCTGAGTGGAATTAAAATATTTAAAGATCATCAACTTGTATTTATAGTCTAACGATTATCTAATTTGATGTAAAAATCTATTCCTTTTATAGATACTAATTAGTATAACTATTGAGTAAGATACAAGCAATATTAAAAATTACACTAAGAACTTTTATGAACCCTTATTTATAATTTAAAAAATATTCAATCCATTTTTAAGCTTTAAATTTAAATCTATACTCAATTTTTAGATATCAATTGACACAGTTAACAATTGCAGAAATAATAATTGTATAATAATTGCAGAAATTATTCTAGGAATCATTATCAACCCCTATCTACAATTCAAGCAATATGTAACTTACATTTCGATTTATAACAAATATTTATCAATTTTTACATTCCAATTAAGTGTGAACAGTGTCAAAAATTATCCCGAAAATTGTCATCAGTCCTCGCTTAAAATTTAAAGAATGCTTGATCCATTTTTCTTTTTCAACCAAAAATCACTTTCTAAGTGTTAACAAACACAGTTATCCAATCGCATGTATAAAAATATTATCAGAAACCTAAATTCAAAACTGATTCACATGAAACTGCTCAAAACACCCACTTCCTTATTTTTCCCACCATGGTTACAAACAAAGTGCTGAATAGTTAACACGTTAGCTGCTTTATGAGGATATACCAGTCAGGTTACACCCGCTGCTTATAAGTGCGTTACTGCGGAACTGTGGTATAGCAATGTCTTTAACATTTAGCCGAACTAATGGGGAGATCTTCCATTTGGTCCTCCACAGAGCGCTTCAATTGATTCTATTTGCTTTTGTTATTAGTTAGTCTTGATCTAGTACTGTTCATAAATTTTCCAAAATACAATTTTTAATAAATTCAGCTTAACACCAGCTTAGGACCAACTAGTAACAAAAGTAAACAGAATCAATGGGACTACTTTGTCAAGGAAAAAATGAGAAATCTCCCCGTTCGGTTGGCTAAGTGTTAAGATTCAAACTTACTCGATGTAGATGTGTAAATATATTAGGCCATTGAAGTAGTAGTAGATGGTTACGTTTGGAGTTCACGTTTGGAATGCTTATAGACATTAATTCAAGACCTAACCCTTTGGCCTATAACCACGAGTCTGACTTGTGGTAAACAATTTGTGCCATAAACAAAAGCCACGAGTCAGACTCGTGGTAAAGAATTTGTGCCGTAAGCGAAAACCACGAGTCAGACTCGTGGTGTGAAATTTGCGCATAAGATGTCGCGTATTATTATTAGAACAAGCGATTGGAGTTATTCCATATCGAATATTTTTCCTTTGATTATGATTACACCCTAAACGTCTTAAAATTACAATTTGTACCTAAACATTGTTTATTATTTCACAATTCCTTTCGTTGCAATGAAATATATATGTCATGAAAAGTATACATTTTGCGCCAGTTCGGGTACACGTCTAAACAGTTGAATGGCACGGTGCGCGACCGACTTTCTTGTTTACTATAGCTCGCGCAATTGGCAGATATCGTATAGGCCAAGGGGTTAAAACAATGTAATTTTTTAGTTTTATATCGCATTTTACACTGCCAATCATCGATGATTGACGCGGCCTAAACGGAAAGTTCAGTGTCAGTTACCGGTGACGCGGTCTAAACGGAAAGTTCAATGTCAGTCACCAGTGCTGACGTGGCAGTTAACGTGTTAACAGTTAGAAGATCATAAATTTCTGATGTTGGCGACTCACCCCTTTGCGGAAAGGACGCGGAAGCAGGACTGACACGGCTCAGGGTGCCGACGATGTCGCTCGGCGACGGATGTTCGAGCGTCTGCAGGCCGTGCGTCGGCCTCCATGGAAACGGCCAACCGGCGCCACCGGGAAGGACGCCGCGGATGCCGTCGGCGTCGACGATGTCCGATTGGCCGGTGACCTGGACGGCGTTGCTCAACGCCGACGAGGCGGCTGCCAGCCTCGAGTGGTGCTGGTGTTGCTGTTGTTGATGGAGGTGTTGCAACGTCGACGGGAAGAACACACCGCCTACGCCGATTCCCACCGGATATCGGCCTGTTATCAGCGACGACATCAGACCCAATCTGGAAATGGGAAATTTCATTGAACTTGATATTAAAGATCGGATCTGTTGCAAATTAACTTGCACGCTGATCACCGTCGGATGGAAATTTTGTGAAAACTCGAATACCACGGTAGCAATTTTACTAATGGTAAATAAATGACGATCTGTTTCCGCGGTAATTTCTGAGGCTGTTTGGAAAACTTGTGTTGACTTTTAAATACATAAATAACGAGTACTTGCATTAGGTTATCCAATAAATTTGTGAAAACTGCATTTTCATAACAGTTCTAAGTTGGTACTGTATTATACATTACATGAGTTTTAAGTAAATAAATAAATAATACTTGCATTAGGTCGTGCAATAAATTTGTGAAAAGTGTGTTTTCACAACGGTTCTAAGTTGGTACTGTATTATACATTACATGAGTTTTAAGTAAATAAATAAAGAGTACTTGCATTAGGTCGACTAATAAATTTGTGAAAAGTGTGTTTTCACAACGGTTCTAAGTTGGTACTGTATTATACATTACATGAGTTTTAAGTAAATAAATAAAGAGTACTTGCATTAGGTCGACTAATAAATTTGTGAAAAGTGTATTTTCACAACAGTTCTAAGTTGGTACTGTATTATACATTACATGAGTTCTAAGTAAATAAATAAATAATACTTGTATTAGGTCGTGTAATAAATTTGTGAAAACTGCATTTTCATAACAGTTCTACGTTGGTACTGTATTATACATTACATGAATTGATAGGTATTGTTTCTTTACATCAGAAATATTTGGAAAGTTTTTCTATTTTTAAGTTAAAAATTTCAAAACAAACCTTTAACGGCTCTCGAGATATTATTATTTCTTTGAGCAGTTCCTGAGATTCCAATCTTTAAGTTATCATATCAAAATGTAAAGGAAAACCAAATAATTGTGTTTCTTTGGTTTATAAGAAATTTTTAAAGATTCATCCATTCTTAAGTATTTTCAAAGAAATTCCAACTACTCTTAATTTGTCAAATCAGAACATAATAATTCTTTTTGAATCTCGTTCATGTTGTCCAAAAAACCTTACGGAAGTCCAGTTACAATAATGTTACGCCATATAAAAATTTCTGCGGTACTAATCGTTAATTTATTAAATTCGAGTTTAGCAAAACATTTTCAATGGTGTTCCTTGAATCCATAAAATTTTTCTAAACAATATTCATATACATTTACTACCAATATTTATAAAAATTTTTAAAATATCAGACGATAACTTATTAAATAACAGGTTAACAAACTCTTTAAATGGCGTTTCTTTTATTCCTAAAATATTTTTGAAAGTCCACTTAACACTTAGCCAATTGAACGAGATCTTCCATTTCTTCCTCAACAAAGCGTTGCCATTAATTCTGTTTACTTTTGTTATTAGCTAGTTTCGAATTAGTGTTGTTCACAGCTCATCAAATCCATTTTCTGCTTTTCCACAGTACAATTTTTAATAAATTTAACACTAGTTTAAGACTAACTAATAACATCAATGACAGCGCTTTGTTAAGGAAAAAATTCAAGATCTTCCATTCGGTTGGCTAAGTGTAAACTTACGACCAGCTCTTGCGAGGATTTCCGCAATCCCTAACCATTAACCTTTTGAGTGCTATGGACGCATGTATGCATTTGTCAATTTTTGTTTTTTTTTTTTACCTTTTTCCGTGGCTATACGTTTCGCGCGTTAACCTTTTATTGCTGACGAAAGTTGCTTCTAGGGACCATGGTCGAAAATATGCGTTTGCTGATTTTTTCGATCTTCCGTTTACTGCAACGTGATTGTCAGTGTAGAGCAATAATACTCCATATCTAGCGATAGTACGCCGTCCCTTCGAAGCACTTAGGCCAAGAGTATTCAGCGATTAAAGGGTTAATCTTTTGAGTGCTGTGGACGCATATATGCGTCTGACGGAGGTTACTAATACGAAACATAGTTGAAAATATGCGTTTGCCAATTTTTTCGATCTTTCGCTTACTGCAACGCGATTGTCAGTGTAGAGCAATAATACTCCATTTCTAACAATAGTACGCCGTCTCTTCGAAGCACTTAGACCAAGAGTATTCAGCGATTAAAGGGTTAATCTTTTGAGTGCTGTGGACGCATATATGCGTCTGACGGAAGTTACTCATAGGAACCATAGTCGAAAATATGCGTTTGCCAATTTTTTTGATCTCTCGCTTACTGCAACGCGATTGTCAGGATAGAGCAACAATACTCTATTTCCAGCGATAGTACGTCGTCCCTTCGAAGCACTTAGGCCAAGAGTATTCAGCGATTAAAGGGTTAACCTTTTGAGTGTTGTGGACGTATATATGCGTCTGACGGAAGTTACTCATAGGAATCATAGTCGAAAATACGCGTTTGCCAATTTTTTCGATCTCCCGCTTACTGCAACGCGATTGTCAGGATAGAGCAACAATACTCTATTTCCAGCGATAGTACGTCGTCCCTTCGAAGCACTTAGGCCAAGAGTATTCAGCGATCAAATGGTTAATCTACCAGCTTGAAGCTCGACAGATCCCCCGTAATCGCGTTCTCCCTATGAACCATCTCCTAGGACGATATTCCACCGAAACGCCAACAGGTATACGGAATCGAAGAGTCGCGTGAGATTTTCGATGAACCTGTAAGCGTCCGCGCAGGATCGGGCGCATTTCACGGGAGTTAGCTTCCCGGGATCGTTTCGGGGCGCGGCAGCGTAAAAGTGAAACCGTTAGCGAAATATTTGCGCCGGTTGCAAGTCGTTTAAAGCCGCGCTGTAAATAAAACAGCGATAAAAAAAAACGTCTGGATTAAAACACAGCGGTCGCGTTTCCAGCGGGCGGAGCGTGGCTGAATGCGAGCGTTACGAAGCTTTACAGCCGGAACGTGGTCGTGTCCGAGGCGTCGAGCACGATTCACTCTGCCCTCCTGCCTTCTCCCTGCACTCTCCGGCGCTCTCTCTCTTTATTTTTGCGTCCCAAAAAACCGGCAAACGTTTTCAAACCCATTTAATCCGGTCCACGCCGGGCCCGTGAAAAACGAGCCTCGTTTTCTCTTCTGGCTGCGCACTCGCGAGAAAACCAAGCGTTTCCCTCCGTGCACCGATTCTTCGCGATCTTTCTGTCAGCCATTAATATCCACTCGGTGCGCCCGATCCCTGACGGACGGTTCAAAGGAATTTTCAAGAGTTATGCCTATTAAGGGCGACGCGAGCCGGGCCACAATGACACCACCACTCGGTCCGGGGCTCGTTCAGCCTCGTTATTAACGATGAAAATCCGCTTACGAGATTCCCGTGAATCGACGTACCTGCGGGGAGGATTCTTCGTTGGTATGCACTTGTGATCGCAGCTTGAGAGTATGAATAGAGGATCGAGGAGAATGTACCTTGTGAGAGGAACTGATGATCAGGTAGTGGGTAATTAAAGATTAAATCTGCACGACATGTAATTTGGAGAACATATACTCGTATATAAATTTTATACTCTTTTATGTTATTTTTATGTTATTATAAATTATAAATTATAAATTTTATGTTGTTATAAATTATAAATTATAAATTATAAATTATATGTTGTTATAAATTATAAATTTTATGTTGTTATAAATTATAAATTATAAATTATGAATTTTATGTTGTTATAAATTATAAATTATAAATTATAAATTTTATGTTGTTATAAATTATAAATTATAAATTACAGATTTTATTTATAATAAATTATTATAAATTTTATGTGATTTGCCTACACAAGTATGTATCGATTGCACTGCTAAGGAACAGTTAGTAGGTTTGTTTCTTTTTTGTTTATTCTATTTCTGTATTCAGAGATTTTAGAGCTTATACCAAACTTTTAGAATATATTTTCGTTATCTTTTTTTATTTAACTCTTTGGATACCAGAGGTCTTGGAAAAACCTTTCTAAAAAGTGTAAAGCAGCGTAATGGAGTTTGTGTTAATTTATGTTGAAAAATGTCACGCAATGCAGTAGAGTCCACCGTAATGGCAATTAGAAACAAAATTATTATTTATATGGTTTACATGAAAAAAGCTGACAATGAAAACAAGCATCAGTAAAACTGAGCGTATAGACTTCAGTAGAATTTATACATTAGTTGCACAAATGTAGAGACCCCTTTTGACATGAAATCTGAGGCACGCCAACACATTATTTGGGACTGAAACGGTTAATCAGTAAATGTTTATGAGTTTGTTCTCTATCACTATCTAAATTATTTTAGTATCAAAAATTAGTAATAAAAGTGTTAAATACAAGTTTCACTGTTTTAGAATTTTATTAAATTTCACGCTTCAGAAAAAATTATGACGATCCCATCTTGTTCTTCGCGGAGATTTGCAAAGTTTCAGTATTTAACAACGAGGATTATATTGACACTAGCAGTACAATTTTATAACAATTATGAATACCTAGATTTCAAATCAGCGAAGTTTTAAGTAAATAAAGTTCTGATTAATTGTAGCAATCCAATTCTTGGGAAAATATGAGTCTTGTAAGGTAGAGCAGAAGTAGAACAGTTGATGATTAGTAATCGATGATACATAATTAGGGGTTGAAAGTTTTGGGTAGAAGCAGGTATCTACGAACGCTTCTTCCCTACTTTTCGTTCGGAGAAGTTTTCTGGTAAATAGAGCTTCTTGTGAGGTGTTCTTAAAGATGCTCTTAATTGTAGATTAGGGTAAATGGAGCTTACAGTGATACCTAACCTAGTCTGGCCAGGGCTAAGCCTCCAAATCCGGATATTTGTAAATGGAGTGCTCGAGGTTGCGTCCTCTTTTAAGTGCTGATCTTGGCGAGGATATTCACAGCTAGAGATCTCATTTTACAGCTTTTGCTTTTCAGTGTATACACATGCAACTGAAATGCTCCTTGCTTTTCCGGGCTGTTCGCAAGCTGCAATTGGAGCCTCTGACGCATACAGTGATTTAGCTGCAATTAGTATTCTGTTCCATGGATAATCCATACTAAACCTCTCTCAGCAACACTTTGGAGTCTTAAATGGTTCGTTATCTGAATTTACACGACTCAAATATTTCCAACATCTTCCACAGTTTCATAGTACAAAGGTTTCCATCCTTTCTATAGCGCATAATTTTGTAATTATCAATAAAGTTACCAGATGAAGATATTTTCATTTAAGTATATGTATCATTAATTTTTTAATGAAGAGGGACAAGTTAATTCATTGAATAAAAGCGTTAAATAAATTGTTTATTAATTGGTAAAACTCTTTACCCACAATTTTATTAACATGCTAGTTGTGCTATCTTTAGAATTGGGTAATTAATTATCTTCTTCTTCTTCTTCAATTATACAATAAATATTTATTACATAATTTAATTGCTAACAACAGGCAAATGTTTATCTTATTTATCTTTTCTTCGAAGTTTCTAAGCTTTTACATAAATATATGGTATAAATAAAAATTAAACGATCTGTTTTTAAGATTTTTAATAAGTTATTTTTAATGTTGCACAAATCAAATATGTAAATTAATGCATGATTTGTTAATTCTATTCTCAAACTATATAATATAGTTATGCACTTAAGAGAAATTAACACGTGTACAAAATTATAGGGCATATACATTATGTAAAAATATGCAAAATATTCTAAGCTCAAGTTTTAATATTTAGCAAAAAAAAGGGATTCTCTATTTATTTGCATTTACTATATTATACATTTGTATAATCATCTCCAATCAAATTAATTTCTCATAGATATCATTTGAAGTTACTATGCGAATTGACGAATCTTTATATTATTAAATTTTGTATCGAATTATGTTTACAAGAGTACTTCAGTTTAGTAAATTAAACGATTATGCTTCTAACAACTTTCAACTATCATATAGCATACAATCGACCGTCTAAAGGATTAATAATATTTTACCAAGTTACATATGTGAATTATTAAATCTTGCTTTAAATTAAGTTTACAAGAGTACTTCAGTTTAGTAAATTAAACGATTATGCTTCTAACAACTTTCAACAACTATCATATAGCATACAATCGACCGTCTAAAGGATTAATAATATTTTACCAAGTTACATATGTGAATTATTAAATCTTGCGTTAAATTAAGTTTACAAGAGTACTTCACTTTAGTAAATTAAACGTTTATGCTTCTAGCAACTTTCAACAATTATCATATCGCATACAATTGACCGCTAAACGGTTAATAATATTTTACCAAGTTACATATGTGAATTATTAAGTCTTGTGTCAAATTATGTTTGCAAGAGTACTTCAATTTAGTAAATTAAACGTTTATGCTTCTAGCAACTTTCAACAATTATCATATCGCATACAATTGACCGCTAAACGGTTAATAATATTTTACCAAGTTACATATGTGAATTATTAAGTCTTGTGTCAAATTATGTTTGCAAGAGTACTTCAATTTAGTAAATTAAACGTTTATGCTTCTAGCAACTTTTAACAATTATCATATAGAATACAATCGACCGGTTAAAGGGTTAATGATATTTTACCAAGTGGCATCTCTGATCCGAAGGTGCTGCATTTAGCAGGTTAAAATTCGCGAGAAGCAAATTTACCAAGGGAAAGGCTAACAACAAAGACAACACCCCGTACTCCCGTACACTAGCGTGATCCCTCTGTAACAACGTCGATACTCTTCGCAGAAGTGCATAACCAGAACCTCCCTTCGTAGCTGCCAACGTCTAGCAGCCCGTAGGCCCTGCCCTCGAGCTAGAGCTCTCAATTATACCGTCCATTTTACCAGGTCGCGTGTAGCGGGCTCGCGATCGTTATTTCTGATCAGCGTCGTGGTTAAGTGCAGCTGCGAATGTCGCTTGACGTCGCGACGAGAACGTGTACGAGAGGGAGAGAGTGAGAGGAAGACAGAAAGGGGTGAAAGGAGAGAGCAAGAAAGAGGCGGAGAGATTTAACGCTCTGGCGGCGATTTGCGGCGACGATTTAGTTGGTCATCAGAAATGTAGGTTCGAACACATCGTCGATAGCCAGTCGGCGAGAAGCCCCCCGGCTCAGAAGCCATACCGGGTCCCCCGTGTTCCTGTCTCGCTCGTTCCCCGACGAGCAACGATCTGATCGTTGCTCGATGCACTTTTCTCTTACGGCCGGTTCCATGCTCGATGCGGTGATCTTCGACCGATTTCCCGTTGGTCGAAGCTTGTCGAGCCGACACGCTGCTCGCGGTGGGATTCCTTAATCGTTCGGTGTTGCCGAGTGCCGTTCAGGGACATCGGTTTCGGTGACGTTCCCCGGATGGCTCGGTGCGTCGTCGATATCGGTGGATTTGGGCGGAGATTTCGATGTTGAATAAATTATTATACATCCATTTTAACACTTAGCCGACCGAATGGGGAGATCTCCCATTTTGTCCTCAACAGAGCGCTGCAATTGATTCTATTTGCTTTTGTTATTAGTTAGTCTTGAACTAGCACTGTTCATAAATTTTCCAAAATACAGTTTTTAATATATGCAACATCAGCTTAAGACCAACTAATAATAAAAGCAAATAGAATCAATGACGTTGCTTTGTCAAGGAAAAAATGGGAGATCTCCCCATTCGGTCGGCTAAGTGTTAAGGACAATGAACATCTTATCACTGGAGCAAAAACGTATTAAACCTGATATATCGTTAGCTCATGGGATACTTAATGGAAGAGATTGATGTTGCGAGTTGTTCAAGGTGTCAAATTGATTGAACGACAGAGTTGGTAAGTTACTGGTTAATGCTTATGCTGTATTTTCCAGAAATAGCACGGTATTTATACAAAAGGTTGTGGCTAGACCCTAACCAATCACAACAGTTTAGGATATTGTAGGAAGCGGGGCTGGTCAGTGCTTCCCTTTTAGCAAGTACACTCGGCTGATGAAGGTATACCCTTAGCTAGGGTGGTTGAATGGCAAATATATAATATTGGCTTTCAAAGGAATATCATTAAACCTAAAAACTTAATTTAGAACGTAACGTAACTATTGTGATTACATGTACCCATTTGCGGAGGTTCAATCAAATTTGAGTAATACATTTAGGGAATCCAACGTGTATCAAGGACCATAATTATACATCCATTTTAATAACAATGAACATCTTACCACTGGAGCAAAGATGTATTATATCTGACATATTGTTATATTATATTATATTATATTATATTATATCTGACACATTATTATTCATGGGATACTTAAGGGAAAGATAAACTCTCCAGAACTAGATAACTTATTTATAAGATCCCTACCAATGAATTCTGAGTTAATATCATTAAGAATTTTCAAAGTTGAACAACATAAAATGAAATACGGTATGTACAACTGCGTAAACAGGGTAATGTTAAATGCTAATAATTATTGTGAAACAACTAATCTGTTCCAATTAAGATTTAAAGTAATAACAGACAATTTATGTCCTACAGTGAGTTTAGAATAACTAAACATAACTAATTGTACTGAGCAGTTTTAATGTGCCAGTCTTTTTATTTCTTTTTTATTTTAAGTATTTAAGAACTTCTCTTAGTATAAGTCTTTTATTGTATTTAAAGGAGGCCTCTCTGTTTATTTACTAAATAAATAAATAAATCAGGATTTGTAGGATTTTTGAAGAGTTTTACGGGTTATTCTACGATTGATGGCGGAGTGATTGATGTAATTCAAAGGTTTTGAGTGGATTTGTTAGGAGTACATAGTGTAATAGGTGATATCTAATGATTAAGAATTTGAAAAATTTTTAAACAGTTGTATGGGATAACGTATCATTTTAGAGTTGATCTTTAAGGAAAGATTGTGGAACAAGGAAAATTAACTACTTATAACATCGTGAACATTTTAGGGTTCAAATAGAAGAAATACAAAATGGATTCGTTTTGATATATTCTGTAATTCAAATATAAAAAACACGAATCAGACTTGTGACATATTTTATGGACCGATTTTAAAAAGCACGAATCTCATGCATGTTTTAATTTTTGTAAATGCCGTCTTTTTACTAATTGTTACACGCACTCTCGTCACTTGCATCATTGGGCAAAGGGTTAAATAATTTAGGATTCATAAGGTTTCCAAATTTATACAGTTATATAAGGCACTCTAAAATTATGTAATAATTAGACATTTGATCTATTCTGCAAAGAAGTATTCAAACAAACATAAGCTCGCGATATTGATAAATCAACGTACAGATAACGAAAATGAATTTGGGGTTATAAATAACCCAACATTGTATTTACAGACCATTATATTTCTTTTAGCATTTATATGTATATTGATTCATTAGGTCCAAGTGTATTAAATTTTCTATTATTGTAAGCCATTATATGTATAAAAATGTGAGATGAAAATGAACTGTATGTAGAACCTCATAAGAAAGAATTTTATTAAAAAATATGAAAATGTGCAAGTACCTGTCACATTCCTGATATGTAAATAATCTGCGTAGATCTCCCATTGTTTCTCCAGTGTACTCAAAAGAATAATTAAAATTATCTCATATCGAAATTAATACATTTCACCATTAAATTTTCCATAATCAAATAACTATTACTCTTAAACACCCTAAAGTATGAAAACGATCGAAATTGGAAATTTATTGAATTTTCAGTGGCAGCTAAATTTATTTTCAAATATTTTAAAGTAAGAAAATTTTGAATACTTTTAAATAAGCTCCCAAACCTTCTAATCCTTCCAAATATGAAAACTGTTCCACACTTTCCGCATTTCGGCTATCACAGAGAGGAGAAAAGGGAGCGGACAATCCCAGTTTTCTCGCATCGATAGCGAGTAAGAGGGTAGTTGCAGGATAAGAAAGAGGAAACGTAAAGGAGGAGTAGCTGCCGGAGGCATCGGCCATACAGATGCCCCGGGAAAGATAAAAGAAATCTGACAACCGCCTGTTTGTAAGCATCCATCGCCGGGGAGGCCGTTTTCTAAGGAGCCAGGTATAAACACCAAACACTCTCGGTCGTTCGAAGAGCGTGCTCCACCTTTTTCTGCCTAATTCTTGCGCGGCTTACGTCTTCTTAGGTAGCCAACGGAATGAATGGCTGTGAGGAGAGCCTTTCTTCTCTCCTTTCTACGGGCGCGATTCCTCTTGCTCCGGCTTCTTCCTTCGCTCGATCGATTTCACGAGGGTCCTCGACTTCCTTCGATTCTACTCTCTGAGCGCAACTCTAGTTCTGTACGTTCCTTCATTTTTTTCTTTTATTTTCAAGAAATAAAGGGGTCGATAGAAATGCGGATCGATAATCTCTTGTTATGTTACAGTCAAATTTGCAATTTGTAGACACTTTTATTTCAAGCTGAACAGTAGGTTCTACTTATGAGATTCAAAATTGTCGGGTTACAAGTTAGGTATAGTATTTCAATGGTTTGCATGGAATGCAATGTCGAAGTGAATGATTAAAGATAACATAAGCAAGTATACACAGTACTGGACAATAGTTTGGAATCATTTTTAGAGTTGTAGCCATATGAAGTCTTTTCATACCTTTTCGTTAGTTTAAAATTAGTATTGCTAATATTAATATTGGTTTTTACCCAAGTTATGTATACAGGTTCACAGATAAGTGTATTAATCAAAATTAATACTTGTCATACATATTTTATCTAGCATCTTATTCGTAAGAATTAATTCTAAGTGAAATTTATTTGAAAAAAAGTTCATTTAATTTATTTGTTAAATCTACATTCGATGAGATTGCATTCAGTCCACGAATTACCTCATTTATTTGTGTTTAAAATATGTGTTACTGGAACAAACACTCATTTCGACAAATTCATAATTTAAAACCTTGAAAATTTTTTAATATATCTGTAATTTTATAAATTTGTAAATTAATAAGTGATTGTAAATCAAATGTTGTGTACAACAAAAAAATAATCTTAAATTTTTCATAACGGATTCTGTTTCTGATTATTAATGAAAGAAAATATTAAAATTTTAAATCTTCGGATGTAAAGGATTAATTATAATACTATTGTACTGATTTGATATACGTTTTAATAAAGTTGGTATTTTCTTTTATTTTTCTTCAACCTTTACCTTTGATTCATCCTTTTCTCTTTCTTTTCGATTTGATTTCACCGATTGATCAGTAGGAAATCTTATTGGCTAAATTGAATCTTCGCGAGAAGAGATTCATTGATTACGAGTCATCCCATTTCTTAGATATATAATCGGATGCAATCAGCTTTGATGAGACGCGAATATTGCAAATACATATACGTAGTTCTGAATTAAATATTAAACCGAAGTTGCACTTTTTCTTTCGATTCCCTACCTGTTCACATTCAAGCTTATCATTAAATTCTTTCAACATGCAGATTTTCAGGCAATTTATTTATTAAATTTCAACTAGTGGCAAATTCAGAAGGAAGCGACGAAGGCGAGGAGACAATAGTAATAAAATTTAAAAATAGCACATACAGTGGTTCCAAAAAGTATTCGTACACTGTATTATAAGAAAATTCAACTACCTCTGAAATTCTGATTTCAATAAAACTTTATGTGTGTACAGAGCATGATGTGTCCTGCGTAGAACAATTTTTTTTTGCAGCAAAATATCTTTTAAGGGGGTTGATAACGAATCTCAAAGTTTTTTCATCTCAAAGCGATTTTTCACGCTTTGAATACAAGCTTTTGTGTTCTTTTTTTTTATTATAGGGTGATAGAGTATTAAAAATTAAACATTTTCTATTTGAAAGGTTTTGCTTTATCAAGTACCATTACAAAGTTATCTTTTACAAATGAGAGAAAACTCAGAAACTTCAAAACTGGTTTCACCCTTTTAAAATGGCACTTAAATGAAAAGAAAAGATTAATTCATACGTATACTATTACGATCTACATACCCACAAAGTTTTATCAAATACTTCTATCAGATTCAGAATTTCAGGGTTAAACGAATTTATTTGTTATACATAGTGTACGAATACTTTTTGGAGCCACTGTATGTGATATTCTGGAGAACTTTGTTTACTTGAATAGTGGCCAGTTTTTGAATAGATCGTAAGGGATATTAATGAAAATGGTTCTATTTCTTTTTTCTTTACAGTTTTAACTTGAATTTAAGAAATCATTATATCGGCCAAAATTATAAACAAAACACAGTAATATCATTTATGTTCTATTCATCAGAAAAAGTCTTGTTCAACCCGAGGCTGCTCAAATGAATAGCTCTGTATATACAGTAGCCTACAAAAGCTTAAGACGAGAGGACAATGTAAGCATAGCTTTATAGTTTACAAATATTGTCTTTTATATTTACTTTTATTGTTATTATGGTAGAACACTATTTGTTGAGTAGCATATTGTCGTGCTATTTCTTATAAATAAATTAATTCATCTCTGTTGGCTCGTTGATCTTAAACTTTTGTCGGCTACTGTAAAGAACTTCCAGTCCGTTTGCAAATAAAAAGATAATAATAATAATAATATTATTAAAGCCCGACCTAAAACGTATTATAAATCCATATTTTTCTGTCAGACTGTCGGAAATGCTTGGAAGATTATGGCGCAAGTCACGTGGGACACCTTGTATACAGTAGCGGACAAAAGTTTAAGACGACAGAACAATGTAAAACATAACTTTATAGTTCGCAAATATTATCTATATTATATTATATTATAAATATTAACTAATATTATAAGTATTATCTATTCATTTTGATTGTCATTATGATAGAAAACTGTTTATTAATTAGCATAGAATACAAATGTTGTTTATCTATTATTTATTTTTAATCCGCTACTGTAGTAGCTCTTTTCTTTTTAAACATACGCGACGGTCCGATCTGAGAGCCGGTCCAAATTCGTCCACTTTCCCCTATATCCACCGGTTCAATAGGGATATTATCCCTTTTTCTGTATTGACTATTGTTCCACCTTCTGCACGGTCGCATGCCCGGCTGGTTTAGGGTAGGTACTCATCGCGCGCGCGACCGCGTCCCGAGTAAGTGGCGTTCTTGAATATAAACTCTTTATGCCATGGTTAACGATCGCCCGTAACACGATACGTTTCTGCCGGGTACCGTTACACCGTGAAGGGGAGGCAGTTTCGGTACCGTAGACAGAAGAAGGAGAAGTCGATTACGCACGATGATGGCGGCCAATCGTTCTTCGACACTGCTTTCCAGTCTCGCCTCGAAGACTTCGCCGATTTCCGCGGCGCAAGGGTTTCACGCGCCGCTGTCTCGGACCGTAATTAAGGACACCGTTTGGAAAGCGATCGTTGACGCCTTTTTTTCCCCCCTTTGAGGCTTTGCGTTAATTCTAGTGGCTGTTGCCGCTGGTAGTGGGGCGGCCTCTCAATACAGCGACGAGGGTTGCTCGGAGAGAGGTTGTGAATTGGATTTAACAGCTGGAGATTTGAAATGAAATTAGAGTGATTTTATACACTTCGTATCGGTAAGTACCTTTATTCGGGAAATAGGTTCTATTCTCGTTCCTTTAACCGTTTAAGGATCAAACTTTTTTTCTTTTTGACACTCTGTCAAGAAGTTTTTAATATTCTACCATTATTAATTTAATATTAGGTTTATGGGAAATTAGTTAATTTTACGGGTTTCAGACTTGATGAACAAAATTTGGAACTTTTTGCTGACAAAAGATACAAAGATACCTAAATCTATTTCCCTCTCGGTTCTGTAATTTCAAATTCTGTTAGATGTATTCACCTATTCCTTAATATATGCATGTTAGAAATAGATATACAGGAAATGTCTGTAAATATAGTGTTAACGATAATTTTCTGCATTTCGTAATTTTAAAGAAATTTCAATTTTCAGGAAATTTGTTTTACTTCTGATCGCATTAACTATTTAAGGATCAAATTTTTCAGAACCTTCGAATTCATTTATCATTGATTTAATAATAGATTTCAATATTTTCAACAATTTGAAAATTTTTCACCTAAGTTAACTCATAAGTGAATTGAAGAAGATTTACATTTGCATTAACACTAGAACTATCAACGATTAAAGTACATTTATTTTCAACGAAAAGATACAATTTTAAATTATCCAAAAAATGTACTTGATATGGAAAACGAATCTTCACGTATACTTTTTATGAACAATTATAGTAAATTTACAAAGCTTGTATGAAAAATTAGGAATTGGTCGTTTTGACAACTTTGTTAGTTTTAGTGTTAAGATCGAGTTAATGCAACATTGTTAAAAAATTGCTAGTTTGCGAGCAAACAGATGAGACCAGATACTGACAAGGGAAGCAACCTCTGTTTTTATTGATTCGCCTAACAGCGTTCACGGTTACGTACAGACTTATAAAGTGTCATTACGATGACCCAACAATGAGTTATTGGCTTTCAAAGTACCCGACTAAGTCTGCTGCTTGGCTTCGTTCCGCTCGTTGCCTGTTACAGGCCAAGTGGAGGATTTATGCTTGTGCTTACACAGGAGACAACTTCATTTCACTGGATTTCAAGGAAACAACTTAATTGCTTTAGCGCGACGCTTGCAGGCTTTAGAAACCCAGACCAGGATACACTCGCGGATTAAACTCTTTCACTCGGGGGAGGAAGGGGATGGAATTAATTACGCCAGACGTAGCCAAGATTTCTCCTCCCATTAAAAAGTTGTTGGCTTCCGGTGTGCGCGGTTTAACCCGCGAATGGAAGACATTTTGTGTTCTCTGAGATAGGAAAAAGTAGGATAAAAGTGACTATGTAGTACCTGGTATATTCTTTTCTTTTATAAAAAGTGAAAGAGCGAGACGGAACTGCGGATTATGAGCCTTGACATTGAAAGGGCTAATTAAGTCAAAACGAAGTCATTAATAAATTAAGAAAAATTATAATTTTCACTAATATAAGTTATAATTGTTTGCTACTTTTTGTTACAGTATTATAAGAACCTGAATACGTGTTTGTATTTAAAATAATCACAAATTGGTGTCTAGGTTATGAATTTCTATAATATAAAATCGTCTACTACATTCAATTCCCTAACTTTATTAAAATTATATCTTAGTAACACGATACCTTTGTAACAATCATAATTTCTTTAATTTTAATTTTAATTTATTTAATTAAACGGGAAAACAAAACCCATTAATAAACAGTAGAATACAATTTTGATACAGTGGTGACAAAATAATAATAAAAATCATATTGATGTTTATTTACATGTAAAAAGAATTGCAAGCCCCGTTCAATATTTCAGGAGAAATGGATATAGTTAATTGCATCTATGAAACATGAAATGCTTCTTTAAAGCGATGAAAAATAGTAAAAGAAATCTTGCTAAATATTAAAAGTAAAATTTGTTATAATTGGTATTCAAAATTTTATGTATAACTGAATGAACAGATTTTATCGTGAAATTCATTTCATTCATTTAAAAATATATTTACAATACAGTACATTGATTCTTACCTTATTAAATATTTTACTTTTAGGTTATGTTATGTAGTAATAAAAGTGGAATAGTAGTTCAAAATTAAAAATAAATTTCCATATATCAAAAATTAATGTTTTATAAAATTTAATACACATTTAGTCATCATACACAACTTTTACAGTGATCTAATTTAATAATGGGACCTAATCAATGATTAGTTTCATCCTCTAAATATTGTATCTTATATGTTCTGCATATTTTTGTGTATTACATGAATTTTGCCTGTTTGTACATTTAAATTTTCCATAAGCGTATAAAAATTCACAGTCTGTTGCTAAAATATTAATGTTTAACGATTATTCTACTTTTATATTTATTAAGCGGGCCTTACGATTAGAAAATAAAAGTTTTCCAAGTCCCAACCTCAGGTCGATTGTAACAGGAAATAGAGTCGATAGTCATACAGAAACTTTACAAAGTGCAAATATCCAAGAAACGAAGTAAAGTAAAATAAAATAAACCATACAGTAAAAATGCTATAAATCAAATTCTTTAAAAGGTTACAATATTTTTACCTGATTGTAGATGATTTGGTTTCATAATTATGACAAACTTGTAAATTATATTTTTTACTGGATTTTTCACGTAAATAATTCTATTGATATAAAATTCTTTATCTTTCTGCCTGAAGTTTGTGTCAGCCAGTTGACTATTATGTTACTTTTGTCCCCGACTGTTGATATTACAATAATCGTCCTTAACTATGCTCTTGCACTTTGATTACAAAGTTTCAAATCGTACAAAAGAAGATATAAAAATGTATGCAAAGAAACAAAGCTTCGGGATCCAGCTCTGTATGAAGTATGTATAATAAAATTTTAGAAGGGAAGTATTCATTAAAAAAATTAATTAATCAGTTGTTCTACTGTGTATTTTACGACAGCAACTAAACATTCCGGCAATACTCAAAATTCGATCTTTTTCCGTTAATTAGAAAAAAAAATGATACTCTCGACGATTATCCATGCCGAAGAACGTCTGAAAGGTTCGTGAAAATCGAACGCTTGCAATCATTCCGAACACGAGAACAGACCCGCGAAATATTACAAAGTATTTCTCCGTTTCAGTCAGGGTTTTCGATTTTTGGCCAGAGAACGGAGGCGTCATCAGCGTCAACGGAAGAATGAAAAAAAAAAAACAAAGGACCGGCCTGAAGAAGAAGAGAGAACGACAAATCAAAACGTATGTACATATTTACACATAGACAGTGAAAGAGATAGAAATAGATATAGAGAGGTAGAGAGAGAACTAGGCAGGCAGAAAGGAGAAACGGGGGTAAAAAAGATGCAGAGGAACGGGAGGAACGAAAGGGTTAGAAAAGAGAGAGAAACTGTGTTTCGACGCGATTATTATTCATGGTCTATTCCCAGCTACCGTTCATTCCACATTTGTTTCCGACGTTGAACATCCATATCGCCCTCGAACGGGCGATCATACACAATGGGCTTTATCGTACCTTCCTTTGAAACTTGGAACGCGATCCCACGCTAATTAACGAATCATTCATCGACGCTGTAATTAACGAGGCTGACTCTGTCGTGGATTATCCCGACCATATCTTTTGCGCATAGACGTCATGTGCCTGCGGTTACGTTACTGAATATTGTTGCCCCCCTCCTCGTGCAAAAGGGCCCGCGCGACTTTTGCACCAGGAACGGCAGAAGAGAAAACGAGAGGAAGAGGGAAAAGCTGATGGAAAGCGGAAGCGACGCGGATTGGAAAAGGAACAAAATATATACCGTATATATATATATATATGTATGTATCTTTACGACGACGTTTCTTGTATCTCTCGCGTTTCAATGGCGTGTCCGTGCGAGATTTTTCTTTCTTCTCCTTTTGCCAACATTCCCTAGTTTTCTCTCTCTTTCGCCTCCTTTTTTTATCGATCCTGTCCTTTCTTTTTGTTCCGCCTTTCAAATGAAACGCCGTTACATTTGTTGCGCTCCGTTTCCCGGGATAAACACGCGGTAATTAGATTGGACCGCGTGGAAAATGTTGAAGATAAACGGGAGACGCGTTTCTGTTATGCGACGCGCCTTTCTGATTAATTTACAGACTCCGCGGCAGTCACGCGCGAGAGCTATCTCTCGCCGCTGGAATATTATCAATTTTAATACGGCTTTGTCGCGCACCACCCATCCACCACCACCTTCGTCTCTTGTGTCTTTAAACCTGATAGCTACCGAGCTGCAGTTAAATTATTTCTGAGCGTCCGGTGTTCCTTTTAACCGCTTTTGTATCCTTGCCGCGATCCAGGATTAGAGTTTCGCTTAATTGTTTCTTAAACGCAAAGGATCCCATTATGAACATAACGAAAGGAGAAAGGAAATCTGGAGGACTCCATTTTTGAATATTACGTTTATGTAAAAGTACAAATGTTTTTGTTTGTTAATAATTAAAAATCAGTCTGTAATTAGTACGTGAGCCAGATGTCACGAAAATAATTTTTGTATTTTTAAAAAGAATATTAATCTGTTGTCCTATGTTAATAATACTTTTTTATAAATTATAAATCATTAGACATGCAATATACATAGAGTTGCGGAAAAATTTGCGTTAGATGTATTAAATGAAATTATTATTCACTATTCGTACCATAAAGAATATTAACACTATTCCTACCGACACTTCACGGATACCTATTCCTATCGCGACATTCCCGCGTAAGACAGACTACAAATTTTTCTCAGAAACTAAACAATGAAAAAAGAAGTGAATATTGGAAAATGTATTATAGGTTTATTTGAGGAAAAGTCTAAAATTTAAAGGCGGTTCGATTATGTTGTATATGTGAAACTATAATCGAAATTCTAAAAACGGTCATTTTACCGGTTGTGGTAGGAATAGTGTTAAATTATGTACATATGATCTGTCTTTAAGATTTTACCTAAAGCCTGTGATAAATATGTTACTAAAAATTTGTAGTCGTTATTTATAGGCAGGAATATAAATTAAAAAATTCCTTAATTTTAAATTGGTAAATCATGAATCGAATTAGATTGGTGCCCGTTGTCAAAGTGATAAACGGTAGCGAAAAGTACAGTACAATTCAAAAGTTTGAAGCATATCATAATTTCAACGCAAATTCTTAAGTAATTTTAAATGTTATGTAATGGAATTGTATTTAATTATAAACGAAGGAAAAAGCAATTATTATTGTAATACATGCTTATTGATCAGAAAAACAATATCTACAAATTTATGAAAATAGACTTCTTGCAAAACAACTCTTTCTAGTTTAATATCATTTTAGGGATCTTGCCAATATTTCCAAAGACTTAAAATTGAAATTTTATAATTTTGTTAAGTTCAAAAAATTGAGAATAAAAAATTGAGATTTTATTGAAACTTTATAGTTTTTTAAATTCATCAAATTTTTATTTACTACGCTTTCTGGTCCTACAGAAAAAGTTATTCTGTAAGCTAATAATTACTTCTGAAGAATTTCAATCCTATAAAGCACCTATTTATTTGTATAACAGTATTGTAACGTTAAGTGTAATATTTCTAATCAAACGGTGACACACGCGTGAATAGGACAAATCTCTTTGAATAGAATAGAATCCATGTTAATCGTTCAAGTTATGCCACCTTTATAGTACAGCTTTTAATGGAATGTTTCCCGAAATTCCGTTGGACCGCATCCAATAGACAAACGACCACCGGAAGCGGATAAATTGGACCCGCTCCCATTGCAAATCTCCTCTCACCGACAGATTGCAACAGGAACGTTAAGGCGAGGGCCATCTTCGGCCATGCAATACGTTCCTCCACACTCCCCCGGAACGAAAAGCAGTTTAGAGTGACGGGTATCGCAACTCGAGCTTAACGCGCTTCCGGAACCACACACACGGAACACGTACACGCATATGCGCAAGGGTGGTGAAGCGAGAGAGGAGGTAAATTCGCGGAGCGTCTAATTCGGATAATATTCTACACGGGAATCCTTTCCGCTGAAATCTCTTCTCCCTGGAAATGCTATTACGGTATCAGTTCAGAGGGCGAGAAAGAGAGAGCGAGAGGGGGGGCGAGGTCTGGGGGTGGAGGGACGTTAAGCGTCGAGACAGCCGGGGAAGATTTTGCGATGCAAGCTTTTCGTGTACTTAGCCCGACCTTGGCGAGGCCAAGACTACCGTGGATCCCGTAGGCACCGATTTAATAATAAATCAGGCCTAGAAGTTGCCCGCTCGCTTCCTCCGCGCGGAAGACGCTCTCGTTGGGGTGGCCTAAACGGGGAACGAGAAAAGGTGGCTAACTCCCGGAAGCCTTAGGCTCCTTAACTTCGGCTACGCGCCGCCGTTTCATCCGCTGATGTATATTATGCACCCGTTGCCTAATTGATTCTTTCTTACTTTCCGCGCCTCCTGCCCGGCTGATATTCGATCCTCCCCGTTTAAGCGTGGCGAGGGCGCAGAGGGTTCTCGCTCGATTCTTCGGCAACTCGGTTGGGAGCGAAGGATTCGGGATCCGCGTTAATCTTGATGCGATCGTTCGCGAATTTTTGGTGAAATTTGAATTGATAATAATTGTTTCGCAGTTGATACGACTGGATCTCGGATATGTTATTGATCGGATGATGTTTTGTGCCTGAAGTTTTATTTATACGTAACATAGAAATTCAATTATACTTAACACTAGAACTACCAGAGCAGTCAAAATGACTGCAACCTTATAAATTCACTTTACCAAGCTTCCAAAATTTATTATGATTTTCTGCAGAAGGTATAAGTTAAGATTTGTTTTCTGTGTATTCGATATTTTTTCATGTGATCATCAATTTGATCTGTTCCATGCAAATAAGTACACTGTTATCTTCGGTAGTTCTAGTGTTAAATTTGTCTGGTAAGATGTATTGTTCGTGATTAATGAGTGAACATTAAAAAGTTAATTATATGTAGTAGATTGTTATCAGATACGCGAAACATTTTGATGATAACAATGTTAATCTTGTTTTAGTTGTTTATTTTCTGTTGCTGATTATTTTATTACGTTACGAGAGAGTTAAGTGTTTCGCGTCTGACTGACATTGAATAATGTGATTAAAATTAGTAGTTAGCGATACACGATGATCTTAGAGCTGATTGTTTGTGAAATTTTCGTAAAATTTATGTTAAATTTCAACTTCATTATGTAAATTGTGCTATCGATTGGGGTTATGTCTGAAATTGTGCGATTAATAAAATTTATTGTGTATGAACGATTAAAGCTAAGTATGTCTTGCATCCGATAAAAAGTGTTGAGGATAAACAAAGTAATTTTTCTTGAGTTGTCTGTTTGTAACTTTTAATAAAATTTGAACGAATACCGAAGCTCTGTTACCATATTTTTACGTTTGCAATCGTTACTGACACACTTGATTGGCAATTGTTGTGGCAGTAAAATAAAAAGCTGATGTATCTTTTTCTGTCAATTTTGTTTGTAACTGTAAGTTAATGCTTTTGAACAAGGTATAGGCTTTAAAGAGATAGTTATCGAAGTTTTATAATAACAAACCATCAACATCAATTCCTGAGGACTGATTAATCATCATATAAAGATAAAAATCAGAGAGATGAAATATTGAGAAGAGTTGTAGAATTTAATATTAGACTCAATTATTGAATTTAAGCTTTACAAATAAAATTCGTAGTAAGCATTACATAAATGCTTGCACAAATTATAAGAGATTACTTCAAAGCTATGCATACACATAAATGAGTTTTATTACTCGAATATTAGCGTCCCCCTGAAATTAATGAATATATCTCGAAACCTAGCTTAAGTATGTTTCATGTACTACTAATACTCGACTTTGTTCTCTTGGTTCTGGGTTAATTTATTTAAAACAAAGAGTTTGCAATTTACTTCTGAATTGTTAATAAAATTTGATTTCAAAGTAGTACAATTTTACATTTAATACGAAATTCCTTTCCTCTAGTTCATTCAACCCAGAAAGAGGAGAATAAATCAAATCAATTATTTAAGAATTAATTACTGGAATTAAAGTGATACAACATATAATCGAGAAAAATATTCGTGCGACCTACTGTACATAAGCAGCTGTAAGGAAACTTAATTTTCTTTTATATGTAACTGACGTAATAGATTTAAACATTATTCCAAAAAAATGTTTGTCAAACACAAGATTAAATATAAAATTAAATTATTTGAGCAGCAAATAATGAAATGGTTAAAAAAGAACCTCTTGCTACTTTAAATAAAGTAACATACGATTACTTTGAAGTAAATTCTAGTTAAATGTCACATAGGTATAATTTGAATAACTACGTTCGAATTATTTGGTGGTCGAATTTTGATTCAACCCTAGCCATCAATATTTAATCACAAGTATTTCAATCCGGAGATACACATTAACAATACTTTCAAGAAGGTAAACAGAAAAGTACTGTTTCAACCAAAACGATGAACGATGGACTTGTATCGTTTAAAAATTTTAAGTTTCGATCATTAAATGCTTAAGTCTGTTAAGTTCGGTAAAGTGTGTCGAGTCTATAGAGAGGGTCTCGAGCTCGAAAATTATCCAGTGGTGTGCCAGCAAAACTCACCCCCGCGTGGTCCGCGGTGACAAGCTAGTGCCCCGTCAAAATAATCTTTTCCCTCGGTTGAAGTGGCGCATCCCGGTGCTCGCCGCGCTGGAGTGGAACTTAATCAAATGGTAAACGGGTGGAAAACAAGCAATTGGAGGCATCGCACCGGTACGAGAGCGAACGAGCAAGCGAGCAGGCAAACAAGCAGCCGGCTATATAGCGGGGAGCCATCAATCGGAAGGGGGTGTAAATCTGATAAAATCATCTCGAACCCTCCCTCGTCTCTCGCAGCCCCTTGTGGCACGACGGCCGGGCCTGGCTCAAGTTCTGCTTCGAGATATATCCGATATAGAGCCGGACGGCCCTAAGTAACGTAAGTAATGTAAGAGGGTGGTTGTTGCTACGGTTGTTATTAAATGAGACAGCCTAATAGGCCCATTACGGACCCCTCAGTCCATTCCCACATAATATAATCCGAAGCTACAGCCACGCGTTCTACCCGCTCTCTCTCTCTATCTATCTATTTCTCTCTATCTATCTTTCTATCTATTTCTCTCTCTTTCCAGCCCCTACTTTATCACTCCTCTACCACCCTCAATCCATCCAGTACTCTGTCCGGTGTCCATAGACGCGTGCACACATGCAGAATTATACAACGAGACTCTGACGTGTATCTTAATGCGAAGAAAACACTCGCATCTACGAAAATTTCATTTGTGGCTCGCGTAAACTGCCTTTCAACCAGCTTTCAGCTACGATACCCGGCATCGTCTTCTAATTTTGGATCACGGACACCGTCAGGGGTCACGTCTTATTCGACGTCGCCGCGACGGGAAAGCAACGTCACCGCCTGGACATCCCAAAACATCTTCGGCGGCGTTATTATTCGAAGAGCAGCACACTTTGATTTACGACGTCCAGAATGGGGATTCCAGGGACGCAGAGGTTGATCCGATTGATCGGCACGTCTTCGACGAGTTCTTCGCGCGTTGCCCATCCAATCGATTGTTGACATTTCCGGTGACGTGGTCTGGGAGAAACGGTAAGAGGAAAACAGAGGGAAAACGTCGGGGGGACGGTTGAGGTCTCGACACTTTTCGGGCAAATATTATTGTTGCAATTGATGAAGAGAATTTCAGGCTTGTCGGAGGCTGAGCGGAAAAAGAGGCCGGGGCGCATGTGTGAGTTGGATTGATGCGCGTGTAGATGTTCGTGTCGACGTTGACCGTATGAAACGGAGCGCGATCATCGATGAAATATAATAGTTATCGCGAATCGCGCGACCGGTCGACATTATGGCATAGATATAAAATTGATGGCGCGCGCTAATTCCTTATTAGTAAACATTGATAGCCTCATTCAGTAGTGTTGACGCATTGACGCGGAACGTTAGTTACGTTGAGGTAAACTGTATTCCATGAATCATTTGTTTGATGAATGGCACTGCCGTGTGTGATTGCGATTCGTTTAATCGATGCGTTAAGCTGTTTTCGCCTAAGTGAGAAGCAACGTGAAATTAGTGGAAAGCTATTGTATGCTATCGTACATTTGTGTAATGTATTGTTCAAGTTTGGTCTGCAGTCATTGCTATCCGAAGGCTTTTTAACACTTAGCCGACCGAATGGGTAGATCTTTCATTTTTTTCCTCAACAAAGCGCTGCCATTGATCCTATTTGCTTTTGTTATTAATTGCTCTTGAGCTAGTATTGTTCGCAGTTCACCAAATGCACTTTCTGCTTTTCCAAAGTACAATTTTTAATCAATTCAGTACTAGCTCAAGACCAACTCATAACAAAAGTAAATAGAATCAATGGCAGCGCTTTGTCGAGGAAAAAATGGGAGATCTTCCTATTCGGTTGGCCAAGTGTTAAGTTAAAAATTGATGATGGTTTCTGAGTAGGAATAAGACATTCAGAATGATGAGCTGCAATTGATTAAACAGAAAGTAGACAAATAGTTTAATAGGTGAGCGTATTTTGTCGATTTCGAGTGGGTAATAAGGAATGTTACAACTGGTTTTCCTATTTGTATGTAACTCTTATGCTCATTTGTAATTTACAGTTATTTTAACTCTAGCAAGTCTTGTTTCTGACACAAAATTATTTCAGCATAACACAGAAACCGACAAAACATTTACACTAATTTAAAGTGCACAAAAGATTTGCGGGTATTCATTTTCATAGTAACCCAGGCCTCTCCAACAAGCTTTCGTATATTAATTAATCAAAATACCTAGCGATCCCAAGTAAAACTGAAATCATCCTTCAACAATTGTTCTAAAACAAATTACATGACCGAGTTCCACGAATAACACGGTGAAACGTAAAGCAACTAAGCCACAGAACCGTTCACCCAGATCAGTGGATCACCAATTGGACCAGAACACCAGAAATTAATCCAACAGACACGCCGGTAACCGCACGATGTTCAATTGCACAGGCTCCATTAGACGGTGTGCACCATAAAAAGCAGACTGGCAGGTGAAACGCGATAGCAAAACGTACCTCGACAGCATCGCCAAGTCCGCCGACGCTTGATGGCCAAGCAAAGGGTTCGTGGCTGTGTCGCTGGGCGGTGAGAAGGTGGACGCCGGGCTGGTAGCGTTGGTAGCACATCCGATTCCCATACTGGTCGAATTGTTCCTGCTCTCTACCGTGTGGCAAGTCGTCGAGGTTCCTCTTTGGTTGCCGGAAAACCTCAAAGATGTTGGCGAAGACAATCCCCTGGCAGGGCTGTTGCAGGAGGAGCCGATCCTCTGAGAGTTTTGCGCGTTCGTCGCCGGTAACGGCGAGCCTCTGTCGACGTCCGACGATTGCCTCTCGACGGACACGCTCGATGTGGAGTCGACTGGAGGCGACTCGGGTCTCCCGAGTATACTAGAGATGCTAAACGACGTGTATTGCGGGTTGCAGGCGGGCCTCAGCGCCGGTTTGCCCACGTCGAAGCTGAACGAGTGGTGGTTGCTCAAGCCGCAACCGTTTTTGCCATTCTTCTCCTGCAGAAGCAGCTCCGCCGGCGTCGAGCTGCTCCTCGACCCGTCTAGTTCCAAATCCTCCTCGGATACCACGGAAACCTCGATCTCCGTTTCACCAGACATCTTCGACAAGCGTCCAGAGAGTCCGTCACGGATTCTCGATGTCTGGGACTCGTCGATTTCGAGTTCTTTCCCGTGGGACAGGGTACACGAGTCGAGTAAATAGTCACCTGTTCCACTGAACACAACCGTTTCCGTTGTTCGTGTACGTTCGTCCCGTCAGAAGCGTACGGGCTGCTCCTTCGACAACGGTCCGATGACAGAGCACGGTCTATCCGACACGCGGAGCGGTTCGAATCGCGGTTCGCTTAGCATATCAAGTGAAGAGCGTAGCACGGCAACGACGGTAAACTGCACCGCGGTGTAGGCTAGCGGGTGCGTCGCGACGCCTCCGTCGGCAGGGCGCCCCTGGACGTGCTGAATTGGAGACGGATCGCTCGATTGCGCGACATTCGTAAGCGATACCCTGGACGACAGGATGATAGGAGACAAGATACTTGGAGGGCCTACTCTTTCGAGAACCACCCTCTTTCGCCCCTCTCGTCCTTCAACCACCTCTATCCACCACCCCCTTCTCGCTTTATTTGCGTGTACGTGTGCTGTGTCGCAGGGTGTGCATGCGTGTGCGGCAGCACCTTTCTACCACCGCCTACCAGTCTGACACATAGTCGCTTCTCCTCTTCTCCTTGTTCATCGGCCGACCTCCTCTTCCCCTCCTCGCCGCTAGCCTATTCGCGAGACGTTACCGTTCATGTAAAACCGCTAAGAGTAACAGGAAGTCACTTCCTCGAGTCACTTTCTCTTCCGTTGATCGTTGATCACTTGTTCAACGGCATTCACCGAGCATCCTCCTTTTTCACAGCGAAGGGATCAGTGAACCGTTCTTCTTTATCCCGTAATATTTGCCACTGGACCGGGTCGACGTCGCACGATTCACGACCGATTCGATTATGCTCACTTATCCGGCACCGAACAACGCCGACCGTAACGGCGCGACAGTCCTGTTCGACGGAGGTCGAGAGGAACAACGCACAAGTAACATCCACTCACGGGAATTATCGGTGAAAGGTGTCCGTGAAAAAAGCAGTCGGGAATCGCGAGTGTGTATCTCGGCGGATGATGGACTGTGGATGGGCACTGTACTCGCACTAAGGGTAGGAAAACGCCGGAGAAACCACAGGTCACACGAACGAGGGCCCTGCTCGAACATTCGCGCATGCAGCCGGAGAGCGCGCGGACCGACGTTGGGTAAGCGGAGACGCAGAGCACGAGCGAGAGGCAGCGACACTGGCTCGGGCGGGAGAAAGAGGCAGACAAAACGGAGGCAGGGTGGAGAGGAAAGAGTGAGAGAGAAAGGAGAATCTCGAGACGGAGGCGGGCGAAGAAGGATAGAGCGTGGAGTCACGCTTCGAGAGTCACGGGGTAGTAGTGTTGCGCGTCGGATAGATAGACGACTACCGAAGGATGGAGGAGACGCGGGGCCGAAGGTTTGGTTGGAACGAGAGGGATGATGGAACACGAATGGAGACAGAAGGGTGGCGAACGCGTTGGAGGGGAGCAGAGGGGACGGCTATAAGCTGCAACTTGCCAGAAGGGGTGTCGTTGTTGGAGGGGTAGAGGGCGGGGCGGAGCAAATGGCTTACCGTGGGGGATGGATCTCGCGATTTCTCATAGGGTGGAGGCGCGATCGATGACTCGTGGCAGAGTGTAACCGGCACGGGGGTAGCCGCAGCTACGGGCCAATCGCGTGAGCCGCGTCGTCCTTAACTCGAAAGATACTCGCCCTCGACGATCCTACGGATCGCGGAATGGGGGTGGCTGCGCTCTGCCTCGCCGGGGCTACCTACCCTGACAGTCGCCAGAAGGGGATCAGAGGGTTGGGGGTGGGGATAACACACAACTCCGCTGGCTGGTGGCCGTGCCTCGCCGTGTTACTTATCCATTATAACACTCCAAGATCTTGATTTAAGCCTGCAGCCAGCGGTGAGCTTTTAACCAATTAGCCTTTATAGCCTATCCCCCTCGACACCCCGTTCACTCTACCACCCCGTGCTTCCACCTCTGTCCTATCATCCGTCCCTGCTCGCCCCGCGCGCGCGTTTGTCAGCCATCCCCCTCTCTGGCCGCCCATTTTAGCTTGCCTCGTCGACTACTCTCGCTTGTGCTCTCTCTTCCTAACCGGTGTGCCACACGATGGTAGTTGCCGTACATCTATATCTGCTATTCTCCACCAACGTCCTCGCCGCAGTCGCGCGATGTACCCACCTAATCTACTGCTTCTCTCCCCTCCACCGGGGCCACCCTCTAGTTACCTCTATCCGTTAGCTCCCTCTTTTTCTTCATCGTTCCGCCCCCCCTCCTCCCTTCCCTTCTCGCTCTCTATAACCACATGCATTATGCGCGTCGGTGTATCAGAGTCGCGTATTCGCGCGTGCAAATACCCCGAGAGCACGTAGCTGGCCGCAGGGATGAGTTTCTCGTTTTGAGCCGGGAACCCCTGGCTCTCACCTCCTCCGTCCATCGGGATGGTACTGCCTTCTTCCGCTTCTCTCTCTCTTTCCTCTCCCTTTCCCCCCTCCCCCTCACCCTCTGACAGTACTCGCCGGCTTAAGTACGTGCCGGACGACGGAAATTAAGAACGGACCGCGCGATTCTATCGCGATACCAATATCGTCCTGTCGCTTTTTCTTTGCCGTCCCGATACCTTCGTCGGTGCCTCCCCCCTTTCTTCGATCTTTGGACACAACTGAAACGGGGAAAGAACGAATTACCGAACGATCCCGACAACCATCGCTTCTTTTCCGTAATAAATTTGGGGAAGGAATTTCGTATCAGATCTCACTTTCATCCCTTTATAAGAAAGTCACCGAGGACCTGACCGACTAACGAGTTCTAAGAGCTTCTGTAACGTCCCTTTTATTCTGAAGTTAACAAAACGTGCGCGTTGCGTGGCATAATGGGCCCAGTCCTCCTGTGAATCCAGCATGATGGGCATAAAAGCGATTCGAGCGCCGTGTCCGCGTGAAAGCGTGGCCTGGCTCTCGAAAGCAGAAGAGAATGATTACACGGCCAGCGGCGTAGGCGAGCGCCGCGGAAGGAAAGCGGTCCCGGTAAAGGGGTCAAACGCGTAGGTACGCTCTCGTCTCGCGAGAAGCCTGGGCTAAAACGCGACAAAGCGAGGCAACGGTCGTTTGTGTGTTCACGTGTCCGCCACCCCGCGACGGCTCCACGCTTGCAGAGGTAACGAGAAACCGTTGACCAACCCCTGGAGAAACGAGCGGAATGGGGCACAGGCGCGAGTCTGGTTTCAGCGGATTATAACGAGGTTATATCGAGAGTTACGGCTGGCCTAACGGCATTCTGCTTTTCGTTAGAACAAGAATTGTGCGTTCGGAAGAATCCTGATTTAATAGATTCTCGATCAATCAGATTAATCGATATGTTTTAGTTTGTCGACAATTGAACGGGTGTTAATGATGATGAAGAATCAGATAAGTGGTTTCATTTCTAATTCTACAGAGTGTCTCATTTGAAATGGCCAATTGCAAAATAATCACTTTGAAACAAAAATGTACTTTTTACCGTTTTATATATTTTACGTAAATCCCATGTGCAGTATTTTTGCTTTACTGTACAGGATGGACTACCTAACTTGACTAATCGAATTGGTTTCGAAGTATCTTCAAGGTGATAACATTTGATCTTTTTGCTTGCTCTCTTTTTAAGTAAATTCTGAAGGTTACCTTTAATCTTTTTATATACAACCATACAATATATTTTGCCTATCAATTAGTAGGCATCAAGACGAATTCAGCAAGCTCAAAAAGCATATATATAGTTATATATAAAAGACTTTAAGGTGATTTGAGAATTTATTTAAACAGATATAAAATCAATTGTACTTTCCCTGAAGATCCATCGAAATCGTATCGTTCATGACGAAAAAAATTTCAATTCGTTAACTAATTCACGAATATAATCGAGTTGGTCTAGTTAAGTGGTTCTTTTTGTGGATAAAGAATATAAATAGGTGGCTAGTTTTCTGAGATTTCTTCTCGTTATTTAAACGGAATGCGAAAAAGGTTGTATAATATTCTTTTCTTTGTTGCACTGTTTATTTATACATAAAGAGGAATATATTGCAACTAAATTAAATTAAAGGATTTTTATAAACAAATGGTTAAACAATCGGTTCTTATACCAAAGATATTTAATTTTGATTAATTTTTATCAACTCTAAATTTTTTATTTACCTAAGTTTAGCTTTGTTTTACATGTTTATAATGAAGCGTGACTAAATATTAATATCCTTACATGAATAAATAAATACAATAGTTAATTGATGGAATAGAAGATAACAGTTTATAGATATTCGTTAATATAATATTACAATATAATTATATAATAATGTAGTAATATATTCCAGAGTGTACAAATGTTGTAAACAATGTAAGAGAATTTTTAATCGCATTACTGTAAAACATTTGTCAGTTAAAACTTTTATAAAATGAAAGAAACTGTTGTGATAGTGCCTTAATTTTGCATTGTAATGAAAATTAGTAGGACATTTTACGTAGATTCCAAATTTTCATATAGTGTTGTAATTACGAGGTAAGCATACACTATGTCAATCATACTACTAGCGAGATTTCCAACAAAATATTATAGTTGCTTGTATTAAACTAATTATCCTCCACATCTCTCTTTAATTTTGATAAAATACTATATTTTCAGCGTTTTGCTTTCAGATACGTACAAAATAAAATTGTCGTAACGTATCATAATTTTTCATCATCGGTGCATGGAGTGCTTCCGTCATTGATAGTCGGCGTAGCAAAAAAATCGGTTTCACATTACAAGGGTTAATAAATCAGCCCCCTCTTCAGCTCTGAAAATGTTCAAAGAGACTTCAGACGAACAGTATACTATTTCCCCGCGTCGATTTGAGAATCGGGCGTCGGCCACGGTTCCTAAACCACTCTTTCCTCGTGCCTATGCGTAATAGTACGGTCCGGTGCGGCGTGCCGCCTTGTGTTGTCCGTATTTTACTTTGTGCCCCGTACGTAAGAGGATTATATCCTTCGAAGGCCGGAACGGGGGATAGGTGTCCGTGTACGAGACGGAAGGAGAAAGAGGCTTATGGGAGCGATCTCAGAGAAGGAAGCAGCGCTTACCAGAGACATAGAACGGGACAGCAACGACCGTACAAGAAGACGCCCGAAAGAAGACAGAGAGGCAGCGAGAAAGAGAGATAGAGATAGAGAGAGAGATAGAGTGAGAGGGGGGTTGGTTGAGCAGAGAGGTAAGTGGTGGGCATGCTTCACTTTTCACGGGGGCGCCATTGTTCCCTATTATCCGGCGTGATTAGTCGATGATGCAGGTAAGCTACCGCGGGGGGTCCCATTATACTGCCGACAGAACTACTCACTCATCCGCGAACTGCGTGAGTTTCGCCAGGAATATTGCGACCATCCTCCTCTACAACGTGTCCTCTCTCCCTCCCTGTCCGATGCCCCGCGTTCCGTCCTTGTTCCGCGGCCGGCTTAGACGGATAGATATTCTTCCTCGCGGCGGACACCGGTTCCTCCAACCGAATCGGTCGCCCTACCGACCTGCTGTGAAATTTATACTCTTACCGTGCGCCGCAACAATGATCGCGCAGCCTCCGTTTTTGCACGGCCGATTTGTATTACCGTTCAGAAGCGCCCTTTATCCGTGTATACGCGAATCTGCTTTGCCGAGTAATTAGACCGTGCGCCGCCCGACTCTACCGTTCTCTCTCGTTTCCTGTTGTTCCCGGCCCGCTTCTGAACAAGCACCTGGAGGGATCGATCGCGGCATCGATCTGTTTTATGGGAACCAGGCGCGGCGGGGGGTGACGTAGAACAGTCTGCCGTGGAAACGGAGGAAGCTGGTTTTTAGCGAGAGGGGGTGGCAATCGACCAGGGTATTCGATGTAATTGATAAGGCTCGCTTCCTGATTTGTCGGGGATCATGTTTCACTTATGAATGCGCGAAGCGATGAATTTGTAAACAGATAGATCACGTGTCCGATCGTTTATTCGAGTCAATACGAGGAGCGCTCCTTACCCGGCTCTCCCATTTCGTGGGATTTGCGATCGCGTGTACGAACACTCATAATCTGATACCGGCCGTGTGCAAACAAGAAGAACGGGACTTGCCCGAAAGTGAGATCGATCGGTCCAACAACCGTGACATAGTACCTATTTAACGAGGGATACAGGTAAGAAGAGAAAGGAAGAAAGAAAGAGAAGCGTCGGCTGGCAGCGAGGAGAGAATCCGAGAGGAGCGGTTAGATAACAAGCGATTAACGGCGGTCACACAGCTTTAAACCTAGCGGAGGGTGGGCCGGGGATGGTACATAATGGCGACGGAGGTAAACGAAGAGCCCGAAGGTCGTGGAACAAGGCAGCGGAGAAGAAAAGCCTCCCGTTCGCCTGCCGGCTTTAATACCTTACATTAAATCCGGCGAGAGTAAGCGACTAATTATTTGACGCCGTTCACAGTAAACGCGAATTAAAAAGGAACCGGTGGCTCATTTTCGTGAGGAGGAGGAGGAGGAGGAGCAGGAAGAGGAGGGGACGGAGGAGAGGAAGCGCCCTTTGTCTTCCCCGGACCGGGCTGGTGCTCTGCTGTCCCTCTTCCACGCCACTTTTGCTGGGCTAATCTTCGTGCGAAGACCGATCGAAGCGGACGTCCAGATCCGCCGGAAAAGAGAACTAGCTCGAGGCTCGCCGACTTCTGCTCGATCTCTCGTGAAAGTCGTGACGGCCGGCCCTTGTCGTGGTCCGAACGATTCTTCAGCCGTGGAAAATTAAACGAACGGAGGGTTTGAGCGATTCGTTTCGTTGGGAGTTGCAAAAGGATCCCTAATACGAGCACGTAGGAGGAAATTAATAATTTGCAATCGAAACGCGACGCTCGATAGTTAAGAAATATGTATTAGCTTCACAATGTTTCGAATGCAAAGCGTTAAACCGCCGTATTTATAAAGTTCGGTATTATCCACCTGAAGAAGATAAACTTTAACGTAAGTAAATGAAGCGTATTTTACGCATGAAAATTTTTAACGTCCCGTGACCAAGGTCATGTTTAAAACGCAAAGGGTTAAATTAAAACATAGAAGATCAGTTTATTAGTTTATTTGTTTAATTTTAATTTTAAAATTTTTCGTAGATTCGTCTATAATGTAATAGCTGGAAATTTTTAGCTCTGGCTAAAACTGTATTTACGAAACATATTTGTATAAATTATTATTAGAACGATTAAGGTTTGCTGGATGTGAAAATCGGGAATGTTTGTATTTTAAAGTTACACAGTTTACGGATAGTACCTACATCTACTGTGTTAAATAGTTTTAATGTTCAGCCTGATCATCAAATAATCCTGGATATAAAATTACTTTGATTATAACTAATAATTTAAAAATCGGCCTCTACTTCCAGTTATTCAGGTTCAATGACCCCACGTGTCTTTAAGGTGAACCTGCGTTACAATATTATGAATATGATACTGCCCCAACATCAGTTACGTGATATTGATGACCCTCGTGGTTTTCAAACAATCTTGAGGTACAGTAACATGATCTCGATGGCTCTTCGTGATTTTCAAATGGTTTCGGTTCCAACGATATAACCTCGAAGACTTTATATCTTTGAAAACAAGAATTGGATATCTTCTTGTGATCTTAAAGTGACGCCTGCTTTTATTTTCAAGTAATACTCTATTTTAACACTTAACCAGCCGAATGGGGAGATTTCCCATTTTTCCTTTACCTCTTAACCTACAACTACGGGCATAGCCCGTAATACAATGACCGGGCCAAATATTAGCGGCGGTGCCTTCCTAAAGTTATAAATATTTGTGGAATACTTGTGGAATAGTAATTACAACCTGATGTAATAATTATGGTAGATGCAAGTACTACAAAAAGTTTATTTATACAAAAATCAGTATTACAAATTTAATAATCTGCAATGGTGTGATACAAATCGTGCGAATGACTCGAAGGCTGTGCGAGCTTGTTTACGTTTTCGGCTCAAAATTTTCGTACGTAAATCGTAGGTTAAGGGGTTAACAAAGCGCTGCCATTAATTCTGTTTGCTTTTGTTATTAGTTGGTCTTGAACTAATATTGTTCACAGTTGATCCAATGCATTTTATTCTTTTTCAAAGTACAATCTTTAATGAACTAGTTGAATACTAACTAATAACAAAAGTAAATAGGATCAATGACAGTGCTTTGTTGGGGAAAAATGGGAGATCTTCCCATTCGGTTGGCTAAGCGTTAAATATACTATACGATACAATTTCTAATGCGTTTTATGTGAGATTGTTTTTATAGGGAATGAATGTGAGGTTATGATTGTACGAGTGTGAATGGATATTTATTGTTTGATCGGTTGGTAATGAAAGGGGGACATCTGTAGGTAAATGATGAGAGAATGGATGTGATATCGAACGCATGATCGAGAGTGTTTTGTCTTGTGTGGATGGCCGGGGAAGAGGAAGATGGGTTTTGGGGAGTACGAGAGTTGCTATGAGTGAGCGAGGTGTGGAAATAGAAAGAGTGTCGTGCTGGATGATTGAGACATATACAGTCAACCCTCCTATAACGCGGTGAGTGCGTACCCCGTTATATGGAAACCGCGCTATAAGAAACTCGGATTTAACCGTACAAACCAGGCTAATTCGTAGCGCGTTGTATGGAAACCGTCTACCGCGTTGTATGGAAACCGCGCTATAAGAAACTCAGAATTAGTACAAATCACATCGTTCGTACCGCGTTATATGGAGACCAATAAATACAACAGACAAGATAAATTACAAATTATTTTTATTGAATTAAAGAGTTAAGGAAATGATAAAAAAAAATGAAACAAAAACTAAACTAAAAAACTGTTTTCCAACAAAAAAAAGAAAGACTTTTGTAAAATTATGTAATCTTTTAACACTCATCCTCGCTGTCAAATATGAGTCGCCTAACTCGTCTTCTTTTAATGGGTAAAATGTCTTCCTCACTTGGCTCATCTTTACATTGGTTTTCGATTGTAGCTTTTTTTTCTAACTCCACTAAAACCTCTCTATAGGGAGCTAAGCAATTTCTTAACTCTCTTTTAAACTTTGCGCTGCGCACCGTTGAATGATCAGTTTGAATGAAATGAAGTTCTAACTCTTTAGCCAAATTTAGCCCTTTTTTCACATCTTGTAAATCAAGATTTGGCACCCATTCGTTTTCCATATTTTCGTTTACCAATGCATTTGAGGTAGGCGCATCAATTAATTCCATCAGTTCTTCCTCATCTAAAGTTTCTTCCCCGAGTACTAGTTCTCTTACATATTGATGGCTTACTACAAATTCTTCATCACTTAAACGAGAAGTAATGTTTACTATTTCTGTAACTGGGAGTAAATCATCAGAATTGGTCACCAACGAAACGTACTGTGAAAGAGGTCTGAGACGACTGAAACCGATGTCGTAAACGGCTAAGAGATAAGCTTGAATGTTTATATAAACATATCCAGTTAAAATCATTCATTGGGTGCACGGAAAGAACTGATAGGATGTTGTTGAACGGAAACCGCGCTGTAAGAGTACCGCGTTATAGGAGGGCTGTCGCAATTTCAGCTCCGCGTTATATGGAAACCGCGTTCTGAGGGTACCGCGGTATAGGAGGGTTGACTGTATTAAAGCAAACAGTTCTGTATAATATAAGTATATTACATAATATTGTCCATAACATTTTATTACTACCTGAAACCACAAAATCTTCTAGGAAGACCTAATTGTATCTCCTCCTACTGTGTTGCCCGAAATTAACCCCTATTTTAACATCGATTACATTATCTAATCAGCGAAACCATCGACGAGCGCGTCGCCGCAGAACGAGGGGTGACTAATGTAACAGATAAGTTCGAGTTCGGCGAGAGGGGTGTGGGGCAGCGTACAAGGAGAATAAATTAAAATTGTGAGGACGATACAGCGAGAGGGGTCCGACGTGATGTTGCGGTCAATAATGGCGTTTTCACGTTTTGACTGTCGACGCGGGGGATGCGATCTAAATTTCGGGGACGCTCGCCGGGGGTAGTGTTAATGGACAAGGGCGAGTGTATCCCCTAAGGACAATCGTGCCGGTCAAATTAGGTAACTTTCGTAAATAACCCTGCCGTACGGTTTTCCGGCTGGAGGGGATGGCGGACGTCGAGTGTTAAGGGTTGCTCGACCGTGCATTTTTCTCTCCAGGAAGGCGTCTCCGTGGAATTCGAGTAACTGGAGTAATTGCAGCGCTTTCAACGTGTAAGAGAAACTAATATATTCATGGGAAAACGGTATACAGGGGTGCGCAAACGTCTTTTAGATAGAAAACATTTTGTTATTTTAGAAATGAACATTAAGAGCATAAGAACGTTATTATTCTAATTCCTTCGATTATAATTCAATCACTATTAATTGCTGATGGAACATTTATTAATAGTATATAATTATGCTTTTGTTCCTTCATATATAGAGCTTAAAAATAAAGTAATTTATCCTTGATAACTTGAAGTATACTGTATTCTTTCCCTCGTATGGCATGCTTTATATAATAAAAAAGAATACGTAAAAAGGGATCATTGATACTTAATATTCGACTATTTATCTTCTCGTATTAATAATGTTGAATGTTAAGAGATTATTATCATTATTCAGCAATTTTTACATTTTATTTCAGGTTAATTTAAAAAATCATACACAACTGATATTAATGACCAGTGTTCTAGTTAATACACGCACGAGCTTTACAGTCGGCTTTGTATTACCAGCGAGGCAAAAATTATGGGATAAATGAGCGATCAGGTGAAAAAAAGGACATGGTTATTTTGTTGGGGAACACAACGCAAATGGCCTTGTTTGCTGTCCGGTGCATTATGATTATTTTAATAAATGATCAGTTGCCTCCTGTTCGATGAAAAAAGGGGAATTTAACGAAAAACGCGCGGACGGCTGCGTTTATGACGGTATAATTAAGTAAACAAAAGCTATGAGCGAAATAAGGCTGCGGCTCGTTATGTTCGGGTTGTACAAATATAATATTAATACAGACAGAACAAAAATTGCCGGATATTTTATGGACTACGATAATATCGTATTCCGTAAAAACAAGTCGATCCATCAAAATTTTCGATGCCCGATTTCATTTTGAAACAACAAACGCATCCCGTGTTATCCTTACACGGTCGTATAAATGAACAACAATTACTCGCGATCTTGTAGCGAATGTAATCCAGGATTAATTAAAAAAGTTTCGACGATTACGTAGAAGGGGAAAGAAGGGGTGGAAAATTCTGTTCGCGTATCGGGCGTCAGTGAAATACCGAAGAATGAACAGAAAGAGGAAACGAATATGTACATGCATAGTGCAGCGTTGGCTTTTTGAAAAACTCAATCTTCAATATTCGTTTCGCAGGGGAAACGCCACGCTGTGTTCATAATAGAATGCGTGCATTTCCTAAAACCAATAAAAACGCGTCGAATAAAAGCAACCGAAGCTACCCGCAATATTTCGAATCGAATCCGCATGGATCGTGAATTTTTCCTAAATCCTTTGTACAATACTGTGCGCGCGCGTGTTTTTCCTATTTCCACTGCCAAATTATTCAAATAAATTAAAAATGAAAGAGTAATTTGTATTGAAAATAAGTTCTGCGAAATAAAAGGGGAACGCTTTTATTAATTATATCTTTCAGAGCAAGATTTAGTTAATAATTGAAGCAAAACATTTTCAAAAATGATTATTAATTTAAATATCGATATAAATTGATGCATCATTTTATTTGTCTAAGAGTTATATTAGATTAGTTTTGTTTGAAGAAGCAAATAATTATTTTTGGAATTTTTTCATGAGATAATTATCTACTTTTTAAACGAATTCAATAAATTTGTTGGTCTTAAATAGTAAACATATTGCAATTATGCTGAATACTTTTATTCGTTTCTTATGTATCATCTTTCTATTTATTACTAAAGTAGAGAATCCTTAGTTATCTTGCAAGTTTATTGCAAATATCTGTCTATGTTGATTAATTTACAAATAGGAAGCTATTTGCACACATTCAATATTAATAATAGCATGAAGAAATATTTTTAACATTTTTCTCGTGAAGTTTCTGAACCAACTTCTGAGATTTATGATACCAGCCATACATATAAGAAACACAAATTTTCGCAATCTCACAGATTTGTACAAGAGTAATTCAAATTTAACGCACATCATAAATACCTTATTTTTGAACAGTAGCTTTATTACGAGGTAACAATTATATGTAGGAATGCAATTGAGTGGGTATGATTCTAGGAAAATGTGAAGAGTGGTTGAGTTTAGCGATAGCCGTTTGAACGTAGAATATTTGGATTAGAGTGTGTTTGAGGCGCGAAAGTTGAGTACTTGAGACAACATCATGACTGAGGAATTTAGGGTGAACGTGACCAAATGCATCAAGTGAAAATGGTTTATAATTAGAAAGAAAGGAAACGAGTGTTTGGAAGAATATATGACGGGGAAAATGCGAGTGTGAGGCAGAAAGAATTTGACTATGAAGACTGAAAGAGTGTGACTATGAAAAAAATAAGGACGTTGAAGTTATTAATGTGAGTAAATATGTAAGAACAATTTATTTATATATAGCTATTAACAACAAAGAATACAATAAAATATAACAAAAATATTAAACACGGTAAAATACTCTTCTTCTCTCCCTATATATATTATGAATTACACGTTTACAGAATTACTGTTATCACCATACACAGACAGTTTTCTTTATATCGCCGTTCACTCTATAAATCCCATGCACATAAAAATCACACAGATCATATTTTGTTGCACTCATTCCACAACACAAACCTTAATGTTTATCCATACATTTATAAGACATACTTCACACTCATACAAACATTCTTTCTTACATTCCACACTCTATGATTACACCACAGTTAAGTCGAAAAGTCGTTTAAGTTGTAATTATTAAACTATTTTAAATACATTTATTTATATTCCAATCACTTCATTTCATTATATTCACACCTAAGCTCTATCATCTCGCTCTACTAAACACTAGTAAAAGTAGAATTTCCTATAATATATATTTACATGATATCTAAGAATTTCACTTTGTTTCACAATACCTACACTTGAACCCTACTACCATCTCGCTAAATAAAAATAAGATTCCTATACATACGAAAACAATTCATTTAAGTTATTTGCTCACGCGTACACCAGATAACAATTCATTTAAGTTATTTGTTCACGCCTACACCAGATAACAACAGGAAGGGTTACATTACCTTGGAAATCACTCCTGTTGATTTAGCTTCCAGCACGGTCTGGGAGGATGGCGAAGTTCTCTTACACGCCCGGTTGCCATTGTCTTTTTTCGCGCACATTTTCCAGGTGTATTTCCAGTGGTTCTTTAGTTGGACCCGCAGGAAGCCGGAAAAATTCAACGGACCTAGCGTTTGCCCAGCGGAGCCCACGAAAAGTCGTAGTTTCAACCCAGGAGACTTAAGGCTTACACGCACACCACCGCCGGAGGTGCGTGTTTACTATATGTAAAACCACGTAACAAAGACCAAGCCGTGGTAGCTACATTTTTCAGGATTCCCCGACTTAAGCATCGGTCGGGTTCAGATTGAACGATTGTGATGATTAAATCGCGTGTTTAATGGAAGTGTGTTTAATCACGTGTCGGAAGAGGAACCCGATAAACAAGTTCGGCCGCCGATACGATTTATCGATTGGATCCGCGCGTAATGCGGCGTGAAAAACTAGCGGAGTCCTGAAAGGCCTCCAGGGAACATTAAAGTTAATCGATCTCCTGATTTCGGATATTTCAGCGGCTCATAAATTTTGAACGAGCTCATCGATACTAATTCGGCTTTCTAACGTAACACCGAACAAGTGTTCATTGTACATTAATATATAACAAACGTTTTATTCAAGAACGTCAAAGATTTGCTATTACATACAGTAACGGATAAAAGTTTAAGATGAGAGGATAATGTGGAACATAGTTTTATGGTCTGCAAATATTGTCTGCACATTTATTTTTATTGTTATTATCGTAGAAGACTATTTACTGATTAGTACAGAATGCAAATTTTGTTTATCATGCTATTCCTTATAAACAAGTTCGTTTAATTTCTTTGGTCTTAAACTTTTGCCTGCCACTGTAAATTGAAGTGTTATACATGAAAAAGAATTAAGCGAACAACATTTATACGTAGTAAGGAGATTGTAGCTAAATACTTACAATTAGTAGTGTACGTTGTGTGTCATTTATATACTATTGTAATTCGAGTTTGCTTTTTTCTTTAGAAAATACTTTTCTTTTAACATTTCTTTTTACATTTCTTTATAAAATTAAATAAATAAATAAATAAATAAATAAATCTTACACTAAATAACAAAATTAATTTTCTACACTGTGGGTTTCCAAGATGTCAGAATCCAAGTCATTTTTGCAAAAAATTCTTTAAAAATGTAGGACGATCCTGTACTCTTGACATTTCTCGTCATCCACTACAGTATGATAAGATTCATTCTTCTCGACCAATGATGAAAAAAAATAATTAGTTATAAACTAGCGTTCCTACTTATCACGCTAGTCAATTTATCACGAATAGCAGTGTGCAGAGGTGATTAACGTATGAATGAATGGTTAATGATTGTTAATAGAACAGCATAACGATCAGAGGAGCGTTCGCCTCCTCACACGGTGCTATATAATTCGATTCATGAATGCAAAATACGTGTTTTTATAATTATATACGAAAAGATGGGCCTATACACACCATATAACCGATGAGACTAACACATCTCCTCAGTCAGCCAATTTTTCGTCTGCGCATAGTAAATACACCCTTGTTCAAGGGTATTAGGACATTTACGGAAAATATGAAATTAAGGTTTTTAAATGTAATTATACGTTCTTTGTATCCAAAATGTGATAGTTTCTGATAAGTGAAATGCAATAAACGGTGAAATTAATTATACGAGTGCAAATAGAAGATATGTGTGCCACAATATACAGGATGATCCAGGTTTTAACGATCTTTGTTAGCAAATTCTACAAGTGTAAATAAGAAAGAATATTGTATGTATAAATGTAAATCGTTTATATCTCTATTCAGAAGTCATGACGAACATACCGAATTCGAAAGAAATGGTGACTTTTGTTCACTATGTCATAATGTAGGAATACATCAACAATATTTACATTTAATTTGTTTATCTAATCTGTGTCTACTATTTCAGGTCTAGTTCTCGTCGATGCTGTTATGTAATAAGTTGTTGAACTTCATGCGTTAGACATTTCGAAATGAAACATTAATTAATTCTACAAGTGTTGATGGTATCATAGAACTTTTGTAATAAACACAGCTTAAATAAACAGACTAAATGTAATTATTTTCCATACATTTCTACATTAGATCGTAGTAATCAAAAGTTACCATTCCGCTCGTACTTTCTATTTCTGTTACACCTTTGGAAAGAACCTATGAATAATCTATGTTTATAAACGCTTCTTTCTTATTTAAACACTCGTATGGATATACATTTTACAAAATTTTAGGGTTGACACTTTGACGGCCATTGTCACGTACGCATGACTTCTTTTCGCTAGGGTTGATCTGTTATTTCGATATTTACATATGTAGACATTTCGTTACAGAGCAATATTTGACGAACAGGGAACATTGGTTTCAACAGTTATCTTAATGCCTTCTTTAACCACTTGCGGTGGGAAGAAATTAACCCTTTGCGTTCGAGAGGTGATTGTTAGTCACCAAAGGATAGTTTCGCAAATTTTCAGACCTTAGCTAGTTAATTTATTAGTTAGACTTAAAGGCTAAATAGTCATATATGTAAATTTTAGTATTTTAATACTAAACTAAATTACGTATAATGTATAATTACAGTAAATATTCCGAATTTGGACATTTCTGAAGGTAGTATTATTAGACGACTAACAGTTACCTCTCGAGTGCAAAGGGTTAATGGTTGCGCGTGCCAGAACAATGTAAATCGCTGCGAGGCGAGTTCACACAGCGTTCGACGTGTTCTAGACGAGAATATAAAGACGCATCAACTGGTGATAATATCACATATGTATGAATACGAAATTTATTTATTAATAATTTCGATGTGTGTGATATTTTTCAAAACAGCTCGGAATTTGTAACGCTACAAGACATTTCTTACACTCCCACGTAGTGGACGTGTTATACACGTCGCTGACGTTCCTGTAACAAAAGCACCTCGACATGCGTGGCACGTCTTTCCACCGCAAGTGGTTAATAATAATCATATTGCAACTACCTATGTTACGAACGACTGCGTAAATATCATAGTTGGCGAGCAGTAAAACCTGCGTGTATCTTGCTGGTAGCAGTGTAACGGCGACTTGATAAATGTGCGGCCGGCAAGGTGTTAAAATCTGAGACACCCCGTACATTTGTCAATACGATACAAAATTGGTTTACAAAAGTACATAATCCAATTTAACACGTTGAATGCCACGCCAGTTTTACAGGGTTTGCCCGTGGCGCCACGAAAAATTTTCTATTATACGATTCATACACTGTTAAAATATTACCTACAACAAATAAATGTAACTACTTTTAGATATTTTTTACTGCATTAATTTCTTCACACCATTGCATTAACGATGGTAATAATGAAAAATTGATAAGTATTGACATTTTTCTAAATTATGTATTTCTATCAATTTGAGCGCGCCGGTCACCGGTGACCCCCACGGCGCCACCGCCAAGTTGAGTGCCGGTCTGACCCCCATGGCATTCAACGTGTTAACCAGCATATTCTATGCGAGAATCAGTTGGTTTCCTAATACTTGTGAGTGCACGCATGTATCGCCTTCATTTTGACCACCGTTTCATTAAGCGAGATGGCGTCCGTCCCGCATTAATCCCACGGACCGCGCGGGAAAATTTGAACGCGTGTATATACGTGCGCGCGCGTGTACCAACGACAGAAGAACGGTATCCACAGCTTGGGATTTGCGTTTCGGGCCGTTTCTGGCAAACCGAGCGCGCACAAGCAACGAAAGCACTGCGATATGGTGACTAGGGAGGGTAGGAGGGGCAAGGGGGTGGTTGGTAAGAGGTGGTTCGGCGAAGAGGGACTTTCTTTGCGAGGCTGAAATGGGAGTCTTGCGCGCTTGCGATGATTATGCGCGCGGAAGAAAGAAAGAGCGGAGCAAAGAGGGAGGAGAAGGGAAGGCGGTATGAAATAAAGGAGTAGAAGGGTAGAGAGGGGGGGGAGGAGAGAAAGAGAGGAGCTGTACGCTGGCCTGGGTCTCGGTGATATTGCCGCCTGGCTAAATGAAACCGCACGTGAAAAAACGCTGAGAGAAAGGTGCAAGAGCGCTCCGTCGACGCCTCGGCGAATCCTCGTTCCGACGCCTACCCGTTCGATTTTCTGTGCCTCCCGCCCCCTCCCCTCCGCACCCTCTGTCGTGTCCCGCGCAGTCCCTGCAAACCTACCGCCCCCTCGATTTGAAAAATTCCAACTTCGCACTGGAACGCGTTGGGAATGCTAAACCAGGCTCGATTTTCACTTACCACCGATCGTTGTACCGATTAAAATGTTCAGAAGGATCGTTAGGGTATTGGTTAGCGTGGAAGCTTTTGTAAATGGTTACAAGTTGGACAGACGCCTTTTGATAGTCTTAACGCTAGATTTACGGACATTTCTTGTATATCTACTTCCAATTTACATATGCTAAGGAATAAGGAATACATCAATTAGAATTTGAAATTGCAGAACTAAGAGGGAAATAGATTTGGGTATATTTGTATCGTTCCATCAACAAAATTGAAAAAATTGCTAGGAATAATAGTAACTTTTTTTACAAATTTTGCTCATGACGTCCGAAACCCGTCAAATTTATGAGTTAGTGTTAATGGGATTTTCTAAGGTACAAAATATATTTTCTTTTCGTATTTTGCTTTGAGAAAGAAGGAATTCGTTGAGAAAACCTATTTGTTATAATTAGTATTGCAATCTGCATGTTTAATATTTCATATTCTGCTATATTTATTTGGTCATGTTTAATTTTACCATTTGTTACCCGATGTAATTCTTTTGATTTAAACATTCTAAAAAGATCTATAAATTATTTTTATGCCAAAAAATTGTAAATTTTTTAATTACATATTTTTAGTCACTATGATTGCCATAAAATTTGTCAATCGTAAAAATTATGAACTCTTATGATCTGGTGTAGATATCTCTTTCAATCACCAAAGAGAGAAAAGCTTTATTAAAAATATAAAGGTTTATTAAAAAATCTTTAGCTCTCATATTTGTTGAGCATTTAGATGAGTTTTTCACAGTAACTAGTAGACTGTTATACTCATTGAGTTACTTTAAATGCAGATATTTTAAAAGTTTTTAAACAAAAACATTTCAAACTGAATTAATTGACGCAAGAATGACCTCCCATATAAATTGAATAAGCAATAATATTTATGATTGCTTGAGATGCATTTTTTTTGAGCGGAAAATATCTTCCTGGAATGTTTAACATTTTCATTCACTGATTTCAGAAATGCGAAAATTCTTTTAACCATTATAGTACTTACTTCCAGGCTTCAATTATTTGAGAAAACGACACTTTTATTACAAATAAAAAAGGTATACATTAGTAAAACACTTAAGTATTTGCACGATCCTTTTCATGGTTATACAGTATTCCAGATGCTTAAAAACAAAAGGAGACATTCTTTATTTGAAATAATTACATGTATACAGTAATGAATTTTTAACGTTTTTCTATAACATGTTTGCGTTATATTAATCTGTTATTACAATGAACTTGCCTTCGATACTTGTGAACGGTAGTGGTGTACCGTCCAATATTTCAGAATCTTAATTATCTAAGGAGTAATATTGCTTCTATAACGAAATTCTTCCAGCAACGCTTGACAGCATTGAAGGTAGATCTTTCGGGCGATGAAATGTTTGTTGTAGTATTTGATGGGATAAACACGTCGGTAATTAATGGGGGATGAATAGTTTGATTGTGTATTGAAGCGCTCTGCCGTGAAAAGGATGTCCCACGAAGTTAGAAGCGCCTCCCTTTCGGTCCCCCTTCGCATAATACCCCTTCGAGGTCCCTTGATCATATCTCGGAAAGGGGTAGCTTATGACTGCATTATTTGGTGCATGGTTGAGTTCACGCGAATGTTATCTGGCTTCCTTGTTGTGAAAAGTAAGTTGACTTTCATTCTTTGCTCTGCAGATAATCTTTAAATCTGGGAACTTGTACAGGCACAAAGAAAAGCTTGTACCTAACCATGTGCGGTGCAATATTTAGAAGCGAATCGGCTAAACGTTCTCACCCTGACGGGCATCATAATCTGCTTTCATAATATTGCTGTACAAAATTTCCGAAACTAACCCCGTTTAAAGCAAAGCTCAGAGAATACGCGTAGAGATGAAAGGGAAATAAATAATGAAAGAGAAGGGGAGAAACAGAGTGCATCTTGACGCTGCGCGTTTTTATTCAGCCGTCCCGTTAAAATGCTCGCGATCAAATTTTCCTCCTTTCCGCTGGGAATAGAAGAGCGGCCGGCGCTCGGGTTGTCGAACGATAAAGACATTCGTGGAGAGGCCTGGCCGGCAAACAGGCCGCTCCATTCTCTGGCTGTCCGAGCGTGGTTGACCGTTGCCAAAGGACCGTTCATCGCGGAAACGAAAACGCGAATCGTTGAACACGCGCTCGCAAAAACATCCTCGCACACTCTCCCTCCTGCGCGTACAGTCAGAGGAGCGAGAAGAGGGCGTGGGACGAGGGTGGAGAGACACGCGAACAGAGAGACGAGGCGTGACAGAGAAAGGGAAAGAGATCGAGGGACCGGAAGTGAGACAGAGGGAGGAAGAAAGAGAGACAGAGAAGGGGTGACTCGTTGGTTGGTTCGAGGGGAGGGGAAGGGGGGAGTGTTGGCGTTGGTGCGAGTGAGGGAGGGCCGGAGGGTGCGTGAGGGGCGGGCGGCGCGATCGATCGGATGGCTCTGGTTGCCTCCGATTTAAAGAAAAGTCGGCGCGCGGAATCGGGTGCGGTAGGTAAAGCGTGTATACGCGCGACATCCGGCTAATCAGAAAATGTAGGAGCGCGGGAGACTAATAGAGAGTGAAAAGGCATCGAATAAACAAACAGCGGGTGGCGAGGACCGGGAAGGGGACAGAAGAACAGCCGGGAGAAATAGAGGCACGGGAACAAGGGCACGAGAAGCGGGGTTCGCAGAATGCGGCAGAAGTGAAAGAAGAGGAAAGGACGAGCCCCTGCTGGCGAAGAAGCGGCCAGAGAACGAGGGAACGAGCAAGAAGAATCGCGCGACAGGGGGTGGACCGGAGTAAGATGAGAAGGAAACTGGAAGAAGAGAAGCACGGGTGAAAGGTGAAGTAAGAAGCAAAGGAAGAAGAAGAAGAAGAAGAAGATGCGAAAGACAAGAAGCGAACAGAAAATTATACGAGGGAGCTATGGAAGAAGACGATAGGCGAGGCGACGAGGATACTCGGGGAGAAAGAAAGCTAAGCGAGAGGGACGAGGGTGAGATAGGGCTATTAGGGTTGGGTATAGGCGCCGCCCCGGCTATTAGAGGGTTGTTTCACCCCTACTTCGACGGTGAAACGCAGTGGTACACCCAGACACGCATACACATATGTGTCCCCCATCGTGCGCGCGCGTGTGTACATACATACACGCGTGCATACGTGTACTCGCCCCGTCGTTGTCCTCCTCCTTCTGTTTCTGTTGTTGTTTGTTCTTCTTGTCAGTTTCCTCGGCGTGTGATCACGCACTCATACACACACATACATGCGCATAGGTAGCATCCACGTGTCTAGGCTGCGTCATATCGTGCGCACACGTTTGCACGCGGGCGGGGGCGTTTTGTATACGTATACACGCGTGGTCGAGTCACGTTTCCACGGCAACCGGCCGCAGCTTGCGGGAGAGATGCCTTTAATAAGTATCTTCTGTAGAGTGGAGATGGACCAGCCAGCTTTCTGCGTATAAGTGTGCCCGCCGTTACGAGCGTGTTCGCGCGTGCACTCGCGCGAGCGAGAGTAAGCGAATGTACCCCGTCGCTCATAAGTACTCGCTTAACTATCGAAACTAGATTCACCAGAATAACGCATTAATTTATCAGCTATAGCACTTCAAACGAAATACTAAATTATATTTTTCAAATTTTAGCGTTAAGCAGATAGTACAAAATCAACATTTCTTTATATTATTAGATCAAAACATAACATCATAGTTTTAAAAGCTAAACAATAATTTTTACTATATCAAAACTGAAAAATTTGATGAAGGAAACATAAAATGTAATTTTGGGAAAAGGTGGACTTAATACAGTTTGTATTATATAATTTTAGAGATTTGTATGTGACAACAAGAATTATAACTGATTAATTAAATTAATCGTTTCTTTGCTTTAATTTGAGATCCAGAGAATAATGATTGAGTTGATGTCAGCACAATACAAAATGAAATTTAGAAAGTAGTTTTTATGATGTTACAAAGAGTATAGATGTGATTGAAGTATCGTTAAAATTTAAATACAAAACAAATGAAAATAATATTTTTTATCGTTAATGAAGTTTGGTAAAAATTCTTATTCGGTAGCTATGTAATTCTTCAATTGCAGTTCTGTCAAGTACTTATCTACTTAAGTCTTCAGGCATTACTCATAACTAAAAATATGCTTAAGTATTTGCATCGGTATCCTTTGATTTCCTTCATGATTTAATTTATATTATAATTAACAATTATGTCTTTCTTAAACAAAAGACTTTGATCAAGCATTTGATCAATTCCTTGAGTAAAAAAGAACGTTTTAAATTTAGTACTGTGTACGTATAATTATCGTAAACAACGGATGGGTGGTTTCTTTCTTTCTAACAATAACTTATCCGCAGCCTTAAATAAAGCAACAGAATTCGGTAGGTAAATACTTCTGCGCAAGGGTGTATACGTGTACATATTTACCAAGATGCGCGCGTGTGGACCAACTTGTCCGACCGCTATAATACACCACCTCTCGACGGTGAAGGGTGGTTGGTGCGTTAAACCATCTCTCCTCCCTCTGTCCGGACTGCCTTCGCCGCGTTGATCCTTTCCGCGTGTCTCTTTTTCTACCATTTACCCGCCACGGTTCGTCGCTAATAGAAGGTGGTAGAGTCACCGCCGCGGTTCTTCGTGTGCGCGTCTTCTACCGGGGCACGAAACGAGCCACCAAGGGTAGCAGGCGAAGCGAAGAGGCGTAGGCGGGGGGAGGGGGCGAAGTTCGTGGCGAGGGAACAGCCAGGCTGGCTCGTGCTCCACGTCCTACGTACCGATCCGTGTGTGCGCGTGCACACAAGCTGATTTCGCGGACCGAGGGGGTGGGATGGGTGCGGGGGACGGTGATACATCGGTATGCATTTTAACGGCAGAGTCGGAGAAGAGGGTGGAAAGAGGACGCGGGAAAAAGGGCGGAGAAGCGCAGGTACGAGAAAAGTAGGGGAACCGACGTGCACGGAGGAGGAAAAGAGGGTGAACAGAGGGAGGTCCTGGCGAGGACGGGTGGCAGGGAGTGCAGCAGAGGGAGGAACGACGTCGGCGACAGCTCGTCTAAATGCTAATAGCTTTATCGACTGGATCTCAAAGTCCCCGAGTTTCGATTCTTGCTTCCAGCTTCTCTCTCGCGCGTCGCACAATCCGCATTCCCATCTGCACCACATTTCCACGCTTTTCACGCTGGCCGACAGAGAAAGGGAAGAAAGAGACACCGGCGGCAACCCTCCACGCTCCCTTTGGCCCTCTTTCTGCCTCCCGATGCTTCCCTTTTCACCACTCACTGTTCCGTTCCTTGCCGTTTTCCACCCTTTGCTCTTTTCCTTCTTTTGTTCGGCCGGCGTTACCGGTGATATCCGCGATTTTTTGGATGAACGTTGGCCCACCCCTCGGTTGCCTGTTTGTTCTCCCGTACGCTTTCCGGGTCACCACCCTATATCGTCTCTCTGTTTGCCTCCCCTTTCTTTAAACCTTGTTCCTATCGAACTTCTCGGCTCTCGGACAAACACTTTCGTCCGTTCTCCTTGTCCTCGTTGAATCGAAAGGAAAAGAAAAACAGAGAAAAGGGAAAGGGAAGACTATCGACCGAGAGCATGCGGTATCCGCGCAGCGTGCTGCAGCGTTGCAACGCAATCGCGATAAGTGCATCCGAGACGGCTATTAGGAGCAGGGTCTATTAAGGTTACGCCAGAGGCCGGGGTGGGCTGCGGGGAGGAGGGTGCAGAACACTTCGGAATTTTTTCCGCTTTGACTTGTCGTCTCGCGTCGACACAACCACGCGAAAGTCGGGGGCCGGGAGTTTAAGGGCAGAGAAAGGCCGCGGCCCCGATAGCTAGTTAGCCTGATATCGGATCGGCGGAAGGTGGTTTCTCTAGCTACTATCAGAGTGATTGGCTGGCGCATTGTGACCGGGCCGGTGAATTCCGCGGAACGTTAATATTCGTAGTCAGGGAACGCGTTCTGATCGCAATGGCAAGTAATACCGATGCGGAACGCGGGCCACAATGGAGCAACCAATCCTTTTGACAGATCCTGATCAAAGACCCGCTGCTGCTCAAAGTATTCCTGCTCTTTGCGGCGGCCCTGCCCGCCCCCGATAACATAACACATCGAGCGTATTCCCACTCGATGGAAAAGAGGAGGAGAGTGGCGTAATGCGATTCGCGAGCCTGCGAGCCTCTACGCCGAAAACGCTTCGCGATGGACCGCTGGCTTTGTGTTTGCCCCGCATCTCGAATATTTGCCTTTGAAAGTAATATTTTTTTGAAGGAAGCTCGTGGGAGTGATTGCTTGCGCGGGAAGCGGCGTATAAAGTATTGCTTTCGGTTAAGGGAGAAGATAATGTTAAGTAGGGAAATTAGAGCAAATTGGGGAGACAGATTGTCTTCGTTTTTCAGGAGATCAACGACCCTTGTTTAAGGTAATTCAAGATCGTTGGGGGTTGAAGTTATTGGACTCATTTTATGATCCAGGAGGAAACAATACTTCGTAAATACTTTTTAAGTATTTGTTTTTAAGCCCAGATTCGGGAAACTATTATGTGTCGAGCTGAAAAGTTTCTGACACTCTGTTGTAGGACCATGAAAATCGTTTGGGAACAGAATTTTTAAAATTTTTTTATATTACACGTATTCCATAACCGTTCTGTTATCATTCGGTACATTGATTTTTTATGGTGTCGTACCTTTCTAAAGCATTTAACCACGTGGGCTTACCATAATTAAAGCAATGACTACCAAGTATAGATCAGCTGGACCTCTAAAAACTTCGAAAAGCACAAATCAAAGAATTTTAAAAATTAGACAATGTCACGATATTAGTACAAAGAACTAATTTGTTTATCTTTACCTCTAATGAATACTGCCGGCAGTCCTAAAAAATTAATTAATTTCAGAATTTTACTATTCGGTTAGTGTTTCTTCCTATTATTTATTCCATAGAGTTGATCAAATTGGTTTTTAAGCAACTCAGTTGAGATCATTGATTCTTAATTACATAATTCATGCCGCGAAAGATCTCATTTATAAGGAGTTTTTATCAAAAGGACATTCATTCTCTTCCATTCGATTCGCCCGATAAGTTCTTACCGCCAGAATTGAAACGCCGAAACCAAATAACGAAAATGAAATAATCACCGGTTTCCTCGGCACGGAGGCAAGCAAAATCACGATCTCCCCCAATTAATATGGCTGGCCGCGAGTCTAGCGGGCAGATATTCCAGCAGAGATTTCCTCCGTCGAATTAGCAAAGTTGTTACCGATCGCGTGGCGAGAGTCTGGCTGGCTCTCATCAGGCTGAAATGGTCGCGTGGCCACGAGGGTACTTCTAATTACCGATAATAGCGGTAAATAGAACGGACCGAAGTGCTAGGAGGTTGGTGGTGGTGGCGGCGGCGGTGGTGGTGTATAATCGAGGGACGAGACGGAGAAGGATGGAAAACGACGGGAGATCGCGACGCGAAAGAGGGAGGGAGATAGGTTTATTGGAAGGGGCTGGTTTCGATGGGCCCCATCGAAGAACCCTTCGGTTATTCGAAACAACAAAGACCCGCCGGCACACTCTCTCTACCGTATCCGCTTCCCGGCAATCATTTACTCTTGCTGGAGGCCATCGCTCGTCACAATGGCCAAGTTATCCATCCACTCCGGCTACTTGCCCGGGAAACGACCACCGCCCGGGGCTGGCACTCGTCTTCTCCATCGCCTCCGCAGCTCGCTTGCCGCGCGCCACCGACACAGCAAAACAAACACACGCCTACACCCCCCTCGGTGTGTACACACCTCTCCGCCTCTGCGGCCTCGTGCAGAACACCGGCCCGGTATATACCTCGGCTGCAAGTTACTTTGCGCCGCGAGATTGTTCCCAGCCGCCCGCTAAACGTCCCCGATCCTCCGCGCCGCTTCCTAACGATCGTCCGCTCTGTCGTACCTCTTCAAGCTTGTTCCCATTCAGCCTCCTTGCCCGCCGCGCGATCGTCTCTTCCACCGAGTGACTGTTCCTCGTTTTGTCCTCCCTGTGCATGGCAGAACCGAGGGGTGTTTGCGGGCTGCCATTTTACCGGGTTCTGCGCTGCGAAGCTTTGCTGTTTTTCGGTCGCGACGCTTCGACAGGGTTGCCGAAGAAAAGTGGACGAGGATGTTTGAACTGCGAGCTGCTTGCCGAGGGAGAGATTTGAGGAAGCGTTTAGAGGATTTTGGGATTTTGAGAAATTGTAGGACGGAACTAGCGTTCTTGTGGAATTTGTTGGATTATTTGCCCTGCGAATGTAGAAGTCTCTGTTTTAAAGTTTTAAGTAGGAAGATAAATATGTAGTGCCTTTTAGCGTCATTGATTATTTGAAATTGTAGAACTATCGATAAATTTCGAATTTGGTGCAAGCACGGTGTACACTCTAATTATTTCATCTTCTACTCAAATTTTCGATATCTTGTTTACTGCATTTGTGCGATGTCTCATTGAGTCTTCGTCATTCTTAAATGATTGAAACTAATTTCTTTAACTTGTACCTACATATAATAGATACAGATCTTTCCGATTTCTTAGAGATTTTGTTCAAAAAATGCATAGCATTCAAAGCATCAGTTCTATAACCAAAAATGTACACCGCTGTTAAAAAGTTCAAGTATATTTACAGATTTTCCATTTTATACTCAAATACAAATGTTACTTATTTAAACACAGTTTAAGATCTGACAGCTTCACCAGTTCGTTACTATCCTTGTATATGAAATGAAAATGAAGTGTTATAAGTGTGCAGAATGTGAAAAAAAGATAAATAAAACTACGACAGAAATAAAATTATTTTGCATAATTGAAAACTATGAACTTCATTTTTTTCTCCATTACTTTTCTAGTCTCAAGTTGAGATTTATCTACTGGTATCCAATTAGGTTTGTAACCACAAAAAAAATAAATAAAAAATTGAAGAAACCCTTTCACGATCACACCTATTCAAATTTGCCAGCGAAATTGTGTACGCACAACACACAATTGCGTTTACAACCTATTTTGTGTAAACAGCTGGCTTTTTTTACGCGCAGAAGTATATTTTTCCGGAAATCGTTGCGTTCGTGGTATTTCACTTCCAAAAACATTCATAATAATTCACATAAGCAACTACCCCTGAAACACATCAAAGAGGTTAACCACGATCTTCAAGCGTTCCGTTAAATCTCCCGCGTTTTCAGTCGAAAGAAATATCACGCAAATAATAATATAAGCAGGAAAAAGCGGGCGTTTTTTTCCGGGAGCAATCCAAGGCAGTTCGGGGAACAATGGGTGTCGCGTCGACCGCGCCTGGGGGATGAAAAATGAAACGTCGCCGCGTCGCAACGCGAACTGATTACCCGACTGTCAACTGGTCACAAACATTTTTATGCGCATTTGCGTGGATTATTTATCTAGCCGATGGTGAACGTGTTTGTTAACCCTTAGTATACCAAGGTGGGGTGCATCAACGGACCTTGATACGCGTTTTTTTGCTGCTTGGCTCCGAAACCAAATGCTAGTTCTCAATTAATGGAACGCTTTGGTATTATGTGTATAGTGCACATAAGTTAACCCTCTATGGGCCCGTGTGACTTTCAAGTCACATGCTAATTTATTGATATTCTAACAAATAATTTTAGTTTTTTTTCATGAGATGGCGTACACATATTAATTCTATAATGTTCTATATTTGGAACCACGGTTCTGTTTGACGTCCAATATAATGTTCTATAATATAAAATTGTTTAAGCTGGAAAATTTTTTTTCATTTGCATATATAGGATTGTAATTATTGATTTTCCATTTCATCAATTTTTTTTATATTTAAAACAAAAATTCGGTCTATAGCTCTTTGAGGCACAGGATTTCAGAGAATAAATAGATTCATGTTGTACAGGAATTTTGTTGCGTTTTAAATTAAACAAACCTGTACTAATCTGTGCTGACAATTTGGAAACTTGCCAAAACAAGCGAACATATACATTCATTTTTTTATGGTATTATCAACTGCTTTACGTAATTAAGACAAAATATAAACCTATGCGCGTGCAGTTATTGCAGTGTTTAGAGGTGGGTCTAAAAATGTCCCATCATGCATTACCGTGCATCAAAAAGGTGGGACATGTTTAATCCCACCGTGCCCCAAAGAGATAGAGGGTTAAGGTATTTTTGAGCAAACGCTAAATTTAACACGTTCGCGGTCGATCTAAGTTCACATATGAGCACCCTCCATAAATGCAATTACAATGTTTGATAGATGATTGCTCAAAATGAAACAATTTTATTTTTGTTTGACTGTTTACGTAAAAACTGTGATACATATACCTTATTTGGTCACCATAGAATATAAAGTATGATGATAAAGGTGTGAAAAATGTTTGTGTGGATGAGAGAGTATGACAGTTTGGTGAGAATGACAAAAGGTGAGTGTTATCGTTTGTATGGGTAATGAGTGGTGCGCGGTATGATTATCTAATTGTTGTGTATACTGTATGACTGAAGAAGGCGGGAAGAGAGAGAGAGAGTGTGAACGATTCAATCCGTAACGGAGAATCATAAAGAAAAGAGCGAGTAATAGAGAGAGTGCATAAAGAGTGTTGTTAAAAATAGTATTATCAGATTGTTATTATTATTATTATTACAATTATATTTATTATATTAAAAAATCGTTATTAGTTATTTAATCCACCAACAAAAACCAATGTTAACTATAAGAAAGTGGTACTAAAAGTGGAATGTTATAGTATTACAATTTGTTAGTTTGTTATTTTAGTATTGAAAAATCCCATATCTTTATATCTTATCTCCGATAAGTTAAATAAGAGTTTTTAACACTTAGTCGACCAAATGCGGAGATCTCCCATTTTTTCCACAACAAAGCAATGCCATTGATTCTATTTACTTTTGTTATTAATTGGTTCTAAGCTGATGTTGAATTTATTAAAAATTGTATTTTGGAAAATTTATGAACAGTACTAGTTCAAGACTAATAACAAAAGCAAATAGAATCGATTGCAGCGCTCTGTTGAGGACAAAATGGGAGATCTCTCTATTCGATCGGCTAAGTGTTAAGATCATATAAACCTTCTAGGTTATTAGTGACCACGTTATGTTAGGACATTGGCACTCACTTATTAACTTTGCATTTGGTAATATAGTTCGATATCTTTTAGGAAATTTAGAAATCTAGAGCAAGAACGCCTTTTATATCATGCATATAGAGTTTGTTATGTTGTATTATATTCTTTTGTCATTAAATTTAGGGCACTACACTAAGAGATGTTCTATAGTAACTTGTGTGTTGCACATATCGCAGATTTTTGGGCTTGATATTGTAATCAGGAAATAGTGATTAAAACTTGTGTGTCTTATTCTCAGAATGACATCTTTTGTTTTAGAGCGAAAAATAAAACAATTCTGCCAATCTTAACGAAAGAAAACAAGGCAGTCGGATTCTTGTATTGCACAGTGGCATTAAATTAGATAAATAATTGTAGTTTCGAATCGTACTCATTATGAAAGTTACAGAAAACTAATGTGCTGCACCTAATATAGTGTCCCACCAGAAAAGGCGAAAACACTGCATATGCAGTAGCTATCCACGAAAGTGTTAACCACGTTCAGGAAGCCTCAGGTTTTCTTCGAAAGACAATGCTAGCAGATAATATAAGTAATAACAAAAAAAAAATATCATATAAAAGAAGCTGTATCAGTAAATTACGGAACAGTTTGATGATACGAGTATGTATCTCTTTTTATAAATATTGGAGTAACATCTATGAGAAACTGAATTTAATTACACTGCGAATGCCATGGTGATTTAATTTAATTTTAGTGAATGTATTATCAACTTTTTTGTATTATCTTCTGATAGGTGTTATTAAAATTATTGTTTGTTAAACATACCATTGGTGTCAGTAACCTCATTACTGGCGCTAATAGAAATCAGATTGTTACCTATTTATGATGTCTTTGGTCGCAGGTATAAGAAGATTAGATAAACATTATCAAATTGTTTCTACGTTGTACGGAATAAAGTAGAAAAGTAGGAGAGGAAAAGAGCTTGTTGGTATTTCGTATTTTTGTTATAAGTTTTGTATAAAACATCTATGAATGAGTATACATATGATATGCATGTGATATATCCTGTCGAACCATGTGCAAAAATATAAAACTATCTAAAACTACTAGATATATTTTTTAAGATGCAAAATGGTATGATATAAATATAAAATAATTGGGATAATTATACATATACGCATATGATATTATCTTTTCTTATTTTTACTTATAAAATACGTCGGTACTGTCTTGTGGAAAAAAAATTAAAATAATATGAAAAAGTACGAAAATATTCTTGTCCACTTGTAAAAGTATCTCCTTAATTAGGTATGTTGTGTACAATAGTGAGTCGTTTTATCAATTGAAGCGGACCACTTATTGTCAGGTTTATCCCGTTAACAAATATTGGTAAAGGTCTCAACAAAATTTCCGTTTGTTTTCTGCAGACCAGCACATAAAACAAATCGCTGCAGACCTTGATGTCGACGCGACGTTAATCTTCCACAAAGAAAAAGAAACATCCTAAAAAAATCATAATGTATAAATAAAGTGCGCGAATCTTCTTCACGACTAATTACCCTTTTTTAATTAATACTTTATTTCTTCGTAGTTTTTTTTTACAATAAACAAAAACTTAAGTTATTTTTTGTGCTCATGTCATATTAGAATAGTTTTATTTGTAAAAGACGATGCCAACGTATTTTATAAGTAAAAATATAAAAAGATAATATCATATGCATATATGAATAATTATCCTAATTATTTTATATTTATATCATACCATTTTGTATCTCAAAAAATATATCTAGTAGTTTTAGATAGTTATATATTTTTTCATATGATCGAAAATATTTGATAGGTTGAGTATATACTGGTTATCACATTACAGAATTGAAAAGCAAAGATTGCATATATTTGACAAGATAATAAAGATATAAAGGACATGGTAAGGTAGTATGTACGAAGCATATCAAGTATGAGGTTCTTTTTTGCAATTTCCAATTCAATGTCGTATTTAGAGTAAATGATGAAAAATATTTTCTTTCCTTTATTCATACAAGAGGGATTGATGGAATTAGTGGGAAACCTGTTTTCTCGTTAATGTTCACTCCTATTAACAAGTTTCGGATCTTTTTATTCGTAGAATTCTTTGAAGGCTTGTTTTTTCCGCTTATTTATTCGCTTTTGTGGGAAGAAGTGACTTAATACCGTTCTACGTTACTAAATTAAAATATTCTACATATTTTGTATTTTTACCTTTTTCACAATATACTGATGCATTCAAAGTTTTACGTGTATTTTATATTTAAAAAAGAATTGGAAGATCCTAAGGTTTTGGTAATGCATTTAAGAGCAATTTGATTTATTTATCGTAACTGCTTTAAAGTGATATTATTTAGTTTTTAATTAAGCTTTTTTCGGATGTTTCGAAATTCTAAATAGGATATTGTAACTTATTCTTATTTAACACTAAATTGCCGGATTGAATCAATTTTACTCACTTATGAATTGTCAAGTTTAAGTATCATGTGAAAGGAATAGAAGTAAAGGCGTTTGTACTAAATGTAATAAAACAATCTCCGGAAAATGTATTTTAAACACAGAATACATATGTAAAAATTGTTTTGAATAAACTTTTTTTAAAATAATGTTTTATTTTTTTTTAATTTCAATTTTCATGTTTAAGTTAAATTGACTCGTTTTAGGCAAAATAGGTATATACCTAATATCCGGCAATCTAGTGTTGAAACGGTAGTGTATTTCCTTTTATTTCGCTCATTTAAAATTTTAAGTCCGCAGTCTAGATACAATTGAAGTATAATAATACAACATCAAGCCCTTGGTATGTTAAGAGCTTAGTTGAGAAATTGGGGGATGATCGGGTGTTCGCGAAACCCGACGCTGTTGTTAGTTCGCGACAACTATTCGAGTGTTTACGCATAACGCGATGGCTCCTCCGTAGCTTCCTCCTGTTCTGCTTTCTGGAAACCTTACGTGCTTCCAAAGCTTCTTGAACCTGATGAATTATGATGAATATATGAATTTTATATTTAAGATCTAATTTATCTTTTTGTTTTTGAATCTATTTGAGTTTACACAGCAAAGTTACCTAAGTTTTAAATAAAAAATGAATTGTCTTTGTTTTTAACTGAAAATAATTTTATGATGAATATATGAATTTCATATTCAAGATCTAATTTATCTTTCTGTTTTTGCAACCATTTGAGTTTGCACGGAAAAGTTACATAAGCTTTAAATAAAAAATATATTGTCTTTGTTTTTAACTGAAAATAATGTTATGATGAATATATGAATTTTATATTTAAGATCTAATTTATCTTTTTGTTTTTGAATCTGTTTAAGTTTACACAGTAAAATTACATAAGTTTTAAACTAAAAAAGCATTATTTTTGTTTTTAACTCAAAATAATATTATGATGAATATATGAATTTCAAATTCAAGATTTAATTTATCTTTTTGTTCTTGCAACCATTTGAGTTTGCACGGTAAAGTTACATAAGTTTTAAATAAAAAATGTATTAACTTTATTTTTAATTCAAAATAATTTTATGATGAATATATGAATTTTATATTTAAGATCTAATTTATCTTTTTGTTTTTGCATCCATTTGAGTTTGCACGGTAAAGTTACATAAGTTTTAAATAAAAAATATATTCTCTTTGTTTTTAACTAACTCAAAATATAATCAGTTTATTATAGTTTTCCTTTGTCACAGAGATGACTACTACCTAACTCTCTCCGTTATCTTCAACCCGAACACAGACATGTTCCCAGGAAACTCCAATAATTTTTTCACCCCCCCCCCAATACCGAAACTATTCCTAACTCACGGTATCTGTTGAAAATCAATCAATAATTATTTAATCACAGCATCTATGATGGTGCTGTGATATTAGGACTGTCGTGTTATATTTCATAGATTGTACATAACAAGCTCGTGTTTTAATTTCTTTTGTTTCTATTGTCTTTTGTTACCGTTTCTGGTTTCGTCCTTAAGTTTATGTATTAAATATAATTGCAAAATGTAATATTGGAATTGTTACTGCCTTTTTACCTTAATATTCCATCAGTATTCCACGAAAAAAGGGGTAGTCTGTTGAGAGGATCGTTTTACCCTTTCGCTTCGGCAGTTCAGTCTGCCAAAGTGTCGTCACTGAACGGAAGCATACGCGAGAAATGTGCACAGTGCGTGTGGTTTTTAGTCTTATACGTTTTATATAAATTTTATGGTTTTACACGTTTTCCGAAGTCTTAAACAACAACTGTGCTTAATAAAACAATCATTACACTAATAGAACAAGTATAGTTTACATTTTTAATATGAAAAGATTTATACAAAATTATATTCGTTATTCTAATAACATTAAACCAATTACAGTTTACACATTTTCAGGTATTTATATATTATGGGGATCAGAAAATAATGTCATTTCCTTACATTAAATTCAAACACACAAATTTTTAACGAGTTTTTATTTTTAATCAATGATGTAACCACTCAGATTATAAACAACTTTTCGCCATCTAACGTGCAAATTTTCAACGCTGGATCAATAAAAATCAATTGATTTTTAAGCAAAAATCGATATTACTTTCCGGTTCCCCGAATATTTACAAGATGCCGGATATATTCGGCGCTCGAAGCGAAAGGGTTAAAAATTCAGCGTCGCGCACCACGGGCGATCCACCCTGTTATCTGACCGTGTTCCTTAACGACCAAACGGGAACAAGAAAAAAAGCATCCAACCATGAGGGACGGCGAAGGAGAGAGCAAAGAGATGGTGGATGCATGCACGCGGATAAAAACGTTCCGCACATTTCCAGGGCCGTTTTATCCAAACTATTTCCTGTTTGGTGGCCCCCTACCCCCGGCCCCAAAGGCAGCCACCGTTGCCTTTTCACTCCTTTTACGTGGGAGATGCACTTATTAGACGGTGGCCGTATAAAGCTTGAAACGCAGTTTACAGTTCACGGGTGGTCGAGGCGGAAGGGTTGGCGCACAGGGGGGGGGTAGGTTTAGTTGGCAACAAGAACGGCCGGAAACCACACGTATACGCCGACTGCGTGAGCGCAATATACATGCATAGCGCAGTGCAGAGAGGAGCGGTTTAGCTTTAGCGTGAAACTGACCTCTCTCTGTGTGCAACGGCCAGCCTGGTGCAGCGGTAAACTGCACTTTAGTACTATGGGGTCGGCTTAAGCGATACTGAAGCGAAACCCTTTATACACTTAAAACATTTAGCGTCATTATGAGGCGATCGTTCACTCACGACCGCGCCGTCGATGCCCCATAGTAAACTCTTCCTCCCGTCGCGGTCGATTTTCCAGCCGGCTTTTCCGCGCGGATCGATCCTTGAATACAACACGATTAAACAATCCTATAACCAGTAATTTCTCCCTTGAAAATTTATCCGCGTGTTTATCGCTATCGCCGCGCGCGTATTGGCCGCGCTCGTTTAAACGGAAGGTGCAGCGTTCGCGTTATTATATCGGGTAACGGAAGCGTGTAAAGGCATCGGGACGGAATGTTGCTTGAATTGCGATGGAAACAATTGGACAGTTATGAAAGGTAACTCGAACGTCAAAGGTAGATTTTTTGGAACGAAAAGGAAGCTGTAGCTTGCAATTATTATTTACAACCATTCATTTGTTTTTAATTAACCTTGTTTAATGTAAGTCAGATTAGTTTAAATTCGTTATGGCTGTTTCTTTATGAAGGGATATGAAAATTGGGTAGAGTTTTAAACAAAATAAATTGGGGTTTGTCCAACTCTGATTGTCAGATACGAAATTAACATTAATAAATTAAAATTAATCAAAATATATAATTGAAATAAAAATATATAATTTATTGCCATTATGTAAATTATTTTATGCATTGTTTCTTATATTAAATTGACAATCATCTATATTCCCATTAGAAAAATATGACCTTTATTTGGAATAGGCATATATAAAGTACCAGTACGATTAATATTAAAGTAAGGTTTTCGTGAGTTTAATACTAATGTTTTCCTTTTTTCGACTACATCTCACTATAATTTGCCTCCTCTCCTCTAATACAAATATGAATGAATGAGAAAAATGATTTTTACTATTCGCAAAAATTTACGTCGTTATCTGTAAACATCTGTTACAGCAAGGAGCTAATTTATGAAATGCGTTGTTAGAGAATTTGCGTTTGTTTTCCCAATATCATTTCTACATTGCATCATTCTTCACTTCATCATTTGTCTTAAAATAATTTCTAGCCATATTTTCCTTTATTGAAGAAAATGAATTACGATTCTATCTCTATGATATTCTCTATGAATTACAATTTAGGAATAATTTCTTGTCTACAGGAATCTTATTAAAGTTGGACATATCTGACTACGTTTATTGAGAAGACGCATTTAAAGTGACGTTTATTATTCACTACAACAATGTTACGTCTATGTAGTCATTCACTAGCAACTGCATATCTCTTTTAGGATAGAAATTAATGGAGGATGTAATTTAATTACGACTGACTTAATGTAAAATTAAATTGAGTTACTATTTAGAGCAATTAGTAATTAAAACATTATTGAATTAAATTTAAGTATAAATTGAGCCAAATGATGAACACAAATAAAAATTATCAAAATTACTGACTATTTTTATCACATAACTATATTCTGTTTTAGATTGCGCGTAATTCAATTTTTGTGTCATGGCGATATTTCAATTATAATTTTAAAAACTATAAAATTTACACAAAAATTGCAACATAAATTAAACAACATAGTTAAAATGATAGAAATTATTGGAAGAAATAATTGAATAAGTCTTACAAAATACTATTTAAAATAACGTTTGCTAAAAAGAAAAGTATTTATCAATCCTTACTGCCTCTTCGATCTACCAAAAGATATCAAAATGTATTTTAACACTTCACCGACCAGGAATCTATTAACATTTAGTTAACCGCATTGTGCCATACCTAACTGAACACTGTCCATCACGTATTAAAAATTTATTAAAAACTGTACTTTGGAAAAGCAGAAAATGCATTTTATGAATTGTAAATAACACAGGTTCAAGACTAACTAATAACAAAAATAAATAGAATCAATGGCAGTGCTCTTGTTGTGGAAAAAATGGGAGATCTCCCCATTCGGTTGGCTAAGTGTTAACACTATTTCTTCCACAACCGGGCAAATGACCGTTTTTAAAATTTCAATTAGAATTTCATAGATACAACGTAATTGAATCGCCTTTAAACTTTAGACTTTTTCTCAAATGTACGTATAATACATTTTTCAATATTCACTTCTTTCTTTATTGTTTACTTTTTGAAAAAAATTTGTAGTCTGTCTTACGTGGGAATGTCGCGGTAGAAATAAGTATACGTGAAGTGTCGGTAGGAATAGTGTTAACTACTTCAATTATTACGCGACAAAAGTGATTCAAATAAAGTCTGAAGACAATCTCATATATACACATTATTCATCGTGCCAGAGTGACACGAAGCAACGAAAAGATCAAGACTGACTTTACTCGAGTTCCCTGTACAACACAAAGCGGCAACCGTTGGCTACGGAGGGGTAGTTCAGCGTGAAGTAGCCCAATCGAAACCCCGAACACTGAAAACCATCGCGCAGTCACTCGTCCCGGCGTAAATCTCTCCGGTGCAAGTTGATCGATCGTCATCACCGGCCTCGGGAACCCGAATGATCATCGTGGCGTGGCGGAAGCGGTGGCCCGCGTAATACGGGGGTGGACGTCGGGTAGGCTGGCCACGGGTGTGCCATTAAAAGGACGGAAAGAAGTCCCAGAAGGGATATTGTACCGGGCTTTACGCCGACCCGCGGGTTAGATGGATGGATGGTGTCGCACCTACGACGCCCACGGCCCCTGGTCGCCGATGGTTTTGCTTCGTTGAGCCCACATGTCGCCGATAACGGCGGCCCAGCGAGGAAACAGAGATGGGACCCCGGCAGTCGCGCCCCAAATGGACCATACTGGAAATGTATAGAGCCGCTCTAATAGGAAGCAACCGAGCGCCAAGTGGTTTACCCGGCGGGGGATACGAGGGGAGAGGGCGGAGCCCGGCTGTCTGTCGGCATTTATCATCGATTAAATTGTAAACGCCGCTATCTCGTGCGTCTATTGGGACCACTATCTGCGCCTATGGAACGCGTCGCTGCCCCCGGAATGGACTGTCGGGTAAATGGTGCACGCAAAGAGAGAGGCCCCGCAGCCTGCAAATCGGCCGCGAAATCGCTCCCGTTAATGTATCGCGAATTTTCCCGCGGTTCCCCGACGTTCTTTGGTGAACTAGCCGCGGTTCCCGTTGGCGGGGCCGCTTTGGAATTTTCCGCGGCGCCTCATTCTGGGGCGCAGGATTCGAAGCCGAGGGAATTTTCGATGATCGTCGATTGCGGGTGTCGGCGACAACCGGCAATGGAATAGCGACGGGTTTTAGGTCGTTATAATACGATTAACCCTTTGCGGACTACCGCCGAATATACAGGGTGTCCCAGGTTTTAATGTTCAAACTTTGTTAGTGTATTCTACGGCACAAAATAAGAAAAAAATTTTATGTAAACATAGGTCATGTAGAGCTTTATTAAGAAGTTATAACAAAAATTGAATGTAATAGCACGGAAGGAGTTTTGCAAATATCTCGGAAACTAAGGCCGAGCGACGGTTATATGTATAGGAAAAAGTTGTTCAGAATACTCTCTTCTATAACATATTTCAGAATCATTAAAATCGGAGTTGAGGCCCCTAAAGTAAATAATTACCTATTTCTTAGTGTTTAAACGTGTCCGCTTGAATCTATTCACACGCCAGCCCTCGTTACGATCCTCACAAGCTATTATTGGCGAAAATTCGTTTCAATGTTTGGTGACCTCAGATAGTAAACATAGCTTACATAAACACACGGAAAAACACAATACTGTTGATCTATCGAAGCCAATGCTCGCAGTAACAGCAAGTTGATTACTATTCCTATTCTGAATTTGTGTTATAACATCTTAATAAAGCTCTATATGATCTATGTTTACATAACATTTTTTTCTTACTCTGTGCCATGGAATACATTGACAAAGTTTGAACATTAAAATCTGGGACACCCTGTATGCGCTCTGCGTAAGCCATAAATCTGGCCGAGAAACTCATATACAGTGGCTCCAAAAAGTATTCGTACACTGTATTATAAGGAAATTCATCTACTTCTGAAATTTTGATGGTGTGTCCTGTGTGGAGCAATTTTTTGACGGCAAAATATTTTTTAAGGGGACTGATAACGAATCTCAAAGTTTCAGCGATTTTTCACGTTTTAAATACAAGCTTTTCTGTGTTCTTTTTTTATGACAGGGCAATAGGGTATTAAAAATTAAACATTTTCTATTTGAAAGGTTTTGCTCCAGCAAGTACGATTACAAAGTTATCTTTAAAAAATGAGAGAAAATTCAGAAACTTCAACGCTGGTTTCACCCCTTTAAAATGGCATTTAGATGAAAAGAAGAGATTAATTCAAACGTATACTATTACGATCTACATACCCACAAAGTTTTATCAAATACTTCTATCAGACTTAAAATTTCAGGGTTAAACAAATTTATTTGTGACATAGTGTATGAATACTTTTTGGAGCCACTGTATGTATTAGGCGAAAACAACTGATAGAGCCGATAGACTCATATATGCGTCTCACGTATACATATTGTTGTAGACGTTGAACCAAAAATTTGAGAATTTTTATTTCTAATAAATGTTGTTAATGAGTAAATAAACATTTTATTTATCTGCCATCTTATTTGTCATCTCAAACAGCGGAGTCTCGTTGATCCCATTTTGTCGCACCTAGTCTTCACAAAAAGGTTAAATTTTCTGTAAAAAATATAACCCGAAGTTAATATTTATCTGTATTATTAAGAAAGAGATACTGCATGCAAAACTGCATGTAGAAACTTGTATAAATTACGTTAGATTCAAGAAACACTAAAAATTATACGTTGTGCTATCATTTTGTCGCGTGCTGTACCAGAATAACAATAAAAATTAATATGCAGACGATATGTGCAAGCCATAAAGCTATACTTTACATTGTCCTCTCGTCTTAAATTTTACACACTTAAAAATTGCACAATATTTTAGTTTTCTCCGTTTGAAAGGCCATGTAACGAAAAATAAAACTGACGATTATTGTTGCGTGGGGTTAATGGAACAAACGTCGTGTCCAACATAATTTATCGACAGAGAGTTAACGTGCATTGCATCGTAATGAAGAATCGGCACGCATTAGAGGAATTTTCCGGGAAATTCGTGTAATTGCCGCGTGATAGACGGTGATAGGCGAGCGCGAAACGCCATTTGCAGCGGGTGCGGCGATGTTCGCGATCGACCGGTGGCAGTTCGGCGCGAAATATGTATTTTACCGCGAGCAATAGTGGCGTGATAATTGCCGGTCGGCGCGGCGGCCAGTTTAACGTTTGTAACCAATCGTCAATAACAAGATCACTCTACAATATTTCACGATCGGCGCGGCGGGGAGGGTGAAGGCGGACGGGGGAAAAAGCTAGATAGAACCGGGTAGCGTGCAGCGGCAGTTACATGATCACTTGTTCGACAGTTTGTAAATCGTTGGGCGTTCGAAAGAGTGAGCAGCCGCGTTTTGAACGGGAAAGAAAAATATTACACAGATACACGAACGCGTGTGCTGTGCAACAGCGGGTGTGTATAGCGATTTTCGAGCGATCGAATAAAATATCGTATCCACCGCAAAGTTTCGCGAGGAACTAATAATAAAAGGTTCGAAATATCATTGCTCGAAATTGTGAGTTAAACGATCGACTCTGTGGATTGGAACTCGATTACCCGGATTATCCTCCAAGGAGAATTTTAAACAGGAAAAAGATCGAAACGAAGATAAAACATGGGCAACGTATGTTTATATGGACTAAGTGATTAATGAATAGTGGAAATAACATTATATAATAACAAAGAGTAGTGTAAATAACAAGCAAAACCGGGCAATGTAATAAATTTGATATACTTTATCCTAATTTATTATATTGGCCAATCAATCTGCATATTGCTATCATGCGGTTGAGCAGAGTAATAATGTTACTTTTTTCATAATATTAGATGTTGATTTTATTCATTATGTCATGTACGAAGGTGTAATTTCCTGTCTATATATTGTACATACAAAGATTTTGGTTCATCGTTGCATCGTGTTTGGAGGAAATTTACTATACACTGCGAATGCATTTCCTTTCTGTTTCACGAAGTAAGTGGATAAATAAACGGGAAGCAATGCAAAGAATATATTGAATCTCAGAATGTATTTCATAAATAAGTAATAGGTTTGGGTTAAACTCCGACTTAAGTTCCGATTAGGTTTGAATTAAATTCGCATTGTTTCGTCAATTAAACCGCCTTTAGTACGTATTTTTATTTGTATTACTTATATTAGGAAATTGTATTACTTCGAAACAAAATTAATTAAATATTACCAACAATAATTGAGTTTATTTAATTACCGATAATTAATGAGTTTCTTTTTCATGAATATCAAATTACAGTGTTCAACTGGAAACATTCAAATGTCTGATAAAAAACTGATAGTGTCAAGAAAACGTTTTTACAAAGCTTACTTTAAGTATGATGGGTGACATTATGGGAGAGTCGAAGGTCAACTGAAATTGTTTAAATAGAACTTTATATTTTTGTACTCATAAAATACGACACACGTTTTTAATAAATCAGAAACACAATAAATGAGCAAACTGGTAAATTTCAATTTGTATTTTAGTCAATACAGTGCCATAAAAATGGTTACAAGATTACGTGATTCTGATCAGCTATAATGTTCTGTACGAAAGTAGTATTACAGGTACGTTTCGATTAAAACGAATTCAAGTAGTACAATACTCCATTTAGTGCGAATTGTAAAATGATACCAATGAAAATTCAGTTCGTACGAGAAGAATGCGACAGCGATATCGGGGAATGAAAACAAAATTGTTTACACTAAAGAAATTTTAATATATTCTTCGAACTGTAAAATAATACAATAAAGTACATAATTCATGTTTAATATTTTAAGAAGGAGAAGAGAATGCAGTTTATGTTGCTAAAAATATTTTAAAAAAATATATATATATATTCTTTGTAATTTAGTAGACATATGCAAATTAATATTTCACGTTTTCATCAAATTGGAACCACTCCAAAACATATTTGACGTATTCAAATAGTGCGAATTCGAATAACGCGATTAGTTGCTGGGATTTATTATTGACACGAATCGAAATCTACTTGTACTTCATATTTATGAACGGGAGTGTACGCACGTACATTCAGTGCGGGATAAAATGGTAGCGCACCATACGATTTTTAGTGTTTCTTGAGTTTAACATAATGTGTAACAAATTTTGTACTTGTGTCCGTATACAGTATCTCTTCCTTAACCCTAGATTCATAAATATTCGTCTTATAGACGGCACAAAATACATAAGCAGTTGTAACTTTTAAACTGAAAGAAGTAGAAAGATAAACTTCAATCGCTCAAAATAACTGTTGTGTTCATTTTCATTTGAGAATATTAATGATTAATAAACAACTTTTCAGATTTAAAGTGTATTTTATTGCTGGTTGTATTCTATCAAATAAAAATCATCAATTTAATATGTTCGTCTGAGACACGAATGTTTATGAATAGTGTGTCTCCTATGCACGTTTATGAATTTAGGGTTAATGATACAAGTGAAGATTAACCGTAAACATTACAGACCTTACTGCAAATTTAATGATTATAACTAATTTGATAAGCTATGATAATTTAAAAAATGATAGCATAGATACGAAACAGCAGATCAACAAGGATTCTTTGTTTAAGATGCCAAAGATTTCTTATATATTACTAACTGTTGCCCATGTTTTCTTTTTACAGTGCTTGCTTCAAAATCAGTGGATTTTCAAACAAACAGTCACCCCTTATTTTATATCTTAACCCCTTGGAGGTTGATTTTCCAAAAACGTTGAAACATGTATTTTTTTATTTCTAACCAAAACGTTAAATACTAGTTTTTATAGTGCTTGCTTCAAAATCGGACGATTTTCAACCGATTTTTCAACCTCTATTTAACCCCCTTAGGGGTAGAATATCAAAAAGTCCTTCCTTAGTGGTTGCTTATGTCATAAAAGGAACCCATTGTCCGAATTTCATATTTCTAGCTTCAGTAGTTCAGGTTCTGCGATGATGAATTAGTCAGTTAATTAGAACATGTCTTTTTATATGTATAGATCATACGTTAAATTCGAATTTGGACGCAAAAGTAGCCTGCAGCATTAAGTTTTGGTGATAAAAGGATACAAATGTTCGATTTTTACTATATCCATATTGATATTCCACAGACAGTAATATTTTTCAATACTTTTGCAAACACCACGATATAATATATTAGGTTGTCCGGAAAGTTCGTGCTGATTTTCGATAGGTGGCATAAGGACAGATCTAAATATATTAGAATGATTGAGAACAAATAATATATGCACATATCGTAAAAGACAATACTTCAGGCATATTTGAAACAAAATTTGGGTATGATACGTTAACTTTTGTCAGTTTTATACGCCTCTGAGTAAGGAAGGAAACAGGGTGCATTTTAGGTATTTAATACCTTTCATTCACTGGAAAGGCAAAAATGCCACAAAAGCGGCAAACAAGATATGCGCTGTTTTTGGTACCTTTTTCGACCATTACAAAATTCATTTGATAGAAAAAGCTTCAACTCCTTCGACGAGATAAAACATCACGTAGAAAAGTTTTTCGCTGAAAAATCAGAGATTCTGGAAGGATGGAATTTTCAAGTTTCCTGGAAGAAATTGAGAAAGGTTGTACAAAGGAATGTATAGTTTAATAAATGTATGCTAAAATTGAAATCTCTTTCAATCGGGCTTCGATTCGCTTTCAAAATCGGCAATAACTTTCTGGACAACCCAATACTAACCTTCCCCTGTAAAGTCAAACTTGACTTGTAATTATCCTTTAATTATACTCTAATTATAATCGCCTATAAAAGCCTAGATATACCGTTTTGTACTTACTCGTGAAACATTGGAAACTATAGGCTGCGCTATCATTCTGTAGTGCACTGTATGAGTGCACGCCTGAGATGGTTCTCGGTCAAACTCGTCAGTCCTTGCTCAGCACAGTAATTTTTATTTAGTGCGCGGTTTATTTACGAAGCTCGTCGACGTGCAGTTGAAACAGGCCAGCCAGAGAGACACCGGTGGATGGTGATATCCATCCATCGATGGCCTGGCGGTGATTTTCAGGGGTGGATCAGGACACGGTGTAGAGCACGGAGAAAGAGATATCCGGGTGACTGGTAAGTCATACTGGAACGAACGAGAGAACGTATTTCATAAATAAGTAATGGGTGCGGGTTAAACTCTGGTTTAAGTTCCGATTAAATTTGAATTAAGTTTGTGTTGTTACATAAATTAAGCCATCGTTAGTATGTATTTTTTTGTATTACCTATGTTAACTGTAATACTTTGAAACAGAACTAATTAAATATTACCGATAGTTATTGAGTTTTCTTCAAGAATATTAAATTGCCTAAAGGAAATGTAGCATTACATATAATGACCGGTTAATTAGATAAATCAGATTTCCCGAATGTGTCAGATATTATTCATAATCACTGGGAATATTATGCATAATGACCTATTACTCACTTGATCCATAACACACATATATATACTACCAAGCAAAAGTTTGGGATCACTTTTCAATTTATAATCATCAGTTAATAGTCATCAGTTGAATAATCTATTTAACAATTCAGTATTGATATTCTGATCATTAGAAGAAATTATTTATATTTTGAATATTATAAATTTTTTATCACAGGGTAGGTTTTCGAAGCAATGCAGTTCTAGACTTTCTCTCATTTTAAATTGTTGCACTCCTTGGAATGTATCAAAATTTTGAACTTTTGAACGATAGTGTATTACACAATATTTACATATATTTTCGTTGTACGAATATTTTAATTGCAATTAATATGTTAGTTTTTGCACTTTAAAACTTGAGTAATGCGATGTCTTATATTATAGAGTATTTGTGGATCTCGTTAAAAAAAAGATGATTCGTAGGTTGTATTGTTTGCAAAATTATTCTGTTGGTGTTTTGAAACTTGAAATAACGTCCGAATTTAAATCATGAAAAATTTATGTCACCTGGTGGATTGTAGCATTAATAGTACAATATCTTAATTGCAATTAATATGTTAGTTTTTTCACTTTAAAACTTGAGTAATGCGATGTATTATATTATAGAGTATTTGTGGATCTCGTTAAAAAGAAGATGATTTGCAGGTTGTATTGTTTGCAAAATTATTCTGTTGGTGTTTTGAAACTTGAAATAACGTCCGAATTTAAATCATGAAAAATTTATGTCACCTAGTGGATTGTAGCATTAATAGTACAATATCTTAATTGCAATTAATATGTTAGTTTTTTCACTTTAAAACTTGAGTAATGCGATGTATTATATTATAGAGTATTTGTGGATCTCGTTAAAAAGAAGATGATTTGCAGGTTGTATTGTTTGCAAAATTATTCTGTTGGTGTTTTGAAACTTGAAATAACGTCCGAATTTAAATCATGAAAAATTTATGTCACCTAGTGGATTGTAGCATTAATAGTACAAGTCATCGGTGGATGGTGATATCCATCCATCGATGGCCTGGCGGTGATTTTCAGGGGCGGATCAGGACACGGTGTAGAGCACAGAGAAAGAGATATCCGGGTGACTGGTAAGGCATACTGGAACGAACGGGAGAACGAGCGACGTATCCTCCCTCGTATCGGCTCCTATTTATGGCGCTACTTGTCACCGAGCCGAGGCTTTTGGTCGCTGAAATTTTCCTGGGAATGTTTTCCCGCGCGCGCAGAATGGAAAGTCGGCGGGGGATTGAAGTTCGATAGATTGGAGGAACTGCGGCCGGAAACGAGCAACGAGAGGCTACATTGTACCTGTATCGACGTAAACAGCCCAGCCAGCCCTATGTATTACCGCAGCCCCGTCTTTGAGACGCTCCGTCGCCTCCGTTTTCTGGCTCGCGAAAAACGTTCCGCCGCTTTTTCACGGGAGAAACGATCCGAGGGGTGCTCGCGACCCGAAGGCGAGGAAACGGAACGTCCCATAAATTTCTTCATTTATATGCTCTACGTTCGCGTGGACAGCGATTTATTGCGGTCGTATCGGTCCGCGCTCTGTTTGGACGCGTCAGAGCTGTGATTTTTTTTTTGAAGACTTTACGAGTAGAAGGTTGAAGTCCGTAGGAAAAAATAAATCGAAGATGGGAGCAACATTTTGTCATCGAGACAACGTGCATTTTTATACAGCATGGCGTTCCTGAACGAGGTGACACAGTAGTGTAGGAAAATGCTACTTTAACAATTTTAGTAGAGCGAGAGATGGGATTCAGGTGTGAATAAAATAAAAGTGAAGTGATTAAAATATTAATAAATGTTTTGTGGCGACCTTCCTGTACTCGCCACTAGGAGGGATATAGCACCACCTTTCTTGCAAGTGCTCGAGTTGGGCCACGGTTACTATATATACGAGTTCTGACTTGTCTCTTCCTATCCCTGTGTCTAAGGTAGGGGCCTGCTAGGTAAGCCTTACTGACGAGTTCACCGGACGAAACACCCCTTCCCATTCCTTTTCCTTCTCTCTTCCACAACAGGCACAGTATATTTAAAACAATTTAACAGTAACAACTTAAACGACTTTACAACTTAGCAACTACTACATTAAGAATCACACTCTTTCTACGCTCATAGTCAAATTCTTTCTGTCACGCGATCGCATTTTCCTTGTCATATATTCTTCCAAACACTCGTTTCCTTTCTTTCTAATTGTCATCCATTCTCACTCGATGCTTTCGGTCACGACCACCAAAAATTCCTCAGTCGCGACGTTTTCTCAAGTGCTCATCTTTCACGCCTTAGAAACACTCGAGTCCAAACATTCTACGTTCACACGACTATCGCCCAACTCAAGCATTCTTTAAATTTTCCTAAACTCACATCCACTCGATCGCATTCCTACAGTTGATTATTATACGGTTGATTATTCGAGTTTCGGTTATTTAAATGACCGATTATCCGAATGCAGGATGGATGAATGTGCAGTAGCGAATAAAAGTTTAAAACCAAAGAGTCAATGAAAACAAATAAATTAATGTTTAAGAAGTAGCACGATAAACAAAATTCTTATTCTGTAAATAAATAGTATTCTACCATAATAACAAACAAAATAAATATATAGACAATAGTTGCAAACTATAAAACTATGCTACATATTGTTCTCTTATTTTAAACTTTTGTCCGCTACTGTAATTTGGAATGTAATTTTCAAACGAACGGGTTTGGTAGTTGAAAGCGAAGCTGAATTGAGTATTGCGTTGCAAGAAATGTAAAAAAAATACACATATGTAGGTAATGTACAAATATTCATATTGGAAGAAATTCGCAATTTGGCAATATTCAGAAATAGTACTTTTCTATATTGCGTTTCTCTTATTAGGTACATTCATAGTTGAAAATTGTTTAAGTTCCAATTGATTCATGACATAATAAAATTTGATGCTTTCAGATCAATTATTCAGTAAACCGTTTATCCGAACGGATTTGTCTCCCGATTAATTCGTGTAATCGACGTTCCACTTTATTAGTAACTAGAATATGATCAATAAATTTGATGAATCCAATAAATTTGAGTGATTTTCATTTTATTATAAATTTCGTTCTTTAACAATTATTCCGCGATATTGTACTTATATAAGTCTCGGTAACTTTGGTTTTCTTGCATTTAAATTGTTTTAGAAGCTTGTGCTTCGCGTTAACAACAAAAAAGCTGTGTGTTAACAACTATGGCGTATGTCTCCGACATGTGTCTCTTTATGAGCTTAATCGTTATTGAAAAATCTACTGAAGCCATCTAAAACATTTATGATGTGCCTGACAAACGATAGATTGTTGTAAAGAAAGTGCAAAAAATAATGTTAAAGAGGGCAGTTTTTGTCTAAGTGTCAACAATAATATGGAACTGAGAAATTGGCTTTGAAACTGCTTTCAGCTTTCAAATCAACAAACTGTGGCTGTAAGTGCTATCAGTAAGGACAAAAAGTATGGTCCCTCAAATAGAAGAATCATTTTGGAATTATTTTCCTTGTAGACGGTACAAATATCCTTAATAGAGTCAGTGACAACGGTACTTCAGCTGAACTTACACAAAAAGTAGGTACGTGTATAGAAAGTGTTGTTCTTTCCAATCTAACATCATTGGAAAAAGGATTCCTAAAAAAATAAATTAGTAGCTTAACGAAACCAACAGCAGAATGTAAGATATCGCTCAAAAATCTTAAATGTGTATTCTAAAGATAATACAGTTAAGTAGGGTTTAACTAGTTAAAAACGTACGACAATTTTACAATTTTTTCCTGTGCGAAATAATTTCATTTGCAGTTATAATATATACTATCATTTTATGTATAAAAAATATAACATTCCGTTTAAAAAAATTAAACTGACCTTGAAATCTTTTTCGCTAATAAAATAATTTTTGTAAGATCACTTTTTATATCCTTTGTCTTTGTCCTTTTTAATACATTTGACCGAGTTCAAATAAAACAGACACCCTATATGTGTAAAAATATGAAGAAACATTATTCCATTCGATATTTTCTACGATGAATGAAATACACGGTATAAGTGTTACTGTTCAAAAGCAAATGCAGTCAATGATTTATAATTTGCATTGCGTCTTGAATTTTTATACAAAGAACGTGTCTTAAGAAGCAACAGTGTATACGCAACTGACGCTATGAACTAATAACAATAACACTTTAATGCATTAATATTAATAACTTTAGTGAGAAAACAGGAAGTATCGAGGCGTGATCAAGTGTCGACTAAATAGAATCCATTCAACGGAAATAGTACGAAAGTGCTTTTAACCAGTACAATATTACACGATAGAAGAGAAACCATTGCAATTGTTTGAGCGATATGTGTTCGAACGTCAGCGCAGAGGAAATCGATCTTAATTGCGAAACCGCAGCCGCGAACACGTCGGAACAGCAAAAGATCCTCGGCGAACAGCGCACGTATACGTATCCCGGTCAGAGATCCTCGTTCGAGGCGCGCTAATAGAAGCGACAACGGTGCTACCAGCAATTTGTCAAGTCGACAAAGTCCGTGGGCCGTGTCGTCGCGGCAAGTATCATCATCCGGGCGTATCCATCCGGGCACGGAAATTTCCTGAAAAATATTCCCTCCCCGAAGGGCGAGAAGTCAACGGTGCTGGAGACAGATAGTGGGGCGGACGGACTTGGCAGAGCAAGGGCTGTGAGGAGGGACAGAAAAGGATGAAAAGAGGAGGCGGAGGAGAGAAAGAGGACAACGGAGCGAGAAAGAGTGAGAGTGAGGTGAAGGGGGGAGGAAACAGTGGAGTACACCGGCCACATTGGCAGCAACAGTGGCAGCCAGCAGCCACCCCACAGATACTACAGAGCTGTTGGACAAGCTGTAGCCTTCACAACCGAATTAGAATGAATCGACCCTTGCCTCTTTCTCTCCCTCCTAACCTCCTCCCGCGGTTTTATTCTCTTTACGCGCCGTTTTTACCCTGCCCTTCGCCGCTCCGCACCCGTGGCCTCCTCCGTTCCCCGCCCCCTTTCGAGGCACCCTCCCTCTGTTTCAACCCCGATAATCTTCGTCTCTCTTTCCCAAATCAGGCTCTGTCCTCCCTCCTCCTCTGTTTCGCCCGCTTCCCAAGCATCTTCTCTTCCTTCCCGTTCTTTCTGAAACGCTTCAGTACCACCCTCGGCTACAAACTCCACTGGCTGGCTTCTGGTGACTGTCTTTCCATTCCTTCTTCGCCACCCCTCTACACGGGAATCCGACGGCGGCCAACCCCCGCCTTCGCTGCTCCTTCTCCACCCTCCTCCGCATCCTTCTGTATCCCCCGTCCTACCCACCTTCTTTCCCTCGCTCGGCCGCTGAATATCTTGCTCCTTCAGCCGAGTTATATAAAGTTTTTACGATTTTTCGAGCTCTGCCCCGCCGAGGAGTCAACCATCCCCCTTCACGAAACCAGCCGCCACCCCCTCCCCGCAGTCCCCGCGGCCGCGTCGTCCCCCGCGGAAACCGCAGCGAAAAGGCGCGCGACCCGGGGGATAATCCCGTGTATCTTTCGGATAAGAGACCTATAAATTTGTTTGGCCTGTCACCCGCCCCCGTTCCCTAGGCCGGAGGCATTAAGGCAGCAAGCTCCAATCTATTGGTTTACCGGCGATATGGCTGCCACGGATTCCGGGGACTTCTATCTCGGCGACGGTACACGGGGAACGAGGGAAAGAAGACGGAAAAGGGGGGATCGCGACCGATGAAGCTCACTGCGGCGTGCACTCGTTCCACGGCCTGCTGTATCCCAGGGCTTTGCCGGGATTCTTATGAATTTCCAGCGGCCCCGCCATTTTGTCGCGGCCCCGATGCCGCCCTCGTCTTTCAGGAAGATAGCGGAAGGCTGCGGATTCGATTACGCGGGGAATATTTTACGGCGAAACTGGCATCAAGAAATTTGTCGAAGAAGGGAAACTTCTGGACTAGAAGATTCTTAGCTTTTACTCTGATTTTTAGTCGATGCGTCTCAGAATCAGGAGTGGTACAAAGGGGCAGTAGGTTATTCTATGTGTGAAAGTAAGTCGTTAAATGTGAAATGAAATTGTTACTTGCGGCGTTCGCTTCTGAGACGGACGACCTTCAAATTTTGAAAAAGCACATACAATTATTTTGACAATTCAAATATTCTCGAAATGGCCCTTTGATTCTAAATCGTACTAATTTTTGCTTATCCCTAAATGCATATTTAAGTCGGTGTAAGGTTAAATAGCTATACCTAGCTTTGAATGTTGCTAGCTGCTACTTATCTAAATTTTTAATACAACTGCTATAATTGTAACTAATATAATTTTTAGTACTTCGAACGGGCGATTTTGTGAAACTGCTATAATTGTAACTAATATAATTTTTAGTACTCCGAACGGGTGATTTTGTGAAACTGCTATTGTTTGATGACTGAGAGTCCCTCTCAGGATGCAAAGGGTTGATTATATAAATTACCTTAAAGTATAGGTGTTATCCATCAAGTAATGTAAAGAGAAACTCATTCGAAAGAAAATGCGTGTTTATTCAATGAATTTGAACCTCGCTATTCACGACATTACAAGTATCGTAGGACGAAATTGTATTCTACTCATGTAGAACAATCCGTATGTAAAGTTACTCGATTATACCGAACTTGTACTCAGATCAGTGAAAAATATTTGGAATCTATAGTCCCATCGCAAACTACGTTTCCTTTATTGCGAGCAAGCATTCTTCACGCAGCCACCCTTAACCCTTAAATGCATATCGTTGTAATATTACAAGATACTATTCAAACGGCCTCAAAGTCATTAGTATTCGCTTACTGCATACTGTTGTAGAATTATCACTATTTACATGATAAATTTTATCGAGTGGCAACACATTTTTTTCTTTCAAGACTGTCAAATGTGAACTTGATATTGACGAATCGAAGACTATCGAAAATCTGAAATAGGTGTAAATTGCATTGTTGTTTTGCTATGTAAACATTTGATTTTCAAAGGTAAATACGTACACAAAAATAGTTTTTATACGCACTAATATATTTTCTTCGGTACAATTATTTTGTTTTGAGATAATGCATTTGTATTTTTATCAGTGTTATTTTCTAGTAAATGCATAGTGTTGCAGATATGCAATAGAAGATTTTTTAATAAATTACTACAAAAAAATTATGGAAAAAAATTGTTTCTTTATTTTTCCCTACATTAGCATGTACATGTCTACATTGTGGCGGTACCCTGGAAAACCTCGAAGGAAATATCATAATTACAACGGCTGTAGGCATTTTCCTACAGCCGATCAATAAATATTTTTACTATTCCGTTTTACCTGGGCCTCGAACACCGAAAGTCCGAGCGGTCAACCATTTTTGTCCGCACGGAGTCCCAGGTTTCCTTCGATAATTTCTAGGGTGCCACCACCTCCACCGAAAGTACAGACAGTCCTTGGCGGGGGCTACAATATAAAAGACCATTATTCAGAAATCAGACATAGAGAGTCTTTTTTTCTATTAGCGGTATACTACAGGTCTGTTCAATAGTATTTGTTATTTGTTCAATCGTGTTTGTATGATATTTTGTTAATTGTTAAACTGTTACTGTTTCTTGTTGCTGCATTTGCCATTCACACGCACTTACAGCTCAACATAATATATTTTTTTCAGGGTGAAACAAAAGATCATGCATTTAAGTGTTAAAATCGTTGACCGTCGAACCTGAATGGCGGGCTCGGTCGTCGACGTGCTTCGCCTCTCCTACGAATTATTTGTCCCGCGCGAAAGGGTTGGTCTTCGACCGTGATACAGAAACAGCCTCGCCTAAAACAGCCCGCCGTTTTCCTTTCGTCTCGGCATCGATCCGCCGCCGATGAGAAGGCTAATTGTACGTGAAAACGGCGAGCCTTTAATGCGCTCACTTTGCCGAGCTGCGCGTACGTACGCGTATCCATGCGTGTGGAAAGCGTATTCGCGAACGCGTTCTGTTCGCACGTATTGCACGTGTACAGCAGCGGACAAAAGTTTAAGACGAGAAGACAATGTAGACAGTGTGAGAGTGATTGCAAGTTTATTGACGTGTGTATGTTTGTTTGTGTGAAAGAGATTCTAGAATGAACGGTTGAGGAATTAGAATGAGAAGGAAAACAGGAAGGATGAAAATATGAGTGAATGGAGTAGAGAATGAAAAAAATTTAATGAGGATCGTGAGCGTACATCTTTTATTTTTTGATTGAATGGGAATGGGACGTGTGAATGGCATTGGAGAACTATTATACAAAATAAACATAATTATATACTTTTATCATTGTCGTTTTTCTCAACAGACAGGACTAGCTAACGTCTTTCGGTCGCGAGCTACATTTTCTCACCATGCGTCCACCCGTTCACCACTCCATGCATCTTGTTACTGTAGTTTATATAGAGTGCAGAAACAATTAGACATCTTCTCTTTACGTTTTATGAATCACGTGTGTGTGTGATTTCTAATGTGAAATGGTGGGGAATAGCTAAGAAACAGGTAATTGAGGAAAGAGCCATATTTGGTTTGTGAGTCGCAGGTTCGCCAGCCCTGAATGTAGAACATAATTTTTTGGTCTGCAAATATTGTCTGTACATTTATCTTTATCGTTATGGTAGTTAGGTATTAGTTAGGTATTAGGTATGGTATATTTACATTATGGTAGAACACTGTGGCAACTTTCCTGTCTTCGCCAATAGGAGGGAAATAGAGGGGACAGAAGAACTTTTCTTGCAAGTGCTCGAGTCCATTGCAGTTTCTATATATAAGAGTTCCTACCTGTCCTTTTCTATCCTTGTGTCTAAGACATGGGACTGCAAGGTGAGCCTTTACTAATGAGTCCACTAGCAGGCCTCAGACAAAACACAACGCCTTGCCATTCCGTTTGCTTCTCACTGCCTTCTCTTTCGCAACAGCCAAAACACTATTTATTGATTGACTCAGAATGCAAATTGTTGGGATTTTAAAATAATAATAATAATAAGGCACACTCTCTCTATATAATATTAAACATGACTTTTATTCTAATAACTATCACATATTATACATTACTCTACATCTATTCTCTAACACGAGCCTGGGGGAACTGGCCAGTGCCACAACATGTACGATAACACCGTACAATTCTTTTGATTTATATTTTCCCCTTCCTTCGATCTCACTCTCTGTGTTTCATCTCTATCACAAATTTTGTTTATCATGCTATTCCTTATCGATTAATTAACACTATTCCTACCGACAATTCACGTATACCTATTCCTACCGCGACATTCCCACGTAAGACAGACTACAAATTTTTCTCAAAAAATAAACACTGAAGAAAGAAGTGAATATTGAAAAATGTATTACACGTATATTTGAGAAAAAGTCTAAAGTTTAAAGGCGATTCAATTAGGTTGTATCTATGAAATTCTAATCGAAATTTAAAAAACGGTCATTCGACCGGTTGTGCTAGGAATAGCGTTAATTTATTTCCGTTGACTCGTTGGCCTTAAACTTTTGTCTGCTACTGTACGTGTGCACTTCTAACGGCGCACTGCACCAATTCCAGCCGGCCGATTCATTAATACGGTCCTCCAGAGACCGACCAGCCCTCCCCGCCGCCGGTGTGCGCTAAACGACCTCATTAGGTGGCACGCCAAACGCATTTGTCGTTCCCGTTCCCGTGATTTTCCGTGATACCACCCTCTCTTTCTCTCTCTTGTTATGCAACTCCTGTAGGTACGCTTTCCCGTTATCCCGTTTCATTCTTTTATTATCGGAGACATCGTCCATTCAGGACGGTATCGCGCGGAACGGGAAAAATTCTCGGTATAATAGAAACTTTTTCAATGATAAAGAAAAGAATGCCGGGGCCAATTTGCGACTATAAGAAGCGAGCGCGACAGAGAACAAGGGGGTGGGGGAGGGTGAAACAGGGCGTTGGGGGGGGGGGGACGGCGTAGAGAACGGAAAAACGGGGCGCGTCTCAAACGGACGCATCAGAATAAAGAGGAAGATTAAAGTTAACGCGTTCCATAGGCACTGTCGTCGCTGGATGAATGGCCGATCGCGTTGATCATTAAACCCTCGGTCGGGCTAGTCGGGTTACTTGAATCCGAGCAGCTTGAATTCAAGTTACTTGAAACCATTCTATCAATATGAACCTGTTATTTGCTTGAAACGTTTTTACAAATCTCCACCCCCGCTCTTGTTAATTATTAGGTCATTCGGATTCAAACGATTCGAAATCGTTTCGACGGTATGAACTTTTAATTCTGTTGGATTTTAGATAGGTTTTCAAGCTTCAAACGAAGTTGCAATACGATGTGTAAAGTGGAAGAGTATAAACTGATTACAGACCATTTTATTTTCTATTGTTTGAAGACAGATTATTTTAACCGTTGGCACTCGTTTGTCGAGTGTGACTCGATGTCAGTTTTTATCATAGTAACTCTTATGTCGAGTCACATTCGACATTTTTGCAAATGACGTCTATAGCGGTCCGATCTTTAGCGATATGTAGGCAAATGACGATTATATCCGTCGTGCACATTTTAATCAATAAAAAAAAGAACAGCGTTAGTACGAAGTGTACTAACACATACATTTGTTAATTATTGAGTAACACATCTAGAAAAAAAGTTATAGCATGCCAGACAGCATATTAATTGTTTTTTTATGCGGTTATTATTATACTATTTTATAAGCAAAATAACTTACAAATGATAATTTTGTTTCAAACTGATTTTCTTGTGTTAAGATTACACCTATTTACTCTCTTTTATTCGTAGGAATCATTTTGAATTAGTAAAGCAAATGCTGTACAGTCGTCACGACGGTCATAGCCGTCATTTGCTCTGGGAAGACAAAAAATGACATGATGAGCAAATGACGGTTATAGCCGTCGAGAGTTTTTTTGGAAAAACTGTAGCCAAATGTGATAATTTTCACTTCCAAACATACAACTTACACTTGATTCCATCTGGCAGTCATAAACAATTGAAAAAGAGAATGTGTTTCTGATCACGATCATCAAATTAAAAGCGTACGGCAACGGGTTAAAGTGCCATTTTAAATACAGTAGCGGAGAAAAATTGAAGACCAAAGAGTCAACGAAATTAACTCTTTCGCTACGGGAGGATTCTTCGGCGCGCAACTTTCGCTGAACAAGCCTCCATGCCAAAAGAGTGCACTTACGGAACAATTGCAATTGCCCATAGTACGTTCAATACCGCGGAATCTTACGCAAATCGTAACTGTAATCGGCCGTAGGAAGGAAAGGATTAAAAAATTATCGCATAATGCAATAATACTCCGTTCGCGAAATTTCACGGGTGACTATAGTCAGCATTCGTACGTAGCGAGCGTCAGTCGTTGGGTGATTAGTAGCGAAAGGGTTAAACGAATATATGTTACACCAAAGCTTGAAAGCTATGTTTAACCTATTGACTGCCAACTACGAGATATCTCGTAGTATGTGCTGCAAGTTTAGATTGGTTACAAATGACTATTTGAGTTAGAAATTATTATAAAGGATGAAAGAAAATATATATATAGTGTAGAGAACATATTAATTATCAATTTTTATTAAAAACTATTAAAATTATAAAATTATAATGTCTTCTTTAAAATAAAACCGTAGCACCCAGGGCAAGACGAGCTGAATTTGCGTGGCAGTCAATGGGTTAATATAATTAATAAAAAAAATAAGTGCCACTCAAGGAATTGCCCTTTGAAGTCAATTTCAAATAAAGCATCTAAAATACTGGGGAGTTATTGGCAACAAAATTGAAAAATAATTCGGAGTGCAAAGGGTTAAGCCAGAGTAACTTTATTTAGGTGTTTTGTGTTTAGAATCACACAATATTGTTTTCAGTTTAGAATCATAAAAATATTGACAGTTTTGTTTTGTTATTTTTAAAACTTGTATTCTTAGCGTGTAATTTATGCATTAAGAATGAATGTATGCCTTATATTTTTTTATTTATTCAAAGGAAAGCTTACTGTCCATCAGTTGAAGGATTCCCCTATACGAATTAAAATTTATGATTAACTGTGCAGTGGCACTCTGCTTTCCCGGACTATCAAATGTTATATATTTGACGGAATTATCATAAGCTTAGTACAAGCTATTTTAATATTCAAACAGTATAACATCTAATAATAATTTCTTATTTTTGAAATTGTAGAATTTAACAACGAAAGAGATATGAGATACATAAATATTTAAAAAAATTGGTCTGCAAATATTGTAATATTCATATTCATTTTTATATAATTTCCTACATTTTTAATATCCATTCAAATAACTGGAGTTTAATATAGGATAAGCAACTGTTCTAGTATTTGCAAATTCTTTTATCTGAACACTTTTGTTTTTCTATCAGTTCATATATGAGAGGTTCTACTGTATATGCAAAAGATTCTGGAAAAAATTTAACGAGATCCTTTTAGTTGTGCCATTTGAAGCTACAAAATTCGAATGCTCGGAAGGAGTTAAAAAAGTTTTATAACCGTGATTGTCTTCCTATACAACAACGAAAATCGATATGCGTTGTGTGCCATTCCAGGATTAAGTTACTTGACTAATCCGAACAAAGCTCTCGAAACGGTTCAAATTTTCTGGAAACGCGAACATTTTTCATCGATACTTTTTTCGCCACGACCAGCTTTTTCCTTGTTTCCGTTGGTTGGTAATACAACCATGCTTTTTCCCGTGCAAATTTTAGCCGGAGGTAATTTATTGACGTGCGCCACGAATAAATCATACGGTGCGGAGAAGTGTCGCGAGAAATTTGCTCGATGACACGCGTCTGCGTTCGCAATTTGACCCTTCGTATACTGTGCTCGAGTCATTTCTGACCCACGTTCAGAGCCGTACAACACTAGAACTACCAGAACAGTCAAATTGACCAATTAGTGATTATTCATAACAGCCTTATAAATTCAAATAAATTGTGGTAAAGCTTCCAAAACTTACTATGATTTTCTTCAGAAAGTATAAATAAAGATTTGTTCTCTGTGTATTCAATATCTTTTCATGTAATTTTCAATTTGATCTCTTCCATGCAAATAAGTACACTAAAGTTGTCAGTAGTTCTAGTGTTAAAGATAAATTTATATATATTATTCGTTCAAACACGTTTCGTTTCCAACAAATCCAGTTGGACAAACTGGAATCCACTAAAAAAGACATATACAAGCACCCCTCGAATAACACGGTTAAAAATTGCGACGACCCTCGAATAACACGGAATTCGAATTAAACGGAGTCACGAATATTACTGTTAAAAATTAACTCGATCGTACAGTATATATGTACATATACATATCGTCGACTTACAAGGAAAATTGTCTGTAGTATGTATTAACCCTTTGCACTAGAGAGGTGACCGTTAGCCGTTTAACAATATTAACTTCAAAGATTTTTAACCACAAAATATTTACTAAGATTCACCTATATTAAACTTCATTTAGTTTAGTTAAGTTATATGCTAAAATTTACATATATGATTATTTAACATCTGTGTTAAAATAATTCTAAAATATACATATCGTCGCCTTACAAGAGGAACTGTTTGTAGTAAGTATTAACCCTTTGCACTTGAGAGTTAACAGTTAGTCGCTTAATGATACTAAGTTGAAAAATTTTCAAATTCAAAATATTTATTAAAATTTGCCTATATATTAAACGTCATTTAGTTTACTTAAGTGATATATTATAAGCTACATGTATGACTATTTTACCTTTGGGTCTGACTAATAAACAAACTAATTAAAGTCTGAAAATTTGCGAAACTATCATTTGGTGACTAGCAGTCGCCTTTAAAGTGCAAAGGGTTATCAATGCAATAGTTAGTTTTATCTACTATACGCATAACTTATATTTAAGTGATCAAGAAATTCCCATTGATAAAGATCCTATCAAGTGATCAAGAAATTCCCATTGATAAGGATCCTATCAAGTGATCAAGAAATTCCCATTGATAAGGATCCTATCCTTCTATCCATTCAAAGAAAAACAAATCAATCGTTGAAAAGTGACAGCAACTGAACATACGTAATTGAAAAATTATTACGTTTATAAAATTTTACCATTTACATTTCTAAGTTCCATTTTTCTAAGTTAAATGAATTTTTCGTTACTTTTACAGAACTGAAATTTTTACAACTAAAAATACATAAAAAAAGTTGTGTTGTTATTTTCAACGTTTTCTTAATTAATCTTTGGAACCAAATGTACAAATTTCTATGGATCTCGAGTTTCGAATTGCACGGTTTCGAATAACACGGAACCAATTAACCATGTTACTCTGGGGATGCCTGCATTTCTTTTCTCTGCATAGCGTTGCAGCTCGAACATCAGACATTATCGAGAACAACATTTTGGTTGATGCGATGATGTTTGATCGAAGCATTGTAAATGGAACGTGTTTAAACGGATAATATAAATTGACCTTAACACGTTTCCTGCCACGTGTGTTGTTTTCGGTACACGCTAAAACTTGTTTCTGCGCCAAATGATATTTTCCTCATTAACCCTCCGAGTATTGTAACTCGCAAAATCGTGTCGATGTCATTTCTGACTCCCACTGATATTGTACAAGGTAGTAAAAGAAACTGACATGCGTTGTCTGTTTGGCACCTCTTATTGTGGATTTATGATATGTGGGCGTGTAACAAGGCGATCGTCACTTTGCGACTAACACAAATGACGTCGCCATTGTACAGTGGCTCCAAAAAGTATTCGTACACTATGTCACAAATAAATTCGTTTAACCCTGAAATTTTAAGTCTGATAGAAGTATTTGATAAAATTTTGTGGGTATGTAGATCGTAATAGTATACGTATGAATTAATCTCATCTTTTCATCTAAATGCGATTTTAACACTATTTCTACCAACACTTCACGTATACATATTCCTACCGTGACATTTACACGTATGAGAGACTACAAATTTTTCTCAAAAAATAAACAATGAAAAGAGAAGTGAATATTGAAAGATGTATTATACGTATATTTGAGAAAAAGTCTAAAGTTTAAAGGCGTTTCAATTACGTTGTATTTATAAAATTCTAATCGAAATTTCAAAAACGGTCATTTGACCGGTTGTGATAGGAATAGTGTTAAAGGGGTGAAACAAGCGTTGAAGTTTCTGAGTTTTCTCTCATTTTTTAAAGATAACTTTGTAATGGTACTTGATGAAGCAAAATCTTTCAAATAGAAAATGTTTAATTTTTAACACCCTATCGCCCTGCCATAAAAGAAGAACACAGAAAAGCTTGTTTTCAAAGCGTGAAAAATAGCTGAAACTCTGAGATTCGTTATCAGCCTCCTTAAAAAATATTTTGCCGTCAAAAAAATTGCTCTACGCAGGACACACCATGCTCTGTGCACACATAAAATTTCATTGAAATCAAAATTTCAGAAGTAGATGAATTTCCTTATAATACAGTGTACGAATACTTTTTGGAGCCACTGTATGTGTTACCATAAAATATTGGTGAAAAATATAGTATAATATGGCAAAATATATGACGGGTTAACACTATTCCTACCACGACCGGACAAATGACCGTTTTTAAAATTTCGATTACAATTTCATATACAGGGTGTACGCGCTAAGTTTTGTTACCATTTTTCAGGCACTTCCGGTAGTGCAATTAAAAAATGGTACAGACAAATATTTTTTTAGTATTGGATAATCTATATGTTCCCGAATCTTGAAATCTCAAAAAATGCTTTTTACGTAAAAGGTCAAGGTTACTTTGACTTTTTTAAATAGTGCCATATATTTCTAATATTATGAGATTGTTGCTGATGTCAAGACGAATTTAATAGTGTATCAGACTTTTTGTTATCGCTATAGTTACACGGTCTTTATTTACTTTCATTGCTTCCCATATTATGTTTTGTACGCTTCACAGTCATCAATCGAATCAGCTCATTGGTAGTATTGCTTCGGGTTAGCTTAACGTATTGCGATTTGATCTCTTAGAACGAGTAAATTTTCAAATACAGAAAGGTGTGATATGCTGTCTGTTTTTAATGAATGTGGAAAAGAACTTCGGAATCGCATAACAATTGCTTGTAATGATACAAACCGAGACGTCCTAATTACAGCAACAACGAAAAGTCTAATACAAAGAGCAGAACTCTGTATCATCAAAAATGGATCGCAGTTCGAACGTCTGATGTAACCAGATTTTTTTGTAAGAAATAACTCATCATTAAAAATAATTTTCTACAAAATTTTCAAGTTTAATGTCATTTCAAGGTTATAGTATCGCGATTAAATTCGTCTAGACGTCAGCAATAATTCTGTGACATCAGAAATATATAATGTCATTTAAAAAAGTCGAGGTCACATTGACTTTTTTACGGAAAAAGCATGTTTTGAGATTTAGGAATATGGGAACACGTAGATCATCCAACACTAAAAAACATTTGTTTGAAACATTTTTTAATTGCACTACCGGAAGTGCCTAAAAAATGGTGACAAAACTTAGCGCGTACACCCTGTATACAACGTATTTGAATCAGCTTTAAACTTCAGACTTTTTCTGAAATATACGTATCATACATTTTTCAATATTCACTTCCTTTTTCATTGTTTATTTTCTGAAAAAAATTTGTTGTCTGTATTACGTGGGAATGTCGCGGTAGGAATAGTTATACGTAAAGTGTCGGTAGGAATAGTGTTAACACATTGCGGACAGATGACGAGATATCTCGTCTTTTCTGTTTCAGCGTTGGGGACCGCTGACGAGATATCTCGTCTTGCATGTTTCGTCGTCAGGGACCGCTGACGAGATATGTCGTCTTGCATGTTTCGTCGTTGGTGACCGCTGACGAGATATCTCGTCTTGCATGTTTCGTCGTCGGGGACCGCTGACGAGATATCTCGTCTTGCATGTTTCGTCGTTCGGGGACCGCTGACGAGATATCTCGTCTTGCATGTCTCGTCGTTCGGGGCCGATATTTTTCAGATTGCGTCGTAGGAAGTCGTTAACGAGACATCGTACAATTGCTACGTGATAGTCAAGGACAGTTTTCGATCATTTGTATCGTGAATTAATTATTTGAAACCCTGAAAAACAAGAAAGAAAAATATTTCGAAAAACAAAAAATTTCTCGACAAAATGTTGCAAAGTGTGCAAAATCAACGGAAAAAGAAGTGAAACTAGCTATGTTTGCAACCTTTGTGGTGTTTCACTTTACTTAGTCACATGTTTTATTGAACATCATACTTTGAAAAATTTTTAGTTTGTACAAATTTTTACTTATTGAAATACATTAAAGAATCATTCACTTTTAAAGTTGCTGTTGAAAATAAATATTTCACGTGACAATGATTTTTAACTACTAACAAATTATCACTGATTTAAAAATATTTGACGCAAAAGAATACCCGGCCACTGGGTACGGTTAGTAATAAAATGTCTGGTCCGCAATGTGTTAAGTGGTAAACAAGAGAGTAGTTACTCGTATCGTTATTAACCAGTCAGCTGTGTTTGACGTCTATGTCCGTCATGCGGAATGGTAATATTTTTGCGTCATGACGACTATATCCGTCATGCGTAGAACTTAGTTACCATTTACTATTTAAATTGTAATTTTTGCAAGAACTAAAATATATTCGTAAATTTCAATTTGTTTAGAACCTTTAGAGGTCAATCTTACCCAAGATCTAATATTTTACGCTTCAACAGGAAACATTTCCCGGTTTATATACCGTCGAATTCTGTGACAACAAATAATCCATCACGAAGGTGTGCACTTCGCTATAAAAAAAATATTACGAAGAAATCGCGTTATTGGTGTGCAACGTGCAAAGTGCCATTGTTCTTTGTTTTCGCGAATACCATTCGAGAGAAGCAGTCTGAATTTTTAACTTTTATAAACATTTCATTTGTTCTGAGTTTCTCCTTTATTATGTATATAGTACATGTTTGTGTTTAGTAAATGAATAAATATTAGTAAGAAAATTATTCGTTTTATAAAATAATGCCGATTTTGTTGATCCATTAGTCCAACAGCAATACTCACTCTGTGTTCGACGACTATATTCGTCATCGCTTGATTTTCGCGACACACGTAGATACGTGCTCCCAAAAGAGCGCGCCACAGCTGACTGGTTAACCCTTTATAAGGCAGAAGGATTCGGAGTAATAAAATAACTTGCGCTTATATTTTTGGCATGTTTTTATTTATATAACAAAAATAAACTTAAAAGAAAAACACTAATTATTTCGGAAGTTTTGGAAAAATAGGTAGTAAAAATATTCCCACTGCCCGTCAATAGAGTCACATGCAAGCTGAATTTGAGTTTGCTGAAGTTTTTGTTGGTGGTAAATATATCGCCTCTGCCTTAAAAAGGGTTAAGTGTTGTATAATGATGTTTGCAACACTTTATTATTTTAATAATACTTTTTCAGCTCGCGAACGATTTATTGCACTTTATAGTGTGTGCCATTTTTGGTTCACATGGTGTGGGTGTGACATTTAGTTAAAAGCAACAGGGAACGTATTAAGAGAGATGATGAAGACTGTAACAAAGTGATGTGTTGCGTTTTGAGATGGCGATCAAAGTGGTTGACTGTGGTGGTCGTTCATGTGAGGGTGATTGCTAATTTATTGACGTGTGTATGTTTGTTTGTGTGAAAGAGATTCTAGAATGAACGGTCAAGAAATTAGAATGAGAAGCAATGTATGAAAAACAAGAAGGATGAAAATATGAGTGAATGGAGTTGAGAATGAAAAAATGGAATGAGGATCGTGAGTGTGCGCCTTTTGTTTAGAGATTGATTGAGAATAGGACGTGTGAATGGGATAAGAAAATTGTTACATCAAATAAATAAGTTTATATATTTTTTAACATTGTCGTTTTCCTCAACAGTTCATGCTAATTCGTTTCTAACAGCAGTCTAAGGAACAAAATACGAACGAGACTGTTGAAAAAAGTTTCGTTGTTATAGTTTCATTGTTTTATTGTTTTTATTTCTGCATACAGTGCTTTCTGTGGCATTAAATGAGTAATTTGCAAATTTGTGGATGTTCAGAAGTGGCATTGTAAAACAAGAGAAAGTAACAAGACAAAATGGATGTGTAATATAATATTTATCTAACAACTAGACAACGGATCTATGTGCAATTATAAAACATATGCCAAGTTTGTGCAACTATATTTATTTATTACAGTTTAAACTACAATACGTTACAATAATCTTTTTTATATTATTAATCGTTAAATTGTATCTTTTATTGCTTAAAATTAATTTATACGTCGAAAACGTTCTTTCTACGTCACATGACGTGATTACAGTATATTTGTATCTGCACCAATACTGTGACGGGATTTTCAGTGGCATTTTGAGATTCACACCTTTGAAAATATTTCAAATAAAGATTGCAATTAGTATGTATTACTAATAACTATTCTATACAAAACTGTATAATAATATGTAACGTATGTATGTAACAAGTATAAATATATAATAAATGTTGAAAAACAGATCTAGTCTAGAATAAAATTTAATCTAATATATCAAGTGTTTTTGTGAATGGGTATGTGCAGTTTTAATTCTTAGAGTGAAAGAACTAAGAGTTTATTTAAGAATTAGGGATCCTTGTGAACTGAGTTGTCTTCTACCAACTTCGTGACGTTTGTCAATTAGTCGCTGCCAAGGATCTCTAGACAAAAGGCACCTTTATAATAAATACCTTTGTATTAAATAAAAAAATTATTGCATTTTTTGAAACAAAAAGGAAATATTTTGTATTTAATTCTCATAATCCCAATAATAAACATAACTCGTTTTTTGTAATTCATAAATTTATCCTTCTTTCGTGTGCATATATCACAAAATCTCAATATAATTCGAAACCAACTATATAGTAGTATGTCTGTGAGGGTTTCAATTCAAGTGATCGATTCTGTGTTTTAGTAGAATATCGAAGACGAATTCGAGCGATCATCAGAATGTATTAGTGAAATCTCAGCGTGAGTTGAAAAAGATTGTTAGTTTTAGTAATCGAAGGATTTCTCCTTTGGACGAAAAAGGGGGTGAGAGTGCGCTTACGAAGGTGGCGAAATATCGACGTTTAACGCCCCGATGCAGTGGAATTTGTTAATTTCCATGCTACATCGGTAATTTCAGAATAAGAACGCTTCGTGTTACCTTCTACTGACAGATTACTGAACAAGGGTAAACCACCCTTATTTTAGGGTAGTTACCGCAGGAGTAAGCTTACCCTTCGGTGGCAGCACCAGACAGTCGACTTTCATCCCTTGCGCTGGTAAACAGAGATCGTTCGTCGGTACGTATCATCGATCTGTATAACAATATTTCTCGTAGTTCCTTAACAACAGGGGGATGAACAGAATTTCTTTCCCCGTAGAAAGTATTGATTTTAATTCGAGGTGTATCGAATGCAGAAAAATTCGTTTCCTGTATTATCATTCACAGAGCACGTCTCCAAAAGATTGTTACATTTTAAACTTATCATTCGTGGTGCTTTCTCGCCATGCTATTAATCATTTTACGAATTTAAAGGGTCGATCGCAGAAAAAATTAGGCCCAGCAGAAACCTCTTACATGTTACAAAAGTTTTATCTCCCTAACGATATTATATTTGATACATATGTTCGAACAGCCTTCATAAAATCATGAACTGAACTGCTGTATCAGAATGCTCCGAATAATGAGGGGGTAGAGTGCACAAGCGGAAGCAGCGATTAACCCTTTCGAGAGGACGTAATCGCAGAATCGCCATCGACACGAGAACCTTCCTTACCGCCCAGGCGACGTCACGCTCGATTGAAGCTCCCTCGACTGCGAACAGCCCGGACATAATTCGCCCGAGTTCAAGGGACATCAAGAAAGCGGGATAGATAGAGGAGGCTGTTCTCGCCCGTTGTTCCCCTCCACGGTGTGCTTCTCGAAAGGGTTCTTCTCGGTGTAAAGCCGAGAATCCCCGATATAAATGTCAAGTTCGCCTTTCGGCTTTGCGAATCTCCTCCGACCCTCCCCCCGCACCCTCTCCTAGCCGCCGCTCGCGTTTCTCTTTCGTCACCGAGGGTGGTTTCGGTTCCCGTTGCCCTTGACGGGGCTGTATCTCTTCCCTCACCCTCTTTCTGTCGTTACCTCCCGCTCCGTCCCTCCCTGCGGCCCACGGTTCCCGAATTTTCCTTGCCAGCCCCGTTTCTACGTCCCTTTCGAGTACGCTTACACTTGGGCTCCCCTTCGTTGTTGAAGTCCGACAGCCCCCTCGCGATCTTTCTTTCCGCGTTGTTCCAGCCTGCGTATCCGTTTCCCGCCTTCTCTTCCCCGCCTTGGACGGAACCTCTTGCCTAGAAACAACAAACAAAACGTGGAGAGCGAAAGAGGGACGGGAGGGAAGGGAGGAACAACGAGCGGCGTAATCGCAGCGATCTTCGCCCAGGAAGTGAGAAGGCAATTTAGGCGAACCGCACACCACCGGCCTGAGGAAGGTCCAGAGGATAACGAACAGCCCGGCGGGAGGTAATTAACGGTGTTTTCCAACCCCCGGAGTAATGTCCGTCGTTACAACGGTTCCTGCTCGTAGGCCGCCGCGTGGAGGGTGCACTCGAGGAACCGAAGCTTTTCTTTCGGATGAGCCGTTGAAGAAACTCGGCTACGATCTTCTGGCTGAACGTCGGATGGCTGGCGAGGGATGGAGAAGTAAAGGGAATTTTTGTTCTTTCGAACTAAATAGTTGATAATGTTCGCGGAATACGCGAAGGGGTGAGACGGTTTCTGACAGAGGGAGGCATCTTTCGATGAGAAACGCGTGGAAATCTGGTTTCGCGGAACCATAATAAAGTCTGGTCCGCGTATTTCACCAATTACGCTTTCGCAAAAGCTATCAATTATGCACAATATCGTTAATAATGACGGTAATAATCATCTGTTCATTAAACCGCCCCCAATTCCCTGGAATCGGCTCCCTTTACAGTCCCCAGTTCCAATAAACTTTCTAATTGCTCCCAGAAACAGGATCGCTTGCCGGTATCCTCCCCCCTTCCAACCAACGATCTTACGAATTTGCGAAGATTCTCTCGCTTGAAATTAAACCACCATTTACAAACCGTCGTTTGCAATAGACGATGTTAGCTTAAGTCGAAACGGCAGCATGCACAGCAACTTCGTAATTTGCAAATGTTGTCTGTTATTCCAGCGAAACATTCTATTTATTGATTTTTTACAGAATACGTTTATGAATTACAGTAGTGGACAAAAGTTTATGACCAACGTGTCAAAGAAAATAAATAAATTAATTAATTAAAAATAATAGCATAAATAAAATTTGTATTCTATGCTAATCACTAAATAGTGTTCTTCCACAATGACAGTAAAAATGAACGGATAAACAATGTTTGCGAATCATAAAATTATGTTTTACATTGTCATGTCGACTTAAACTTTGTCCGCCACTACAGATCAATCTGAAATTGTTTTTTCAAAAATCAGTTGCAGCAATAACTGTTTTAACTGTTCAATTTTAAAAATAACTGAACATGTAGGTATTTAAAAATGGCAGTAATTTTTGAAATCTTCAGTGCCGCTCAAAAGTTTAAAGCGTAACATGCTTTAAATGAGTTGAGAAGTGCTTTTTAGATGGTCGCCGAGGTTATTTTTAGTAGAAAATTTGTAGTATGTTAAATAAATTGAGATAATTAAATATGAAGTTAAAATTATATTCTGAAATACTTGTTTTTAATGTGTTTACCTTATTTGAAATATTTGTTTACATAGGGAAAAAGGAAAGGTAGTGAATTACTAGGTTGTTATAAAAGGCCGTCGAAGTTTAAAAAAGGATGGGTAAAAAGATACTAGAGTATAAACTTAAGCGAATAAACGTTTTATTGAAAACATTATTCTGTTATCAAAAAGACTTCAATTACAATTAGAAACTAAAATTGCAATTATAGCGTACTTATTTCTTTTTTGCCAAAGGAATTTTTATTTTTTCAACTTATGGTACGCATACGACCAGTGCGATGGTGCATTGAACATTCGCAGTTGGTACGCGTGGTGTACCGAATTACATCAAATTATTAAATTATGCATATACAACAGAGTATGTTACAACGAGCTAATTCATTCTAGGATTTCAATTTGGGTTGGATTATGGACAGGAAAGACTTGCTTTGTGGACTTTCTTGTGTTTTATATGAAACACTTTCTACTTAAAAATAATTTCATATGTACAGATAAACATTATCTATAAAGTGGTACGTGATTTAATTAGATATTACTATTGGTTGCATAATATGTAAAAAAACAAGGTTGAGAACTACTGCTCTAATAGCTATTTAACAGTGACTATTAATAGAAAATACGGTACGTATTATAAATTTAATCAATAAAGTATATTGCAAATTGAACCTCATAAAGTGTAATAAATATATTATAAATTGAAATTAATAAAATAATAAATAATTAATAAAATGTTTTCTGTTTAAAAGTTCAAACTAGACTGAAGTATCGATATGTTTTGTAACCGTGTTACATTGAATTCATTGGCAATATTTTTTACTAGCATGTAATAGTATTTTTTTTATCTTTTATCTTTTATAGCTTTACATTATAACGTGTTGTGGACTCAGCTTAAGTGACTTTTAGCTGTTTCGATTCACTTTAGATATGTACACGTCTGACGAGCATTAAATTCAACAATAATCTAATGCCGAAAAAATCTCATCTGTTTTCACAATGTGTGAGAACTTAACCTTTTCACAATATAATACGACAAAGATTAAGACAAACCGTGAATTACAGTGTAGTAGTTTCTATATTTTAAATCGTGTCACATATAGTACCATTAATAAAATTCATTATGTAGAAACAGTTGAGGGTCTCCTTTTAATGTGATACCAAAAATGTAAAAAGTTTTCATAGCAAGAGAATAATTATTTTTCAAGCTAACTCTTTTGTATTTTGTCATTTTCATATTCTGTGAAGGGGTTAATATAATCTCTGCTACTGACGCATACATTGCGTTTAGTAAATTGTTTCAATAATATTGTCAAAACAGTTATTATGTTTTCACTTTCATCAAATATTTGTTATTATTGTGTTATCATAGCTGAAGAGAAAACATGTAACTGTAATGGATGCTTGAATTTTAACAGTTGTTTCATTTAAATAATGGCTGACATCACAGCCATTTACTCAAATGCAAGAAAGTCAAATATACAGATGCTGAGTAAGTAGGATGAGTAAGTAGAATTTATTAGCAGTAAATGTGTTCAAGAGTATCTCAAAACTTTTATTAAAAATAAGTTTCCGTTTTCTTATCAAATACTAAATATGTAAAATTTCAACCATCCCGCGTGTACAACATATTTAACTTATTCCATCAACATTACCCAGAATTATCCATTATAATTTTCGCTAGTATCAACTTCATTCAATTTAACTTAGATTAAGATGAAATTGCTGAAAAATTATAATTCATTTTCAAAGTTCATCTAAATAGGTTTAGAATGTGTGCCATCATTCCATTTCCCGTTACCATCTTTCTGCAAGATCTACCACGTGATTGCTCTAAAATTAAAATCCAGTCGAATTAACCGATCATTAGAAACAACCTAACCTTCACCACTTAATTTTTCCCAGCTTCCAATCCAACCCAACCTAAGACTTTTGAGCAGTGGTGTATCTCTAACTGCATCATCGTCGTCGTGACCGCGCGCGCGCACAGCGTCGGACAGTCGTGTAAGTACATGCACACACACACACACACACACACTTGGACACGACACGCCTACCTAACGCCGCGACTGCGGCGGAACGCGGCCAGGAGTTGCCTCGCACCGGTAAATAATGCAAGCCGGGGTAATGGCGCTATCTCTGCGCATCTTTTATTAAACGTTCGCTTCGCCGCCCTCTTCTCCCGGTTTCCATCCCCCTCCCGCCCCTGCCAACCCCCCTCGCCGTCTCCGCCGCCCCTCCTGCAGCCACCGCCGCTCAACTATCCGAGCTGGTGGAACCCACACCCCCCCACGGCAGCTCGGGTTATTGCCACCCTGACTGCTCTCTTCTTCGCGGAAAGGTGTGCGCGCGGAGGGTCGTGAGAGCGCGATTCGCTTCTGGCCGTGGCTCATTGTTCTTCTGCCTCGTCGGCTTGTCCTCGATGCACGCTTGTTCGGCTGGTTGCAGGTTTTTTTTTATTCTTCTTCCTTGCGGAAGGAAAGGGAACCCGCTCGCGATACGCTAGAAAGGATGTTTAACATCACTTAGGCAGGAATTTTTGAGAATTGGAAAATTTCAGGGGCTTCCGGGTATGGTGGTGTTCTCGAGAGTTGGCGGCCTGGGAAGTTTCATCAAGTAGGGTTGCAAAATTTGCAGTTTCTCAGGGGAGAAAATCTGGATTGTGGAAATGGTGGTGGCGTGTGTAGGTAGATGTTAACAGGGTCGTATTAACTGTATTGCTCAACCCCGAGCAGAGAAATACAGTTGGACCATTATGTATACGTACACTCATAAAAATAAAAGTATTAAAAATAGAAGCTTACCAACATCTAATATACAGGAACGGACAAAAGTTTAAGATGAGAGAATAATGTAAGATATATGCTTAATCGTTTGCAAATATTGCCTATATATTTATATTTATTGTCATTATAGTAGAACACTATTTATTGATTAGCATAGAATATAGATTTTATTTATACTATTATTTCTTACTAATTAGTTTATTTATTTTCTTTCACTCTTTCGTCTTAAACTTTTGTCCGCTACTGTATGCTACTCAAACGAATTAAATAATTATATAAATATTTGAGTATAAATGGTAAAGGAAAACACACTTAATCGTTTCAAAATGAGATTCATCTTTCGGAGCAATATGTACAAAATTTGTTTTCGTTCTTGTCTACTATCTTGTGACTTGGGTCTCGAGGTCCTTAGGTTCGTGAGACCCAGGCAGGGCCATCTATTACAATGTTGTTAAGTAAAAGTTTTGAAGAATTGGACTGTTGTCGGAACAGTTTCATATGGGTTAACAGATTTAATTGGAGTTAATTTTTGAATTTACAAGTTGCTGGTTCGTAGGACAGGGAAATTGAATTGTAAATTTTATTAATATGTTAGCAACGATAAGGAGATATACATACTTGAATTCTATGCCTCAAAAGCGATTTTAAATAAGGTAGTGGTTTGTAAGATTCAATTTGGGTTTATTATGAATTTGTCAAACTTTTGAACTTGTATTTCCTTAGTAAAGGAGATTTCAACAGTAGCTAGAATAATTTTATAGAGAAATTATAGAAACTCGAATTTTACACATTTTTACAGGAATTTGCATGCAACGATGGCTGAAAAACTGGATTGGGGTCAATTTTGAGTTTGTTTACTTATATTGTAAAATTAGTTTTTTAGCAATGAAAATATAAGGTACGAATGTGTTAGTAATACGGAGAAATTATTGCTAATGATATTCCATCGAAGCGATGTGATGGTACGAGAAATTTCGGGAAATTGGATTATGTTCTATGAATGGTTTCCCATGGAATAATACAGGAAACGTGATTAGGATTAAGCTTACATTTATCAGAAATGTAAAATTTTAATCTCCTGAATAAAAAGAATTCGAATCATAAATCTTTGTTAGCAGTATACCAGAATAACGATTAGCAGGGTCACAGAGAAGTGGTAATATAAAATATAATTCGCGTTAATTTCGTGCTCGTGAACGTTTGGTATCGCTTGCTTTTATTTTAATAAGAAAACTTCAAAACCATCCGTTCTAAAACTGCTCCACAATCCACGTCTCGCAATACAATAACGATAATCCGCCGAAGATTGACAAAGACTCGCTTTTCCCAGAGGAGCTTCCCTATCTCGTTAATTTCCTCATCCATGTCTCATCCAGCCGCGATCTATTCTAATCACCGTGGCCGTGTACACGAAGATCGAAAAGACGACCGACAGCGATCGGGGGCGGCCGTAATTCGAGCGTGGAAACCCGAAGGGCTGCAGCGTCGATCTTCGCGGGCGGTGCTGATTTCAATTAGCATTATTATTAGAACCGCATCGGTGACAAGGAGCGGGCGATCGCGGTGCTCCTCGTCGGCTGTGCACACGCACACACGGGGGTCGCCGTCCGAACGCGCAGGTCCCTCACGCACACGTACACGCGGGCGGACGGGGACCACCCCGAGCGGCTGACGCTTTGCTAGGGGGTGTTTGAAAGCGGTGAAATCAATGCTTCTGTTTGCACTGTTGAGGTCGAACCGAATTCCGTTCATCTGCCTATGTGTGTGTGTGCGTGCGCCTGGCTGCGTGGCCGTGTGCGTGGCTGTGTGCGCGCAGCCAGACACCGGTCCGTCACGTTCACCGACGCACTCGGCCGATCGCTAAGGTGAAAGTGCACGCGGACGGTGCAGACGCGCGCCTGTGCCGCTGGCAAATTTTTGTCCCGGGTTTTCGTCGAAACCTCCGCTTCCGCCACTGCCTGCCGCTCGTTTTGCTTGACTTCGATCGCGGCCGCCTGTCTTCTCGTTCGCCTGGAAATCAATCGACGTTTGCCGCTGCAGGATTAGATCGACCGGCTTGATGTCGATGGTAATCGAGCGAGACTGGGTAATTTGTAGCGAACTTATGCTAATTGTAGCTGCGAACGCGGTTAATGCGCTGTGTAATTTTTTTTGGTAAACGCATTAGAAATGGTAATTATACTGCATTGTATTTACAATTGTGTAAATAATGCGTTAATGTCATCCAGCGTACGTTTTCTGGGACATCTAACTTTATTGTTCGTTTTAGTTCTTCTGACGAGAAACGGCAATTTAAAATTGGAACACTGGACAGTTTCGAATACTCTCTTGTTTGTATTAAAAAGTAGATTGGGGGTTTCAGATGAACATTTCGAAATACGCAGAGTATAATTGCGATGTATGCAGTTATTAGTTAAAAACGCGAGAAACGGTATTCCATTTATGCGGGTACGACGACTCACGAAATTGATCAAGTCCTTTCTTGTTTAATTGAAAAGTAGTATTTAAACTACAAGTCGCTATAATTGATTAACGTATTAAAAAGGCATTAAAGAGAGCGTTTATCGTTATGTTTAGAATTGGATTTGCTGAACAATGTGACTTTAACCCTTTTTAAGGCAGAGGCGATATATTTACCACCAACAAAAACTTCAGCAAACTCAAATTCAGCTTGCATGTGACTCTGTTGACGGGCAGTGGGAATATTTTTACCACCTATTTTTCCAAAACTTCCGAAATAATTAGTGTTTTTCTTTTAAGTTTATTTTTGTTATATAAATAAAAACATGCCAAAAATATAAGCGCAAGTTATTTTATTACTCCGAATCCTTCTGCCTTATAAAGGGTTAACTGTTTCATTGATCTTGTGAGTCACTGTATGTAGAGAGAAATAATTTTTATGTGAATCTGATTAATTTCATAAAATAAAAAGCAAAACAGGGTGCTCATGTAAGTACTTAAATAACGAAATCAAAGAATTTATAAAACATGAGTTTTTCAATCTGATTTCCTGTAGGCTTATATATTAAATCTCTTTTTTTTTAAACATGTGTTTACATAAGTTGATAACAAAATGCAGAAAGTAATTTTTCTTTCGATAATGCACTAAAAAACTAAGGTTCTACCTCAAAACGTTTTAAAAGTTATCTCCAGGTATATCAAATTTCCATCACGATTAGTGTAACACCTATAGGATAACATATAAAAAATATGTTCCTAAATTTTTATATTTCAAACAAAAATTACAATTTTCTGGCTTTATCGGTAAGACAGTTAAATTTAACCGTTAAATGCCGTAATTAGAAATATAAATTAAAGAGATCAATCGTTATTTTTGCATTTATTTCATTGTTATACATATTACGCGGCGAATTTTTATGTATTTAAGGGAACATTAATTTATCTCATCACTTTTTAATATCAGTAATGGTCGCGTGACATAAATTTCGCGTATTTTAAGAGACAATTCATTTCATTTATGTAATTATTATACGCAAACATATGAGAAATCTGTACGAAAGCGTATATCATATTTGTTTACATAACTGATTTGAAAAATCTTGTGGTCATCCATTAATTGTTTTCTGTTATATTGAAATATTTGTCAATAAACATTTGTTATAAAACACGTAAGTTCTATTAAATTATTAAATCTCTTGTGCTTTTGATTGTTCTGTTTTTAACTTTGGTTCCTTTTACATTCAAACGTATACTATAATGATTTGATAATAGATAATTAAGAAATGCAATGACGAAGAAATGCAATTCTCTCATCAGAGTAGTTTAGACGACTTCTTTGATGATTGAATAGGAAGATCTGCTAAACAGAAGAGACCAGGTCGTACTGAATGGGATCCAGATCGGAAATTCAAGAATTACACAGGAACACCTTCTGAAGAAAGCACTTTTATCATACTACGACAGCACCCCTTACTCATCGAACACATCTTTTATTTTATTTTATTTATTTACGGGCAAATACCCATTATAAGGTAACAAGAAAACAGATAAGGGCGAACAAAGGAAGATAGAGGTATTAAAAAGATAAGAGATAAGAGATAACAGATACAGGCGAGTACATGATAGGAAGATAGAGGTATTAAAAAGAAAAGGGACAGATATAACATATAAACATAGTAAAATTAAAATTATAAGGATAAGCATCTGTATACTTCCGATTTGAATATATTTATGTTAATTGCAAAAAGGTCAATTCATGTGCTATTATTGCTTTCAAATGTACGTATAATCCTTGAAATTAGTAAAATAGAAGAGTGACCTGAACAGAAGAGGCAATTTAGTATCTCTAGACGGAGCATTGAAATTAATGCATGATGTGATCGCCGGATTGTTCACTAGACCATGAATTGACTTACACAGGAAACTTAGGTTAACAACAGTTCTTCAATAGTCTCTTCATCTTGTTCTTCTGCAAGGAATATGAGGCTTCACGATCCCACGCAAAGATTCCTAATTCACTGAAAGAAATCTTCAGCAGCAGAGAAAACGCCAAAAATACATTTAAATTCATTCAAAGCAAGAAACTACTGTATGAATACAACCAGTACCTGAAGTTTCATGTCGTTAATGACATTGCTGTCGATACGACGTTAAGCCTCCAATAAAAAAAAAACATTATTTATTTAACAATGAACGGTCCAAGGCGCTTGAAGTACATAAAATTATAAATAATGGATTTTATTATAGTATGACAATGCCTCAGAAAGGCTAAGAATTACAATTACAAATTGTTGAACAGATTGAATAATGAACGTTTAAAGGTAGCTGGATCATGAGTGAAAAAGTCAATCACAGCAATATGGTAATTAGTTATAGATAGAATTCAATTAATAGGATCCATGTTAGTAAGTCTCAAGACTGAACATGTAGATCGAAATATTAGTGAAGATCTTATTGATGATTTCAGAATATTATAATCGGATTTACCTATATAGTAAGGAGATATTAACCGTTTGAGTGCTAAAGAATTTTATTGTATGTATGCTAAAAGTGCAGGATGAAATGCATAGTTAGCTTTTTTGGAAAATAATAAAAACGGCAATAATTAACTATAATTATTATATAAAAATTATTATATTTCAGCAACAAGTCATTTTAGTCATTTTCAGATAAATCAGAATTTGACATGGTGCTTTTTGTAATTACCAGTATAACACTTATCTTAAAAAAATGAGAATAATTTTTAATTTTTATATTATCGAAAACTACAATTGCTACAAGTACTAATAAAAACCGAAATTAATATGAATACAACCATTCTTAATTAATGCGAAACTTATAGTAACAAACAGCAGCGCGATCAATCTTCTCCGCATCTTTGGCAAAACATAAGGGTTATAACCCCCTTGCGGACCTCTTCGCAGTTCTCTGCGTCAAGGGGTAGAGCAACTTCCGGTAATTCGTGTGACATCGAACGAAGCCTCTGGCTTTGTGAATCAGCCGCCGGAAGAAAAGACTGACTGGCAGCGTTGTAATTTATAATCCTCGATGATCTCGTTCCGCTTGCGGCGTGAGCGCGAGACAAGCGAGACGGGTCCGCATCGCGGTGGGAAACATCGGCCCCTGCTGAACAAGGAAAGAGAGACGCGCGGACGCGAAAGATAACGGCTCGCAGCCAATCGATCGATTCGCGGAGGCTTTTGTTCGTCTACGGTCCCGCGCCATCCGATTGAACTGCGAGAGCCCTCTTGGAATCGAGCCGCCGCCGTTAAGAACCGACTTTATCTCTCGGCTTGCCGCGAAGAGGGTGGCTGCGAAAATATTGGCTGCTCGATTGTTTACGAAATTGGTGTCTCGCTTTTAACCAGTTAAGCGTGGCGACCTCTTTACAAAGCAACCTCCAATGTGTGTCGTGATATAGTTATAAATCCAACTCAAATTATTTATAATTTTCATTTGTTTTTTTTTTATTTCGTATTGACCTCTAAACATTTTAAACATATTAAACTTTACGAATATAATTTAGTTTTCGCCAAAATTACAATTTAAATATCAAATTGTAACAAAATTTTACGCACGACGGATATAGTCGTTATGACGTAAAATTTTGCCATATCTCCATGACGGATATAGTCGTCATGACATAAAATTTTGCCATATCTCCATGACGGATATAGTCGTCAAACACACTTAACTGGTTAACGCATCGCATGCGGGTATAGGTCAAGGCTGCTTAACCTTTTTAGCACCGAACGACGATATATCGTTGCGCCTCCGTTGGAGCCTTATTATACTCATCGCAAGAGATCTGTGTTTCAAACAAATATTGAAACACAATTGGCATCGTTTTATTCTCCATTTATTTTTCAATATGCTGCTTTTTAAATTTTGTAACTATCACTCCTACTTTGGTTTTTACGAGAATTTTCGTGGACCTCTGCAAATTCGTCGATTTGGCCCGGTATTCTTCGTTTGGGTACGCTCCTTTCGCTCGGTCCTAAGAGGGTTAAGCCGTACCACTTGAATTTTGAACGAACTACAGCGATAACAGCGCATACAACTACAAGCAAATATACATTTGACTTAATCAAATGTGTTACGTTTCATTTTCTACCGTGAATCTGCTGATCATGTAAGTTTATTCCAATTTTTTTTATAATTTTCTGTATGTTTCGTAGTTAATTTTGCACATTAATTATTGTTAAAATTGAGTTCTTTATTAGATATAAATTCAGAAGAATTTACATAATCATTCCGTTATTTCGCGTGTAGCGAGCGTTTTTTCGTTAATTTCGCGGAAGTTTAGTTATTCGATAAAATCGCAATAAATCGAAAATTACTTCGTTTTTCTCAACGAAATTTTTTTTTACTTTTCACTTAAATATAAGCTCTATAATTATTTAAGAAAAAATGACATTTTTTTGAATAGTATTTTTTTGACAGCCTGAAAAAAACTTAAAAGTACGTTTTCCGTATGCAATCTGTTAATTTTGTAAAAAACTCTTGCACAATTTTTGTAATACTGCAGTCCCCGCTTAACTGTCGCCCGAGTGTCCGTTTGATTGGTATAAATTCGCTTTTATCAATTAAAATTGCTATTATGAATCAATCATTTTGTTTATTTCAGTGTTACTATTTCGTTGATCAGTTTTACTGCTAATGTTTATTTCTCTGCTTTTTTTTCGTGCAGCTATTAATCCGTTGCACTATAACATCTTGCGATATTCGTAATACATTTTGCGCTTTAACCCTTTATAAGGCAGAAGGATTCGGAGTAATAAAATAACTTGCGCTTATATTTTTGGTATGTTTTTATTTATATAACAAAAATAAACTTAAAAGAAAAACACTAATTATTTCGGAAGTTTTGGAAAAATAGGTGGTAAAAATATTCCCACTGCACGTCAACAGAGTCACATGCAAGCTGAATTTGAGTTTGCTGAAGTTTTTGTTGGTGGTAAATATATCGCCTCTGCCTTAAAAAGGGTTAACACTAGGTTTACGACAACGGGATCCGTCAATTTGACGGATTTCGGATTTCATGAGTAAAATTTGCAAAAATAATTACTATTATTCCTAGCAATTTTTGCTGAGTTTTATTGATGGATTAATGCAAATATACTCAAATCTATTTCCCTCTCAGTTCTGCAATTTAAAATTCTTTTCGATGTATATCTATTCCTTGATACACAAATATTAGAAATAGATATACAAGAAATGTCTGTAAATCTAGTGTTAAACATAAGAAACACGGGTCAGACTGGCAATAAAATTTATGGACCGATTTTAAGAATCACGAATCTCAATCATATTTCAGTTTTCATAAATTTCCTCTTTTTTACTAATTTATGCACGTTCTGTCGTGATTTAATCATAGTGCAAGGGGTTAAGAAATTAAAGACTTTGTTGCGGAATGTGTTCATCTCCAGACTCCAGAAATAATGATTATTTAAGAAGTAAAAGAAATTTTTTTAATTTATTGATACATACATTGACTCAGGCGATTGAATTAAATGATTGAGTTATACTTTTGTTTTAATTTACTTTGTTTAATTACTTTTCGGATAACCATTCTCTTCAACACTTCCTGAGTTTTAAAATTCATTATTGTAATTTATGGTTGATGGTTATATTGCGATTAAAAAGAAAAGGCAGGTAATAAAAGAAAGTATTTTATTAATTTCACGAGTACACGATCCTTTCATTTGTATTTATATTCTAAAAATGGAGATGATCAATTTTTTGGTACAAAGGTTTTTAATTCCTGGAACGTTTACCTGTCCTAACTACCCCGAAACAAATCCAAAACTGACACGATTAAAAGAACAACCAATTTGACATTAATTAAGGATTCCGATGAAACCTAATGTGTCTAAACAGGGAAAAACAGCGACTCTCTTTGACCTTTCCTTGATAAATCCGTTAATTAGCAGCTAGTAACCAAGAATACTTCGTCGGGTCCTTCTCGTGCGATAGGACGCAGTGACGTCTCGTTAATCTCCCCGGTACCAATTAACGAGAACAGCGCCTCGGATTCCGCGAAACGTCGTACTGCAACGGACACCACGCGCTTGTAGACAAAGGGAAAATCTTTTTCAGGCAAACATGTATTTCAGTCGGACTCACGTTTATAAATACATACATACGTACGTGCAAGCTGGACACATGTAAGTACTATTGGAAGACGAAATGTTGGAACTCTACTCGCAATCTAAACGACACAAGGAGGATGTTAAAAAAGATGATAATAAGGTTAACTGCCAATTGTAAGAGGAACCAGATAATCAGGGGTGACGATGGCCCAGAGTGGTCATTAGGGCCCCCATAAATCAGAGGTCCTCAATAAGGGTTGGGACCGAGTACGCGCGAGACTCGGTCACGGCCGTTAACACTTTCCAGGCCCGCACCAACGGCGGGTTTGTTTTTCGGGAAAGTGCAAAGTGTGGATGTGCCCATAAAAGCATGGGAAAAAGGGCACAGTTAGTCAGTAAGACAACAACCGTATTTTACGAACGAAAGGCTATTTTGTAAAGAAATAAAGTAATCCTCACATAATCTCTAAAATAAAATAATGTCAGCTATAGTGACACCTCGCGATAGGTCGAGTAATTAATTAACTATGCCAAGAAACTCTATATATGTTTTTTTTCTTCTCCCGCGTTAATCGTTTGTTTTATTATGTACGTCTTCTCTCTTATACAGTAAGATCTCGCTCAACGTTGCTCCGCTTAACCCTTTCGCTACGGGCGGGTTCTCCGCCGTGACATCACTGTCAGAGGGAGTCCCACGGTGAAGAACCCAAGGTACTTGTTGTTTTCGAACAAAGCTTTGTCTCCAAAGGGTATTTCAGAATGTTTATAACGTCTTAGTATGCGCTCTTTAATTTACAGTATGAGAGGAAATAACATTATGCAATATAATATAATATAATGACATCTTATGGGGGGCCACTATAGTGGCCCGTAGTACCTCAGTGGCATCATATAAATGGCCACTATAGTGGCCCATAGTAGCGAAAGGGTTAACGCTGTTTCAGTATTTTTTTTAATTGTATAAGATCGTATAAGATCGTATTCCTTGAAATCGTACACGGTAGTGATACTTGTAGTATATGTGTTGTAGACGAGGAGCAAAAGGAACTCTCAATAGATTTTCTAAAAAGAAGTTCAGCCACTATTACCAAATGATTTAAATTTTGATACAAGTTCAAAAACAAGGCGAAGTGTCATTGATGCGGTGTGTTGTTATCGGCAATTGCTTGCTGAACGAAATAGGAAAAGACAAAGAACTGTAGATGACTTCATCAAAAAGAAAAAAAAAGAGAAACAAAAGATATCAAATGAGGAAGAAATTTCCTCGTCACAAACATGACATCTTTACTTGAACTTTTCTTGATTTTCATGAATGTTTTATGAATAAAAATGGATATTAGCACTGAATAAGTTTATAATTGACGTAATAAAAGACTATTTAACAATAAATGTTATAAAATAAAACAAAAAAAGAATCGAGAAGTTTTTTTATCCTTCGTTCTGTTTCACTTATCTCCATTATTTACATGTTAAGATGACCTCGTTTAACACTGGAACTTATTGGAACGTATCCCCCGCGTCAAGCGGGGTCTTACTGTATAATAAATTTACAAAAACTGTGCAGGTGTATTTAAAAAATATCCCATTACCCTCAGCAGAAGAAAGGGTATCGGTCGTCCGCTCTATCTAATCCTTTCCACTTTCCAGATTCTTAGTTATTGTTGGCTAAATTGATCACGTGCGACAGAGTAAGACATAGCAACTGTGAATGACATTGGCACAGGCATAAACTCAGAATTTTAATTATCGAGATGGCTTCGAGTTTATTGTTTGAAAATGGACATTCTACTACTGTGCATCTATGAGAACAGTGCTAGTTCCGCCTAACCCCACTCTTGACGCTTATCTGGCCATCTTTGTTCACATATGTTAACATAATCGTGTAATTCATATGAAGACTAGGATTATATACACTGCCTAAAACAATTAAAGGGAATCGCAATTCTGAACAGTTCTATTATATCAATCTATTCTAAATCAGTATACACATCAAAAATAGTATAGACTTGATTTTACTAAGCATGCCGTGAAAAATAGGGAAATCTTTTTGTGTTAATTAATTGTTGATTTACATTATGCCAATACCGTGAAATCATCGTCTTATTTTACTCGAACTTGGTGTGGCCAGTTCTCTCTTTGCGTTACTTAGTGGATTTGTTGTGTGATCACGTCAGCTAATAGTGATAATAGTCTGTGATCGAGTGATCGTATGTGTAATAGTGATCAAAGGTTGCATATCTAGACTTTAGAGTAAAGTGGAATTTCGAGCACCAATTATGCGCAAATTTCTCATCTTTGGACTCTTCTCGTAGACGCACAGTACTATACAGTTCGATTACTAAAACCTTAACCGTTTGAGTGCTAATCGGCACGATCGCGCTTCTTCTGTTCTGCCAGCACTCTAGGCTGCGAAGCCCATAATCACAGCAGGCTCAGTTTCTTTCGATGCGCGGCTTTACGATTACCTTTCAGTCTTAGGTAAAAAAAAAGATAAAATTAGAGTAATTTTATTCTCAGGAGAATGTCGGAACAAAACTAAACTGTAGAAAATATTTATTGCACGTTGCGTCCTAAATTAGGTACGTACAGTAACGACCCTATACTTGCCTCGGTAGAAAGGAAGTGGTTACCAGCTCTCCCTTCCTACAATAACTGTAAGCAATTGTGATTGGTTCGGGCTTGCCATCACTTTTGTTGTAAATATCGAGCCATGTAGATCAGACACGCAAAACCAGACACTCAGAGATACAACTCATCAAGAGACCAACTCAGAACACACAACTCGTCAAGAGAACAACTCAGAACACAACTGCTATAAACAGTATCAAGAGAAATACAAGAACAATTCAACTGAATTCTATCGTGTTCAATTTAACACCTAAACAACTCCTGATATCAACTTTAACACGTTGACTGCCACGCGATTTTATAAGGAAATCCCCATTAGGCCACCCTCGCTGGTATCGTGGTACAGCAATGCGAAGCGCACTACTAGCAAATTAGAATTTACTCGATGCAAGTGTTTAAACATATTAGAGCCATTGTTTCTTATCATAGTAGAAGATATTTACGTTTGGAAGAAAATACTTATATGGACATTCATCCAACAGATTTAGTTTTATATCATATTTTACACTGTCAGTCACCGATGACTGTCGTGGCCTGAATGGAAAGTTCAGTGTCAGTCACCGATGACTGACGTGGCACTCAACGTGTTAATCAACTTCATCAAGAGAAAAACCTTTCGAAAGGCGAAAACCTTACAAAATACAAACGGAAACCTTACAAGGCGATTACGAAAAAGTCGGGAAATATTTCGAGAGCAATATACCGCTCTCGCAGCTAAACCGACATACAAAACATTGCATATAAACTAAAAACAGTGAAATCGTACTTTTTGGCATTTTTCGGCACGGAATATAACGAGCGCTATCGCGCCGCTTGGCAATTTTCGATCGGGAAATAAGAAAGGGCCGTGGCACTCAAACGGTTAAAAAGTAGGAAGAATGGGTGGAACAAGAGCTTGGTTCCCGTTGCCCCTCACGTCGTTTAGTTTGCAGATAGAGTTCCAACATTTCGGCTTCCAATAGTACGTGTACTTACGCGCGGCAGTGGTGACCCTCGCCGTATTCGCAGACACGGGACCGACAGCTATCGAGCTATTACACGCTTAAGTGGAACAGGCTGACTGCAGCCTGGCGTGCCTTACTGCTCCCGGATGCGTGCGACGCCACGACCTCAAACTGCTAATCCGTGCACGAATCCAAGGACCGGTGTACCAGACCAGACCTGCGTGCACCGGAAGATACCGAAAGCGGGGATAAAGGGAATAGGTGGTTGACCGTGGATAATTGGTAACTCCAACCATGCTGCGGCGACATCCTGCCCGCGATTTTTCCTGGCAATTCCGGCGGATATGATTTAACCCCTTGATATACAATGATGTCTGGGAGACGTTATCTATTTCATGTGCCATTATAAACTTTAACGTTTCCGAGACGTCAAAAACAGTCTACATATTCCAAAATATTTTGAAATGTTTCATATGTTACGGAACTACTAATTTATTATTTTAAAATGTTATTTAATATATTAACCTGATTAAATGTTATACAGCAATTCAAAGTTCAAAATAAAATGTTCTGTTTTTAAGCTTGCACATAACTGTTCAGCTGAGCCAAATTAAATAGCTTTTTTGGATGCAATAAATTCCGTTTTATTTGTATGTCAAGGGGTTCAGGTCCATTTATGCTAACGCTGCCGAGTGTATACTGAAAACACTTCTCATATTACCCGACTGTGTACTGACAACACGGCTACACCGCCGAAACATGTATTAACCCTTTGCACCCGTATGTCTCAGCGTATGCGACATCACAAGTTTTACCGTTGCGTTTGTATGTCTCAGTCTATGCGACATCATACATTTTACAAGGGATTATAAAGTATGATTTTGTGTACATATATGTAAATATAAAAGTATGAACATTATATTTTTGGACTGCTCTGCTGGGATGTATTTTATAAAAATTTGTATCTGTATAAATAAATATTTTGTGGAATTTTCATTTTTTTTTTATTATACTCATGAAATGTTACAGCTAATTATGCTAATAACGTATTGGAAAAGTTTTGTTTTGATCGAATAAAAAAATAAATTCCGAGTTGGCGGTAATTCATGGTCATATTAAAGTCGAGTGCAAAGGGTTAATTTATTATTTTATGATGTTGCTTAATATATGAACCTGATTAAATGTTATATAGCAATTCAAAGTTCAAAATAAAATGTTCTGTTTATAAGCTTGCATATAACTGTTCAGTTGAGCCAAATTAAATAGCTTTTTTGTATGCAATAAATTCCGTTTTATTTGTATGTCAAGGGGTTAAGGTCCATTTATGCTAACGATGCCGAGTGTATAGTGAAAACACTTCTCATATTACCCGACTGTATACTGAAAACACGGCTACACCGTCGCAATATGCATTAATACTGTTTTGCCATTATTTCCAAATATGTGTGACATTTGCTCGCCTCGTTTTCGGCTCATCGGTGGCGTAAATTGACCTTTAAGGTTCAAACACGTTCCGTATTCAACAAATCCAGTTGGTGAAACGGAGAAAGACATATAGTGGCTCCAAAAAGTATTCGTACACTGTATTATAAGCAAATTCATCTACTTCTGAAATTCTGATTTCAATGAAATTTTATGTGTGCACAGAGCATGGCGTGTCCTGCGTGGAGCAATCTTTTTGGCAACAAAATATCTTTTAAGGGGCTGATAACGAATCTCAAATTTTCAGCAATTTTTTACGTTTCGAATACAAGCTTTTCTGTGTTTCTTTTTTTATCAGAGGGTGATAGAGTATAAAAAATTAAACATTTTCTATTTGAAAGATTTTGCTTCATCAAGTACTATTACAAAGTTATCTTTAAAAAATGAGTGAAAACTCAGAAACTTCAACGTTGGTTTCACCCCTTTAACACTATTCCTACCACAACCGGTCAAATGACCGTTTTTAAAATTTCGATTAGAATTTCATAGATACAACGTAATTGAAACGCCTTTAAACTTTAGACTTTTTCTCAAATATACGTATAATACATCTTTCAATATTCACTTCTCTTTTCATTGTTTATTTTTTGAGAAAAATTTGTAGTCTCTCTTACGTGGGAATGTCACGGTAGGAATAGGTATACGTGAAGTGTCGGTAGAAATAGTGTTCAAATCGCATTTAGATGAAAAGAAGAGATTAATTCATACGTATACTATTACGATCTACATACCCACAAAGTTGTATTAAATATTTCTATCAGACTCAAAATTTCAGGGTTAAACGAATTTATTTGTGACATAGTGTACGAATACTTTTTGGAGCCACTGTAGTTATTTCCTTTACATATCGTACTACGACACTTTTATTTGATCCTGTTGGATCCGGAACGTGTTTGAACGGATGATATAAATTGACCTTTAGGGTCATCGCTCATTTATCAGCACCAAACTAACATCGATGCTTTTTTATTAATAGCTTGTTTATCAGCAGAACACGGAAACGACACCTTTCAGTTGTCCACGCGAAGGACAAATAAAATGAAATAAAATATAAAATGGAATGCTGTTTCAGTAATTTAATTAATTTTTTAGTATTCATCATTATCGATGTGTTTGTAACGAACATGTTATCAATAAGCAAAAAACTTGTTGCCAATCAGCAAAATATTCGTATCGTTATCGAGATAAACGAAAGAAGTGCCGATGTACTTTGTCTCACTTTAGATATACTTAAACTCACTATTTAAGAATAATTAGAATAACTGGAAAAATAACCATTTTTTAAAAAGATTAAACAACGTTTAAGAACGTATAATGTCATTGATCGTAACTGCTTTTCGTCCAACAAATTTAAAAATGTCATCGAAACATATACAAACAGATCTGGTAAATATGTCTGTAAAAAGTGTTATTTGTAAAAAAATTTTGCAAGGGAGTAAAAAAAAAAAAATGAATTTTACCGTAGAATAACCCTTAACAGGTTTTGAATCAGCAAAATTTCCATTATTCCGATTTATCAACATACTGCAATGAATAAAATTTTCTTGTGAAATATTGAGGGTGACACAATTTAATCACTTTAAATAACTAAGAAATTATTAGTTAGCGAAAGAAAGTTATTCAAATAAAAGTTGCATAATATGTTAAAATTTGAAATATTCCATAATCAACGAAGTATAGTTTAATCTCCTCGAGATGACTACTTTTTCCATTATTTCGACTCATTATTTAATCAACAGAATTATAAATTTCAAGTTTGCATGAAATTTTGTGTAGTTTCGGTCTTACCTTACTTATACGAGAGTATCTAGTGTTATTTGATTTCAATCCTTCATCGTTTTGTTTGTTATTTGTTGCTCATTATTTAGTATTCGTCCATTCGTTCATAAATATTGTATGTTTGATTTCTCAATTTGAAATACAGATTTAAGAGCAGAAACTTAATATTTTAACTTAATTTGAGTCTTCTTTCTGATCGTGCAAGCTGCACATTAGTAACCATACACACATGTACGTAAAACCATTTTACCTTCTAACGTTTTATTGACAAGAAAACTATATTATTCATTCGATTCTCTTAAATTGTTTCCCATCTTCGTGTATTCTTATAAATATTAAGAAGTCATTCAAACGCAACCGAACAAAACTTTTTCTCTACGTACACTGCTCCAGCCCCCCCCCCCCCTTCCGTTCGAAGCATCGATCAATCGTTAATTCGCGACGCTAATGAGCCAGGCAGCCCGGAAATACTCGATGGTCGGAAGGCACTAAGAGTCCCGAGACAGATCGTTAATTAGCGCCCCCGTTCTATATTCGTGTACCCCTGGCGGCGAGTTTAAACGTCCTCGAGAAAGAATCTCCGTGGCGCACACAGAGAAAGGTATCCGCCGACGAGGTTACGCCACTATGTCGGGGCTTCAGGACGTGGGATGTGCGAGTGTCGCGCGGGGGTTGGTTATTTCACGGTCCACTCGCTCTGCTCACACCCCTTACAGGCGGTGGTGGCGGTGGCGGCAGCGGCAGTAGCCCCTTTCCAAATCCACCCCTAAGAATTAATTCGAGAGAATCGTCCGGCGGCCGAGCGACAGCCGCTTCTTCTGCTCTCTCTCTCTCTCTCTCTCTCTTTCTCCTTGTCTCTCTTTCTTCCTCTCCCCCTCTGTTTCTCTCTTTTTCTTACCCCCCTCTCTTTCTTCATCTTTCTCTCTCTCTTTCTTCCTCTCCCCCTCTGTTTCTCTCTTTTTCTTACCCCCCCTCTCTTTCTTCATCTTTCTCTCTCTCTTTCTCCCTCTCTCCCTCTCTTTCTCTCTTTTCCTTATCCCCCTCTCTTTCTTCATCTTTCTCTCTCTCCTCACCCCCTATTCTCTCTTCCATCGGTCTTTCTACCCCCTCGTATCATCCCTCTTACCCTCACGACCACTTTCTTTTCGTCTCTCCTTTCGCATTACCGTTCGCGTCGATCTAACTTGCTCTCGGCTTGATAACGTCGCCGTTTCGAAGGGTCGAGAGATAAAGGCGCGGAGGAGGCCTGAAACTGGAGGAGGACCCAGACACCGGCTTTCTCATTGTCTACGGACGAACGGTTGCCCGATAGGGCTAATTTCTGCGACCCCCGATTTTTTTCACAGACTCGTGTGACGTAAACGTGTACACGAGTGTATCGGGGCAGATTGATTTGTATACGAGGTCGTAATGACTTCTACGGCGAGCGTGTAGTCAGTTTCCTGGATTGATTTACACCGTTCGAACCGGTAGGACAAACGGGCGAAGAGATATTTTATCCTGTCAGACGGGGCTGGTCGAAAAATTCCATTTGACACCGAGCCGTTTACACCGCGAGCATCGGTGTTCCTCCCGTTAATGTTGACGACGAGTAGCGTTATATCGGTTGCTGAGTGCTTTACCGTCGAGCAGCCATCTATCAACAACTCGACGCGTCACGCAAATCGTTCTTCGAGCACATAACCGCAGACTTGGCTTTGTATCAATAAAACTTTCCACTATCTCGCTGCTTAACCCTTTGCGCTCAAGGGGCGACTGTCAGTTGCCAAACAATAGTTTTCGCAAATTTTCGGACTTTAGTCAGTTTCTTTATTAGTACAACCTGAAGATTAAACAGTCATATATGTAAATTTTAATATCCGATTTAACCAAACTAAATGACATTTAATATAGGCGAATCTTAGTAAACATTTCGAATTTTAAAGTTTTTGAAGTTAATATCATTAGTCGATTAAAAATCGTCGATAGTTCTAGTATTAAGCGTGGACTTTTAAATCAGAGCGGACTCAGAAAAATAGCTTCTTATTTCCTTTTATTTTGGGACGTTTAGAATCGTGTACCGGATTTGTCTGCAATAAATAAAGTTTCATATAAGCAAATCTTAGTAAATATTTCGAATTTTTTAATTTTTGAAGTTAGTATCATTAGTCGATTAAAAATCGTCGATAGTTCTAGCATTAAGCGTGGACTTTTAAATGAGAGCGGAATCAGAAAAGTAGCTTCTTATTTCCTTTTATTTTGGAACGTCTAGAATCGTGTGCCGGACTTGTCTGTAATATTATAAATGAAGTTTCATATAAGCGAATCTTAGTAAATATTTTGCGCTTGAAATTCTTCGAAGTTAATATTATTAGACGATTAACAGTCGCCTTTCGAGTGCAAAGGGTTAAACTATTAAACCTCACCCATTTCGGATCAGGATCTTATTATGAAATGAGCTTCAGAACTTATGTGCTTTAATCTTCCTATCGTGTTTGGATCCACACATACAGTGTTTGCAAAAACCATTCGTACGCTATATTACAAGGAAGTTTACCTGATCCTGAAATTCTAAATGTAATAAAAGCTTGTGCGTGTATAGAGCATAATGGGTCACGCATGAAGCAATTTTTTTATCGACAGGAAATTTTTCTGAAGAAATAAAAATGACTTGAAACGAAAAGTGTTAGCGCTTCTTTATGCTTCGAATAGAAGTTTCTATACGATCTCTTTTTATTACAGGGTGATAGAATATCAAAAATGAAACATTTTTTATCTGAAAGGTTTTGTTGTATCACCCATCGTTACAAAATTATGTTTAAAATACTAGAAAGAGCGCTAAAACTTTTATCGTTGACTTCATCTTTCTTAAAGTGGTATTTCGATAAAAAAAATTAGTCCATAGTTTATACCCATACTATTATGCCGTACATAGTGACGACCTTTTATTAAAAATTTTCAACAATTTTCAATTCAAATCAGAATTTTTGGGTTAAATCAATTTATTTGTAATACAGTGTACGAATATTTTTTGAAGCCACTGTACATATGATCCGGACGTACTTTTAGATTTTAAATATGATCTTTTTTAGTACTTTATTAGATTCACACTTTTTGAATTAGTAATTTATTTGTAATGCATATCTTGTTGTTAGAATAGGAGAATGGAAATTTCATCGAATTCGTCAGTCATGTGATACAATTTTTTCATGAAATAATGGAAGATAGCCTTAGTTATAAATTATTATTTAATTCATAAATTGAAGTCGTTGCTCGTTTATCTTTTAAACAGTTCATTTTTGTTATTTTATTGCAGCACTTTCTAAAACGTGTGTAGCAAATCGTTAGTCTGGAACAGATTAAATCAACTAATTAGATTTATTAATTCTTAGATTCCTAAACAAGGTGATTTGAACTTTTGCTGCCTGAATATTTTATTCTCATTCATTTTGTGAATACATTGAAAAATTCTGCTTTTAAATGTTTGTCAATTACTATTCGAGATTATGTATACCTCATTTAATTCCTTTTCGATTGTATTTTTAGTGTTCTAAACTTTAACAAATTAAATATGAGCGATGTTGAAGAAGTATTTCGTTTTTGGGTTTCTAAAGTTTATTTTTAAAGGTTAATTTCCATTAGTTCCTTAAATTTATCTAAACTTTTTTCTGATTATTTACAAAAATTGTTTCAGTACTGAAAAGTGATTAAATCAATATTGAAAAACAATATTGAAGAGATGAAATATCAAAAGTTTAAGACCGTTAACGTTTGACTAACCTATTAATAGCAAAAATGAATGTGCAGGCAGTATTTCAAAATTGTGAAATTATATTTCACATTGTAATGTTAATCGGATAGAGTCTCAGTTATTGATTAGCATAAAATATAAATTTTATTCGCGATGTTATACATATCACGTCAATTCTAGTTCATTTCTACCGAATCTTTGATCTTAGACAGCTTGAAATCCAAATTTCAGAAAAGCTTTTGGCGACTTGCAATGACACCACTTAGGCTTTTATGCACAATTTGCAGCGTTACAGAACCTAAGAACTAAAAAAGGAAAATTCCCAGCAAAAAGTCCCTTCGAGTGTACTATCAAGTTCAACCATGAAGGCATCGCTTCTTCCTCGCCTAAATGTCCGTCGTTGTGCTCGAGGAAGTCTTTGTCCGCCACGAAAACGTGGATCACACGTCTGCCGTGCCCGGTTTGTTTTCTAATTTCGGCATCAAAGCAAGGCGCGAGCGATTTTCCGTCAATTGAACGTGGCTGCTTTTGGGACGGGCGACAACAAGCCGCCACTGTGCACCGCGAACCGAGCGTGGAAGCCTGGATGACTTTGGACGAGCGGCCGTTCAAAGCGCGGAATATTTTCCAGCCATCCGGCCGTTTAATGGTTCGGCTCGCTTAGCGTTCTTCCTGTTCTCGTCACCTCTTCTCTTCTACGAAAATTACTTCGGCAAAAACGAACGTTTCGACGTGCATGCTCAAGTATACAAGGTGTGCCTACTTAGCGTTCATGGGCCATGGACTTTATTGCCAGTACCAGCTTGGGGAGGTGGAATTAGATGGGTTACCTTGGGATCGTCGATAACTCGTTTCGTTGATACTGTCTTCATCAACATTGATTTTTATCAACACTGTGTTTCCATCGGCGTTTTGTACGTCGATTTAACTGAGAGAGCGATGTGTTGCTCCCGAATGACTTCCTGACTTTATTATAATCACCTTGTATGGCGAAAAGGTTTGCTCTTGATGAGGTTGATAATGTTGCAATCGGGAGTTGTTCAGGTGTCAAAAATTTGAACGATCGAATTGAGTTGTTTTCATTTAATATACAGTGGCTCCGAAAAGTATTCGTACACTATGTCACAAATAATTTCGTTTAACACTGAAATTCTGAGTCTGATAGAAGTATTTGATAAAACTTTGTGAGTATGTAGATCGTAATAGTATACGTATGAATTAATCTCTTCTTTCTATCTAAATGCCATTTTAAAGGGACGAAACTAGCGTTGAAGTTTCTGAGTTTTCTCTCATTTTTTTAAAGATAACTTTGTAGTGGTACTTGATCAAGCAAAACCTTTCAAATAGAAAATGTTTAATGTTTAATACTCTATCATCTTGTCATAAGAAGAACAAAAAAAAGCTTATATTCAAAGCGTGAAAAAACATTGAAACTTTGAGATTCGTTATCCGCCCCATTACAAAATATTTTGCCACCAAAGAATTGCTTCACGCAGGACACACCATGCTCTGTACACACATCAAGTTTCATTGAAATCAGAATTTCAAAAGTAGATGAATTTCTTTATAATACAGTGTACGAATACTTTTTGGAGCCACTGTATATGCTGACACTCTCCCTTTGCCGATCTTCGTGGTTGTCCCGTAATGCTTTCAATTGCCCGATATTTATACCAAGAGTGACGGCTATCTCGAACCAATCACCATTGCTTTAAAATGTTGTAGGAAGGAAGAGCTGGTCACCGCTTCTCTTCTGCCGAAGACGATTGGGCAGGTATAGGGTCGTCATTGTACATACTACTACCCTAATTTAGGACGCAACACCATCGATACAATCAAATCGTAGGCAAATGTTTTTATCGACGGTTCTTATTATATTCGTTTTAAGCGTTTTCTTTTTCGCGTTATTTACATGGATTTACAGAATCATGTCTGAAATAAAATAAAATATTATGGTTTTCTGTTCGTTTGTGTGTACCTGATAGTTTGCTTATTTGAAGAAACTCTGATTAACAAAATAGCTTCAGAAGCAGCTGCTTAACCCCTTGCCATACCATTTAACTCAATGAAATCCAGGTAGAAAAAAAATCAAATATTTCAATCGTTACCTCTATCATCAAACAATTTTTAGTATATTTGGCCCAATCTTTATTCTACGTGTTAAATTCGTAATTTTCACGTTTGACTCGCATTTGAATCCACGAGTTTGACTCGTGACACTCATGTTTGGTCCAATATTGTCATGACGAGTCAGACTCGTCAAAGTACGTCAAGGGGTTAACTGCTGCCACAGCATTGATCACGTGAACTTCCTGTTTATTTTTACTGTTTTGTCTCGTTAGACGGAGTACAGAAAGTGTCAACTGTCTTCTTTCTACAGCTCGTTCGGCTTTGGATGAAGCGAAAGTATAACAAGAAACGTTGATCGCGAGTGAGATATACAAATAGCTTATTACAATCTATTAAATAATAATTGAATCAAAGGTCTCGATTTAATATATTAATTGTATTACGTGACATGAAAAATAGTTAAATAAGGTTTTCGAGATTGGTGAATATAGAGATACAAACATTAAGATAGAACGTAATCAAATTACGGATTTTTATGTAAATTTATATGTTAACAACACAACACTTAATAAAGATTCGTTTCACTCTCTAAATATTATGACATGTGTTTTAATGGAAATACTTCGTATATCTGCACTTCATACTTGCATGCACATTTAAATTTTAAGTGCATAAAGGTCCAAAACCTAGTCATCTCTATTTTACGATCTCAAAATATAATACGTGTGGTCGATTGAGTTGTTACTTCTTTTCCTTTCTCTTCTTGATCTCATAAGCAGCGGCTGTAAATGTCTCATACTGAAATTCACTAATAGCTGAAGATATCCTACAAATCCCAACTGTTTGACCCTAGATGCTTCGGTGAAATTCTGTTAAAATTATAATGAATCCTATTAAACTCACGTTTTGCATCTAATTAAACCGTAAACTTTATGCAAATTTTAAGTATCTCAATTATCTTTCTAAAAAATACATTTTCCGTCATCTTTTCAATTTTTACATCATTCGCAGTTTACGAGCAATATCTTCCTGAAGCTAAACATGTAGCAATTAATCCTTTGCACTCGAGAGGTGACTGTTAGTCACCAAACGATAGTTTCGCAAATTTTCAAACTTTAGTTAGTTTGTTTATTAGTCAGGCTCAGAGATTAAATAGTCATATATGTAAATTTTAGTATATCACTTAACTAAGCTAAATGACGTTTAATATAGGCGATTCTTAGTAAATATTTCGAATTAGAAAATTTTTGAAGTTACTATAGTTGGACAACTAACAGTCACCTCTCAAGTGCAAAGGGTTAATTAATTTTATGAGCTATTATTAGCACTTGAATATGAGAAAATATTAGTGTTTGTTACTAAGTTTTGACCATGAGAAGATAATAAAAAAGGCTTAATTGAACAATAATGTAAGTTGAATTTTTCCGAACTGAAGGACAATTTTCCACCTTCAGAAGTTTCCAAATGTAGAACATTGAAGTCAAACAATTCCAGAATTCGCTTGTAGTAAAAAGTACTTCATTTAGACACATAATACTGAAATTTTAAACACCACTGTACGTATTCCAAAATCTCTGAAAGTGATGAATCACTTGACTACCGTGAATCTCCTTTCAAGTGCAAAGGGTTAATATTTCAGGCCAATGAATTAGATCCCTGGTTAATTCTTAGGATTACTTCAGAAACGTGTTAAGTTTGGGATATTTAATTCTTCACGAGGTTGAATCATTTAACCCCTTGGTATACAAATAAAATGGAATTTGGTGCGTCTAAAAAATATTATTTAATTTGGCTCAACTGAACAGTTATGTGCAAGTTTGGAAACAGAACATTTTATTTCAAAATTCTTTTTGAAAGGGGGGAGGGTGGAGCATCTTGAATATTCTAAGTAAAATAGAATCGACGCACGAGTGAAGCAACTAAGCAATCTAATTATATACTGCGTGATGTTCGCTGAAAACAGCTCTTGACGAGTCAGACTCATCAAAGTCTATAGTGGCACATGAAATGAATGACAACTCTAACTCGTCATTGTATGTCAAGGGGTTAAGACCAAAGAGTCAACGAAATTAAACTAAATGATCTATACGGAATAGTATGATAAACAAAATTTGCATTCCGTGCTAATCAATAAATAGTGTTCTACTATAATAATAATAATAAAAATGAATGTACAGTCAATATTTGCAAACCATAAGACTATGTTCTACATTGTCCTCTCGTCTTAAACTTTTGTTCGCTACTGTATGTTTTGTAGTGAAGAAAAAATCCGTAACCCTATGTTACAAGTAAATTCACGTAAAATAAAGTTATGTTTCTGTTAAAAGTTTGCGTGTGCATGTATAATGGGGTTAAGGAGCTGAAGAGTGAAAGAAGATAACTCAGCTAGCGTGTGTAGAAAGAATACGTAGAATCCTAGGAACTTGATGGCGATGACGGTTTCTGAAAACGGTTCCGTTGACAGAGCAAAAGCATAATGCGTGAAGTATGCTCGATTTGCAGTTGCATCAGGCACAGACGTAATCGATCTCTGGACGGCGGCCGCGTATGCTGTATATGGGATAAGCTGCGTGTATTTACTGGCAAAGGCTTACGAGTGTAACGTACGGTATTTTATTTTACACAGGAACGTTCCACTGTGCGTTCCGACGTGGTTCAGTTTTTTGCAGTTCAGCACAAAAAATTTGCTCGCTAAATCCTTTCGCGCTCATCCACTCGCGACGTACAACAGACATACCCTACCTCTCTTTCTCTCTCGTTTATTCTCACGCACACCTTATAACTACGACTGTTTTCTTCTCCTCTTCGTTTCTTTTTCAACCCCCTCCTCGTTGTTTTTCAGAGCTCAAGGGGTTCCGCGTTCGCAGCGACAAACGGCATATGTTACAATGGCGGCTAGAAAAAGAACGACGGGACTCGCGTATATTCGCGAGTAAAGTGCAGCTTCGATTTCGCTTTTTTCATTTCACCCCCCACCCTGCGTGCGTTTCTCTGTTCTTCGTTTTTTTTTTTGTTGCCTCTTTGCGCGTACACTTCGTGGTTAGCAGTCATGGTTGCTCGTTCAAACATCATCGTGCCGGTGTATTGTCTCAGAACGCAAAACAAGCGAAAGGCTGGGTCCGTTTGTTTAATTTTTTAATTATATCCGAGTGAAGGGGTGGTTTACGCGCGTGGGGCGGCAATCGAGCGCCTGTTATTCTTCGGTCCCGTATCACCGCGTATTTATTTTTCCGCTTGGCCGACGGATTCTCCTCCCTCCCGCACGCTGACGAATTTTAAACGACCCGATAATATCCTCCAAGAGATACGCTCGTTTTCCACACGTCACCCCGCGTAAACCGATTACTCTATCGAAGCGTCCCACGTGTGACGATCAACGGACACCAAGCGGAAACAATGGTCAGAATTAATCCGGCCGATGCGGATAGTCTTACAGTGCTGTGCAAAAGTCTTGGGTCATTTTGTATTTTTTATGGTGACATTTTTTCTCGCAGTGGCGTTTAACTCATTTACTGTCAACTACAAGAGATCTCGTAGTTTGTGCTACAAGTTTAGATCGATTGCAATTAATCACGGAATAAGTTTATAGCCTAGAAAGAATGAACGAATATTTTATATACTTTTTTTTAAAAAAGGACAAATCTGATATCACCTTTTATTGTCAAAATAATGACCAATATTTTCTTTAAAATGAAATCTTGGCGCACAGGGCAAGACGCTCTAAATTTGCCTGGCAGTGAATGGGTTAAACGTACATACTTTTGGAAAGTATACCTATACATTATTAACCCTTTGAGTGCTAAATACTCCTGGTCAAAGTGCTTCCGAAGGACGGCGCTCTATTAGCAATTGTATTGCTCTAAATGGGAATGAGGAACAATTGAAAAACGCTTATACGCGTCTGTAAGCGGAATCGACTCATAGAATGCCATGCATTAAGCTTTTTCTAGAGTACTGTCAACGAAGGAAAATTTGAATAACAGCGGAGGAGTTCACTCAAGGGTGGTAATGAGGAAACGATTCATGTTATAAAACAAAGAACAGAAATAAATGTGACGTTGAAGGGGTCGGACGTGGTATTTTATTTCTCTAGTTTATCTTAATTTTAATACGTCCATAATTCACGCGAGTAACTTTCTCCAGAGACGCATATACGTGTCCATATTTTGTATGAGTAGCTTTCGTCAGAGACACATATATGCGCCCATAGCAGTCAAAGGGTTAATTAAAATTAATTCTTCACTTTGTTCACAATGTTGTTTTTAACAATTTTGGAGCAAGTAAAGTCGCGATTTGAATAGTCTATATTTTTGATTACCGGATTATTTAGAACAAGGTAGGAAACAAAACAGGTCAGAAAAAGAGATAAGCTTTTGGAATTGTTAGAGATAGAATGGCGGGTATTGCCAAATGGATTCATTAAACTTTTGCACAGTGGATGCAGGATCACTTTGACCTAGTTGTAGTGATATTTCTTTAATACAAAAGGTAATGCAGATTGTACCAGTATTCTGTACAGCATTTAAACAGCAAGTGTTTATATTTGTGAACATGTCAATGTATCTTTCACCCTCTGATTTCGATTATTCGTTTGAAGATCAGTATTTTGAATAACGTTTCTCTTTTCCAATAACAGGCGGTCGGACTTAATTTCTGAGACATGTGCTATAATACGATACAATTGTACTGAAGAACTGTACTATACGATGCAATAATTATAAATGTTGGAAAAATACTACAGTTCGAGACATACTCTCCCAAATCTGGCAAAAATTGTACTTTTATGCATTTCTATCTTCAAATATCTATAACAACTGATGTGAGAGACAATTTTTTCTGGCACTCAAAAATCTGTAAGAAACTACTTTTCGTTCTCAAAAATCAAAACTCCTTCAGCTCTTTTTTATGCCTGTACTATCATTTTGTCTGTTTTATCATTTAAGCGTTTTCTCAGCTAGACAACAAAAGTAGCAACATTTTTTTAACTCACAAACGAGACTCTTATTCTAGAACCGTAATATTACCATTTCATTCATTAAAACTGAAAAATTCTACATACGTCACCTTAAAATTAAAGATAACCCATATGTACTATCTTTTTGTCTGGGAGTGTCCGCGTTCGCGGCAGTGTAGGTATACATCAACATCGAACTGCCATTTATCAACTGTTTCTATAAATACATCGCTGTGACCAGCAACCAAAATGTATAACGAGTGACCTTACTTTAAATGAATTTGTCAGAATACATTTGTTAGTGTAACTTAGACAGTCGCCTATGATAGAATAATGTTGATGTGACGTTGATTGAAGTTAAAATTGGAATTATTAATTTGAGTTATTTTACAAGAAGAAGGCAAGGGGAGAGGCGGAGCTCTCGCAATCACATTTAAGATTAAAATGTAGTTATAAACACTATAGAAAAATTATTTTCTATTACTTATCCTACTATCGCATCAACGTTAACAGAGATTTAAGGCTCCTTTTTAATTATTTAAACAATAAACAAGAAGGCAAATCACACCGTGATCGAAAGCTTGGCAGATTCGAAGGTTTAGAAATATTAATAAAAATTAATTAGTACTACTACATTGCATTTCACTTATACAGATGTTACTAACACAATTCTCTTCACTGCAGTAATTATCATCGCCGATTGCCGAGCAGCCAGTGCTGCAAAATAGCAATATCGGCTTCAATACTTGACACTATAACTATCGATGATTAGAATATACTTATTTGTGACGAAGAAATGAAATTGAAAATTATATTAAAAGAATACGTAATAGGAGGGAAATACACCGTGATAATTATAATAAAAGTCAGTTCCAAAGATGTGATCATAATAACTTTACCAAATTTCTATGAAAAATTACTAATTGGTCATTTCGACCGGTCTTGGTAGTTACAATGTTAAAGGGTGCCCTAATTAACCCTGGGTTGCCACACCTACCGTAAACTTATTTTAATTAAAAAATAGTAATGATGTTAAATTAAAAAAGTTTTGGAATGCAGTTTGGATATTGCAGAATAAATTTTACTGATAAAAAGTAACGTTACAGTTTGAAACTAGCTTTCTCCAGTCAACTTCTGTGCCATTTTGACTCAGTGTGACAATCGGGGGTTAAATTAGTGAAAGAATTTTGGGCAATGTTTTATATCCTACTTTCGTACTTCATCTGGTTGTGTGCAGTGAAACGTTGGATACGTGGTATCCATTGAATGATGTGCGGTGAAATGTTGGGCGTGCGGTTAATACTGAGTGATGTGTGGTGAGATATTGGGTAGATGGTTAACACTGTGACATTCTATAGATACCAAGGCCGATGTTGGTATATGGTGGAGATGGTTAACATTATGGCACACTATAGATATCAAGGCCGATGTTGGTATATTGCATAGATGGTTAACACTGGAACACTCTATAGATATCAAGGTCGATGTTTGCATATTGTGTTATCGGCTATTTGTCAGTTGGCGGCGACGATTACTACAGCGTTAGCGATTATAATAGTAAATACCTGCTGTGTTCCTTTCACATAAAAATGATTATAGTTTAAAAATAAAAAGATCAATGGTTGACATAAAAATTATGAACAGTTCTACGAACAATGAGTGAAATGATATGTATGAGCAAAATGTAATGTAATAGTAATAATACGTTTTTGTTAATATCTCAAAAACTGTGAGTTTGCTCAATTTAGATCATCATTTTAATCTTTGAGATATGACCTTCCGTTTAAGATAACGTATTGTATCAACAATTAAAGTTTTACCCCGACAGTTACAATTTTGAATTTAATTGCATCCTGCCATATATTTCAAAATTATTAAAATCGCTACTTTTAAGCATTTATTAACCGTGATACATTTTGGTTGCGATATGCGTATAGAAACAAAACAAGCCACAGTTCGTGATGACGTATACGTAGAGTAATATTGTACGTATAACATAACAAGTTTTTGGCGAATAATTTGAAAACTAAGACCAAGGATTTATCATACGTAAAGAAAACAGTTGTTTCAAAAATTCATTTTTACGACATATTAAAAATCACTGAAATCGGTGAGCGAAGGGTGCATCGACAAGTTCTCTTTTATATTCTTCATAAAATTATAAAGTCTTATTTTATAATCTTACGACCAGTTGTGAAAATTGCAGATTAAAATATGGAAATGTAATTCACACTATAAACAATTAAATAGTTTTACTTCTGGGTCAAAATGATCCTATATTCATCACTTACCATAGGCTCAAGATATTCGTTTTTGAACGGTTTAAAGATTAATCAATAGTCATTTAAAAAAAATTATTTTTGTGAAGAAAGTGAAAGGACGATTCACAAAATATAGTTACTCTAAATGAATCAATATTTCTTGATATAACGAATAATGGAACGTGAATGGTGAATTAAATATTTTTGAAAGATTAACGGAGGAACCCAAGTAACAGTGGCTACCCTTGAATTCATTTGTAAAATAACAGAACACCTTCATCATGCGTGGACTAAGACTCTTGCACAACACTGTATTTCCACGAGACGAAGTAGATTCTCCTTGACTCAATTTTTCTCCATAGAGATACCAGGAGGTAAAGAATGGAATGGCAGATTTCGCTTCGGTATTTACACTTAAACAGCAGTGTCTCCTGCAAATTTCGATAAATTCGACACTTAGAACAACGTAAGTTTAGAAATAATTAAGCTATAATCAAAGTTTGCAGTAGACACTTGCCCTAATATATTACAATTAAAGCGACTTATAAACTTCGTCAACCCCTTATCATACACCATCTTACATACTGCAACTCCTTCATTCAAACAACCACCAAACTCTCTTTATCCTCCAGGTGACTCTATTCAGTTTATAGAAATATCCACCCACATAGGGCGCCGCGACGCAATCGATACTGAAACGTACAGTGACTCGGATATTTGTTCACCCATCTTCAATTGTTAGCAATTATTTCATTAACTTCGATACTTTGTTACTTGAATCACAATTTGTTGATTATAAATTTGTCGAGGTAAAAAAGATTAATAGCAGATTGCGATGCCAATAGCGCAAATATTATATAATTGTAGGAAAATCTAATAAATTAGCAAAATGTTGTGAAAGATTAAGTAGTATGCTAACTAATTAATTTAATATTCTAATGAAACAATTTCAAAGCCATAAAAGGTTAGATACGCCAAATATTAATTAATGAATAACCTAATGTGCACAATTCTTCGTATTCTTTTAAAATAAAATGTGATCTGCCGATAAAGTTTCGTCGACGAAATGTGGGTCATTCTGTACATTAATTTAATTAATTTCTTATATTAATTTCTTTTTTTCACTTGAGATTTTGTTATTGTGTTATTGAAATGACATCTTATTATATTCGAAAGTTTCTCAATTTTCAATTACCTATGTTACAAATTCTTAATTCAAAATACGCAAAAATGAATTTAAACGACAAAAAATGGAAGATTTCATTGTTATATATAATTGATTTTTATAATTATTTTATGCAGATGTTAATTGAGTCTCTTAAAAGTCTGATTGATTGATTCCACTTTCTATAAAGTTTTCAGCTTAATTACTCAGATACATTTGATTGAAAGACCGTAGATGTTTATGCATTTATTATATTTAAATTTAAGGAACAAATTAAAGAAAGTAAGAGTATACGTATAAGACGGTGAAATTTCTATATAGATTCTAGGTATCTCTTTAAGCAAGTTGTTAAAAATATGAATTTAAATACATACACATCTACGAACTAATTATTAGGATTCAATTTCCTATTTTCCTCCGCTTTTCATTTTTATAAAATGCTTTGATTTTTGCTTCCTGATAGGTTTCATTGATGTTTGTACCTGTCGTAGTCAACACCAGGAATCAGTCAAAGCTAATTTTAACTGAGTTCTAAAGTCAATACTAAATTTGACGAAATATAGTTCTGTCTAAATGCTGTTAATCAATTCCAGTGTCGTCTAAGACTTGTTCAATTAATAATAATTTGATTTATTTGGTATTAACGAAACAGTTAATGTTCATAATAAGATAGTATTAACTAATTCACCCCGTAAAAATCGTTTTCAAGCAAAATTACGGTAATATAAGCATTGAACAAATTTATTCAATATTTTACTTGTTGAAACATAGTATACCATTATGGCATTTATAATTACAAATGCTTCCGTTTGTTTCAATATATCAATACATATTTGTACATACGTATACCTGTAGCATAATTATTAACGACAATCAGAATCAACTATTATAGTCAAAACCTAGTACTGACTAAAGGCTTCGGTTAAAACTGGTTACGACTGCCACATCGAAACGCCTGTCGTACATTAACACGTTGAATGCCATGGGGGTCACCGGTGCGCTCAGGCTGATAGAAATACATAATTTAGAAAAATATCAATACTCATCAATTTTTCATTATTACCATCGTTAGTGCCATGGTGTGAAGAAATTAATGCAGTAAAAAATATCTAAAAGTGGTTACACTTATTTGTGGTAGGTAATATTTCAACAGTGTATGTATCGTGTAACAGAAAATTCATCGTGGCGCCACGGGCAAACCCTGTAAAACTGGCGTGGCATTCAACGTGTTAAACCTGAAGAATCTGCCAGCGATTTCCCAAGCAGAAGGTGTCAACAAATGAACAATCTCGCGAGCCACTGTACATAATACACAATGTCTTCACACATACCAATCACCTTGCTCCCCAATCGCACGTTATCCCGATCTGCACTTATATCCCCGTCGCCTCGAGTCGGCCCTGGGCACCTCGTCGCGAATACGAAGAGGACGCTCACACGATGGATCGTCGAGTTCGCTACGCGTGCGGGTGCGTGTGCGGGTGTGGATGCGTCGACAGTGCCAGGCCCGTGGAGGATGGCGTGGAGGTGGGCGGCGGGCCGGACGCCGTGGCGGGGGTGGCGGACAGGTGATGACCGAAGAACGTCGGCCCTGTCGGAGGATAAGGTGGCGCGGCCGGGTGATAATAGCCAGGCGGCGGCGGCGGCACGGGCGGCGGATGATGGACGTGGGCGTGCGGATGGGGGTGGGTGTGCGAGTGCGGCAGCGGGTGCTGGTGAGGATGCGTGGCGAACAGGAAGGCCGGCGCGTAAGGCGAAGGATGGGGCGGCGTGGTGGGCACCGTGGGACTGTTCACGTCCAGCCCCGGGTTTTGCTTCTTCCACTTGGTCCTCCGGTTCTGGAACCAGATCTTCACCTGGGTCTCCGTCAACGAGAGGGACAGCGCCAGATTCAGGCGTTCGCAGACCGACAGGTATCTGGTGGTCTTGAACTTGTTCTCCAGAGCGACCAGCTGCTCGTACGTGAACGCTGTCCTGGCTCGTCTGGGCTTGCCCCCCGAACCGCCGCTTCCGCTGGTGCCGTTCTGGCTGGTTTGGTTCTGGCCCTGGCAACCTTGAGCTTGCACGCTGCTGGACGAGGACGAGGAGGAGGAGGATTGCCGCTTCTTGCAGTTGGACGGGGAAACGTTGCTGGAGGCGGTGGTCCCGCCCTCCCGGACGACGTTCGAAGACTCCTGGTCGGTCACCCTCATCTCGACGTCCTCGTCCTCGTCCTCCTCGTCCGGGTCCTCGTCCATGTCCTCCATCACCGTGTCCGGTGTGCCCTCCTCGTCCTCTTGGCCGCTGCCGGAGGCGAACTCGCCCCGCGAGTCCCCATCTGGAAATAATAATAACAGCAAAGGATCAGCATGGGGAACGTCTCCCGCGGAGGAAGATTATCGTGGCAAGGAAAGTGATACGGTGTTGTGTGACGAAAATTGATTATATCGCGGGTAAAGAGGGGGAGGGGGGTAAAATTGCGGCACTGGTATCGGTTTACTTATGACAGAGCGGTAATGCGACCCTGGCTGCTGTTTCACACCCTGCCCTCGCGTTGAATCGCCAGTGATGCCACGATGGCGTTCGAATTCGATAATGTATTTCACGAAAAGCGTGAACGGAAAGAATATTATTCATTAATACAGAATATAATTTCAGTCTTAAAGCTATCAAATCTCCGCTCAGATGTATTAGGACATTTATGTTTACTTCAAATTGGCAAAAAATTAAGTGATCGTTGAGTGACATTTTATACCACATTAAGATCAATATTACTTCTGTACACTCGGAATGTGTATCGAATGTCTATCTCATGAACTCAAAGTAGTTTGTATATTGATAGACAAATATGTATGTAAATGGTACGTCAATCTTAAATTTTTAAAACGTTAATGTTAAATTATTTATAGCAGGTTCTGTACTTAATTACCAAGTTGTTGCAAGAACGTTTCCAAGTATTTATTCACTGCAAAGAATTTTTAATGGAAATATACTTTCAACTTTACCTTACTCTAATCAGTTCTAATTAACTCATTTACCTACAGCAATAAATTTAAGTTCAATCCTTTTGCTATAAAGGCTTCTATATATTCCTGCAGAAGTTATATACTTATTTGCTAAAAGCATAAATACAAGTGATACAGAATTACTTTCATTTTTATTTGTACGCATCATAATCAATTCATAAAAATTTATTCACAAAATATGTATAGATTTATGTATTAAGAGTACTCTGTTTGATGTTTCTGTATTGAAAGAATCAATCCGAAAACATGGAATTTGTAACTGAAGAGTCTACAAAAACAAGAGAATTGTTAATTTTGACGAATCTTCAGTTTAATATTTTTTCGTATCTTTTTGTATGTCCTCTTTATCATCGAATACGTCACATTTAGAATTAATACATATTTTGAATTTTATAGTTACTTATAAAAGATTGTAAAATATTATTGGAATAGTTTTCACTTTTTAGAATTTATTGTACTACATTATATTACTTAGAATTAGAAGTAAAAGTTGCAAACGATGCAGAATAAAATGAAGAGTAAAATGGTTTTATTTTGATATGTAAGAGAACTTTAAGTTATGGTATTATATTGAAAAATGAATTTTCGTATTCTGAGAAATGCTAAAATTTAACATTTTCCCCTTTCCCCGTGGACTCTTAAAATACTGCCTATGCATTCGTTTTAATTGTTAATACGAGTAACATTTTACTTATTAGTTAACCCAGAGCATGAATTCTTTTAATTTCTACCGATCTTTGACCTTAAACTTTCGTCAACTATTGTACATTACAGAAAACCAAAATTCCAATCTTCTAGCCAGGAGCAAGTTCAATCTTGGACCATTTTTGTGCCGCTACGAATTAAAGAATTTACTCTGCGAAGCAACCTCGACATCCCCCGGTAGTAATAAAAATAGCTGTTGAAAATATACAGACAAATCGAGCTGCCCTTCGAGCAGGAACCCTTTCACCCCATCGCCGGTGCAGCCGCGAGGCCCGCGCGTGGAGCTCTCCTACGGCAATCAGTTTAACGAGCGTGTCGTCGGCCGCGGCCGCAAAAGCTGGTCCCACGTATCGAGCCGAGTTTAATTCAATTTCTGTTTGCTGGAGGCACGCAGCTCGCGAAAAGGTATCCCGGAAGATATCCCAGGGAGCGAGCGGCCGGCCGAACGACCGACCGACCGACCGATCTCTAAAGCCGACAAACGATTGAAGCGCGCGAAACTCGGCTAGAGGAAGCGGCCAGCCGGCCCCGTCGGGAGAGAGAAAGAGAGAGAGAGAAAGAGCGGCCAATCGTTCGCTCAATGAGAGAGGAGATTGGAGATTCAATCAGCACGCAGATGTCCCGGGGACAGATATTCCCTGGCTCCGGTCCGTGGAGGCTGGGGCGCTTCTGGGGGAGGGTGTGGGGATAGGTTTCCGGATAAAACCAGAGGGAGAGAGAGGGTGGCGGGACTGTGAAAGAGACCGACGGGGAGTACAGGAGCGTATCGGTGGGGAACGAAGGAAGACAGGGGAGCCTAGGAAAAAGGGGAAAGGAGACGGAGGACCGAGAGAGAGACGGCAAGACTTTATCCGAATTGGCGTGGCTCGTGGTCCATAGCCCGTAGCCTAGCAGTGTGCCTGGGGGTTGGAAGTCCGTAGGGGGCGACGGATCGAGAAGGTTTACGCCGTAATGGGATTTGTATCTCGTTAACGCGCGATCGTTCTTGCCCCGCCGTACAGGCCGCCGACCATCTCTCTCTCCTCTTCCTTTGCTTCCTCTTTCTTTGCCTATTTCCGCCACCGGCCCCGTATCTTCCACATCGCGGGCCGCAGGCTACACCTACCCTCCCCTTTTCTCCGTGTACACGTGTGTGTGCACGGATTGATTGCGTCTAATTGAATTGCGTAATTTATATTGTTTCTCGGTCGCCTCTTTTTCAACGGTGCCCAGCTGTTGCTGGATTTTCATTCACTGACCGATAGCGCTGGCCGGTCATTTTTCTTTAACCCTCCGTGTACTGTGCCGGAGTTACCAATATTTTGTTGTTTCACGAGTGATAACGCATGTCAATCGTCAGAGTCGTCAATGTTGACGTTAATTGTGTCAATCGGAAAGTGACGATCGCTTTGCTTCACACACATCAAAAATCCACAATAAGAGGTGCCGAAACAGACAGCACAGGTCAGTTTCTTATAATACTGTGTATAATATTGATGAGAGTCAGAAATGACTTCGACACAGTTCTGCGAGCTGCAGTACACGGAGGGTTAACCCTTTCGATACGGGTGCCGACTATAATCGGGGTCCTCGTCACGATCTATGTGTACGGGTGCTGACTATAATCGGTGTTCACGCGACGACCAATGTATCGAGTGCCGTCTATAGTAAATTGTATTTTTGTTTATAATAATAGCAAAATTTGTAAATATGTAAATAACTTCTCAAATAACTAAACACCGACGTGCAATGTGCACACTTCGCGGCGCGATGCCCCGTTTAGTGGCGTCACTCCAGCGGAGCGGACTGCCGTAACGAAAGGGATAAACCGGAAACCCGAGGCGCGCGATATTTTGGATTATCTATGAAGAGAAAAGAGAATGTTTGACATTTCACGCGTCCTAATGTGCGACATCGATCAACGCGAAACGCGCGCTCAACGAGGGCATTATTCGCCGCGCAGGTGGAGGCTTGGCTTGAAAATTTTGCGTCAACCGGCAAATGCTGCTGAATTCCGGCGGTAATTAACTCATTAAGGACCAACGTTGCGTTAACGCAGCATTTCATCTGTGACTCCTGTTCGGTCAATTTGTATCGCTGGATCTTGTTTTTAACGTTGCAATTATGTAAAATTACTAAGAGAGATATTAGTTCTCAGACAACAAATATGTCAAATTGATTTTAGGTTCGTTCGGAGCCAATGTTGAATCTCATTATCTCGTGTTTCATATGAAGCTTATGATTTAATTTGTGTCTTATTTCAAGTTCATTACTCATTATTATTAGTTATTTATTGCTACAATCAACGCACTGTAGGTACATTTTAGGTAACATATAGTAGTAGATAGATATGAGTATTTAGAAATTTTGTTCACCGTGTTAGTCACATCAATTTAATTAGCTTATCTTTATCGAATCTTGGTTTTTAAATTTTTGTCACTGTTTTGTATAATAATTTCTCGAGTTGATCGAAAGCGAACATTGAATAAGGATTGACAAATAAAAATGAAAATTAATGTAAATTAAATGTTTCTTAACATATCAGATTCAGAATGTATGATCTGAAGAACTCTTCCTCGTTTTATCGAAGAGGTCATTTACCTTTAACTCTTGTGCTACGACTTGCAGAATTGTACTTACAATTAGTACTTGAAATAGTATTAGAGCTACTTTCTAGAGCACAGAATTGTGTATTTATATTTTAAAACTTAATTTTACTTACATTAATTAATAATTCTATGATATCTTTAAATTTTTATGTGTTCACTTCTGCTGTATTCACAAAACAGTTTATCGATTTGTGTATTATGAGCGTTGTCGGTTTAAAAATGTCGCAATGCAACAGTTTATATTCTAATCACCCACGAAGAAGAAGAGGGACCATAAATTCTTTGAGTATCCAAAACGAATTCACAGTTGGTATTAAGTCACAAATCATTCGCTATTATGAGCTTCGGTAACTGGTGATCGGTAAGTCTATCGTGACATCGTTACCATAAAGCGTCCCAGGCAATTAAGTTCGGACACATCCATAACGAGCCGCCTCTTATCGCGTTTATGACTTGTTATAGCTGTAGCACACAGCTCCAAACCATTTATCTCGTTTAGATCTTCTTCATTAAGCACGATCGCGGGGCTTTCGCGTGGCAGAACCGATCGGGGATTGCAGCCAACCTCCCCAGGGGGCACGGTAAGGGTGCACAGGGGACGCCAGCAGCGAACAGTCAGGAATACTTATTTCGGTTTTCCTCATTAAGCACAATGACAGTATTTGACGTCGAGTGCCGCGATCTGGGAATACGCGAACTCCCACCGGGTCGTCGATGACGTTGACGGAGTGCGCGAGACGTGTCTCTTGGATCGAAGCCTAGAAACGTTCACGGAGGCGCCACAAACGATTTTGGGAATCTTCAGTCATCGGCAATAACCATGGAAAGATAAACGATCCGTTCGATCGTGATCGAATCTATGCGAAGTTTGCTTTACCAGCCGACAGCCAATTATAGACGCTAAGAGTTGAATAATCAGCCGGATTCTTGGCGCACGGACAAATCCGACGGTTAAGAGAGCATATGGCCACGTGTCTGAAATCTGCAGGGAGGAAATATCGTGGTTGGCGTTGATCGATCCAATGGAGGGTTCCAAATTGCTTCTACCAACGGTGATTTAAACAGCGCCCTGCAGTAATTGTTCTGGTTAGCTGCGATCTAATTATCCACGGTGTTAAACAAATCTACCATATTAGGTTCCATTATTCTGCTAAATTTAACGGATCCTCGAATCTATATAGCTGAATTCTTATTTTAAAGTTCCTATGAGTTCGTATTGCTCGTATCGAGAATGCACGCCGGCAAAATACGAGCGATTATCATATTATTTCCCGAAACGGGAACAATGGCAATGCGTTTGCGGCCAGGAACAATACTCGGGCTGTGCAACGCTGGAATATCCTCTTAACAAGCGACAATGATACCATCTATCCGGCCCCGATAAGAGAAACACGCGAAGCGTTTAACGGTGTCCAAGCCGAGCCTGCGAGCGGTAATTACAATTTTTCTATAAATCTAGCGGAAAATTCGGGAGACCTGAAATCGGCGAGCCAGCCGTTAGAGGGTGAGCGTTTCTCCTCCGACGACAACGACGCTCGGTGGCGTGTGCAAAAAGGGGACGGGGAGCAGCGAAACTCGGGGGCCGTCGAGGGAAGAGAGGGAGAGAGAAGTCATTATGATGCAGAAGAGCCAATTTTCTGGGCGGCTTGGCGCGATGCGACGCGATACGCCGCGATGCTGCGCGATTATCATAACAACCGACGATATTATTCCGTCGCAGGATTTGCCGTGGGGGCGGACACCGCCGGCACAGCAGTCGAAACGGATTTCACCGATCGGCCGGTTGGCTTTGATGCACTTTTAATGGGAACCTCTGACCACCCTGGAAGATGGATGGCTCGAGAACCGTGTAATCCCGATTTCATCGCCGCGATCGATCCTCCGAGAAGCCTACCCCCTCCTCCGTCTCTCTCGTTCCTGCTGTCGCAACCGTGCAGCCATTCACTGTTGTTGCCTGTCTATGAGATCTTTTTTACGTCTCGAAGATCGAAGACGCATCGGTTGACAGCGTCGGTTGATTTCGTTTGCAGCCAGTGTCCCGTACCGGGATAAAGGGACGATAATGATGGGGTTCAAGGACTGGTTAACGCAGATTAGCGGAGCAATTTGTCACGCTCCGACAGGCCACCCTCGCGAACCCCCTCCCCGGGTCTACGTTCACCACCCCTCCCCACTCCACGATCCGCCGTGGATTCCTTTCCTCTGTTTCTACGTCGTTTCACCCCCTTCGTCGGACAGTTCCTCCTACAGCGTTATCGGCCGCCGGGATTCCTCCTCTTATCTGTCCGCCAGACTCCATTAAATTCGAAAGTCAACTGTGAAATTGGGAGCCCGCGCGCACGCGAACTCTGAATTCGATCATCGAGAGGAGATAAGCTCTCCGTGGCAGATGCTCGTTTGGATTAGGGTATTTGCGAGAAAAGATTTAATAAACGTGCCGATTCTCCTTTCGAATCGCCTTTCTTTGACCGAAAATCACGTGGAACGTGTAAATTGATGAATCGTTTCACCAATTAGCATTACGTTCGATATTAAAGGATACGCTACTGCAAACGGCATTTTTAATCAACTTATAAATAAACTTAACACTTATCCAACCGAATGGGGAGATCTTCCATTTTTTCCTCAACAAAGCGCTGCCATTGATTCTATTTACTTTTGTTATTAGTTAGCCTTGGACTAGTGTTGTTCACAGTTTACGTCTTCTGCTTTTCCAAACTACAATTTTCAGTAAATTCAACACTAGCTCAAAACCAACTAATAACGTAAGCAAATAGGATCAGTGGCAACGCTTTGATGAGAAAAATATGGGAAATCTCGCCATTCGGTTGGCTAAGTGTTAAGAATTCAACTCTGCTTTCTGCCAATCTTTTAATTTTATCACTTTGACATGTGATTAATCTTTGACTTATTATTCCTTTTTGTTTCACAAATGTGGAAGAACTCATTTCTGTGTATACACTTTGCAATGCGTTATATACAGCGCTGCATCATGACATACGTACGTAAAATAATAGCGATGTGTAAAATTTTTGCTGTTCCACACTTTCGGGTGTCCGCTATAAATATCATCTTGACATTTCGCTAGCACTGCAGCTAGCTTCTTGAAAAAGGCATCGGCACGTCGGAAGAGCGAAATTGCTTGTCAATTACTCAGATTCTCTTTGACTGTTCGATATCACATGTTCGATGTCAAGTGTGGACAAACGGAAGCGGTGTTTATTTCCGTGGAACGATTGATTAAAACGTTCCAGGTCTACATGAGACGCGTTTAAGCGGATCACGACGGAACGAGCCGGGCGAGGAAAGCATTAAGAGTCGCATTAATGGCGACATTCGACCAGTCCGGTCCCCGTGTTCCCAGTAACGCGCCTACATCGTCACTTTTGTCGGAATCCCCTTACACGCAAATAACTCTGAAACGGGCGAAATTGCACGAGGCAACGGGGAACAAGACATCCTTCGAGTGTCTAAAGTTAGAACGAGGAAGAAGCGAGACAGCACGAGCCACGGGGCGTGCTCGATGGGAGAGGGAGGAAGGAGGGTGCACCGGGTTCGGAGACGAAAAAATCACGTTCAAGATCATGGGATCTTGCGGGAGACGAGGTCCATATGTTCCGCGAGTGAAAAAAGCAGCGAACGCCTGGGTCGTGTTTTGGCGAACGGTTACGAGCAAGGAAACGCTGCGCGAATAAGGAGGAAGCAATAAACATGCGAGCTGCAGTTTCGCGGAGAAAAAGCCCTCAGGATTAGGGGACTTTGCGAGTCACTCGAACGTGACAGTTCCTCGCGAATTAATCGCCGGCTACTGCGCTTTGCGTGAAATTTATGAAGATCGGCGTCTACTGTGAAGCGGTACATTTTACTGAAATTAACACTGAATCCAGTTTAAAATCGTTAATCCCCTTGATTCGTACAGAAACACCACTTCGTCCAATATAATCTCTCTGTTACTCACGTCCAGCGATATATCTTGTAGAAATTAGCAAGCATTAAACCTAAATCTGCTTTAGTGTTATTAACCGTCTAAATTGTACGGGAATCCTCAACATCCATTATCCTATCAAACTTAATCTTTCTTGCGTAACTCAGGTAACTTCCTACCCGTCGATAAAACAAACTTAAAGCATTACTCTTTGCTTCATCTTGCCAGAGTCCCCTCTTAATTAAAATCCATTCTGAAGAGAAATCAGGACTAATCACCTTCGTGCATGCTGTCGGTCCGTCGATGACGCCTGTGCTGGACGCGACTATGAACTACACGGCCGCCGGTGAACTTGTTCGGGTCCAGGATATTCTCTACGGAAAACGCCAAGCAACGTTTGTTCGCTTGCACCGTGCTAGCGGTCGTGGTGATGCTTCCGGTCGAGGTGCCGGTCGTTCTGGCCGCGTTTCCGGAAGTGCAGACGGTCATCACCGTGGAAGCGGCGGCGGCGTGCGCGGATATATACACAGGAGTCCCGTGGCCAGCTGTTTGGCCACCGCTCTGAACACACGAGAAAGGATGCACGCCTCGGGTCGCGAAAGGGTTAAGGAACTGATCGGATCCAGCGCCTCTGGACGACGGGGCGGTTAGGTCTACGGGGCTGCTGGGGTTGCTTTCGTCCACTTCGTCGCGACAAACGTCTACCTCGATGTCCTCGTCTTCCTGGTAGTTTCCGTTTCTACTTCCAGGATGCACCTCTACTTCCTCCTCCTCTTCTTGTTCCTCCTCGTCCTCTTCGTCCTCGGCTACGTTTCTTCTGACGGCAGTAATCCTTTCGTGCTCCCCTTCGTCTTCTTCTTCCTCGTCCTGCTCCTCCTCCTCCTCGGCCTCGGTTTCCATCCTTTTCTCCCTAGCCGACGACGCGTCCATCTCGTGGAACTGGTCCTTATCGACAGGTCGCAGAATCGGTGAGGTTGACGGCGAGTGTTGCTGACGTACGTTGTCGTAACGTGCGAAAGGCTCGCTGGTGCGTACGTGGAGCAACACGTGCCTCCTTTCTTGAGGCGGCAGCGACAGCCCGGCACGCATATCCGCTTCCTCCCGAGGTAGGACGACCGGTCCTAGAGGCGACACGGTCCTACCTTCCTGCATCCTCCACATAACCTTCACGGTTATTCTTATTTATCTCGCTTCTCGATGCTTCATGGCTCTGCGTCGAGCTGGAAAACACTTCCCCGGCCTCGATTATACGTGTGCACACCTTTGATCCTCGAAGAGTGCCTCAAACGGACACCCTCGTATCATGAGACATCACTAACACCGACGATACATCACATTTTATTTATTTCCGCATCATCACTAACGACTGAACCGTCACCATTGGTTTCGATCTTCTTGCGTAGAAACACCGTCGGTTCACCAGGACTGCCCGGTTCGAATCACACGTTGATCTCGTTCACCGAACTTGATCGACACACCGAGGACGACGAGAATCGACCACGAAGCCAACGGAAGAGAGAAATTGTCGCGTCGGGAATCCAAGCGATCAGCGTGGTTGGTCGCACGATTAGCAGTGTCTTTGGTAGGCAGAAGCCGCGCGCGTCCCGTAAAAGCTGCACTCGGGACCTCCACGTAGAGCCATGGTGGCTGAATAGGTGGTATATCGTCGTATTATTAGTAGCGAAGAACTGTCGTACGAACGTAGTCGCAGCGGGAAGCGGAGAACACCCTTGGTGGGGTGTTGTTCCGCCCTGAATGGGCGGGACTAGCCCCTGCTGGCTTACCAGCGAGCCCCGGCGTCGTCCGAGGGGCGTGCACGGCTGCGTTCCGCGAGGGTTGCGCGCACACACGTGCTACCCCTTGTTCGTGGTGGGTGTCCGAGCGATCCGTGGCGCCGTGCGTGTGTGAGTTCGAACGTTCACACGATCACAAAGACGCGCGCAGACACAGCCATCGGGACCTGAATGGATGGGCACGAACACGAAACGGAGAGCCGCGTGCAGACGTTTTGCAGCCCCACAAGCGAGCTTTCGCCAGATACTCGGGTATGTACACACAAAGTCCTGCCTTTCCTCCCTCTCCATCTCCTGTTCTATCTAGCCCACTCTCATCCCACTCTTTGCCCGTTCCACGTTCCGACCGGCTAAAGTGGTTTGTCTTTGATTTAACCACCACCGCCGCCGCTGCTGCCGCCGCCAACGCCGTCGACGCTGCCGATAGAGGAACGCTTTTCCCTCCACGCACGTTGCCATCGTTCAACGTTTCCCGCAGGATGTGTGGAGGAGTCGCATACTTTGCTTGCTCTGCCCAGCATTCGTGATCGTGTAACGCTGCCGGGTTTGTCGATGATCTTGGTGTGCTCAGAGGCGGAGGAAGGGGTGCGCTCGGTGCGCCTTCGGGATCGTTGTGTACAGTAATCGTGCCAGGAGTATAATCGTGCTGGCTATGGTGGGTATCTCTCACTCTATCTCTGTTTCCCATCATTACCATTTCTCGCATATACCAATATATATACACGGTTGTGCCTGTGCGCTCCTTTCTCTACCACTCCTCCCTGTTTCTCACTCTTTCCCTTGGCCTATCGTTCTCAAGATGGAGGCAAGAGCAAAAGCAGGACCAATACTGTACGCGGTTGGCGAGCCAACCAACCGGCCATCGGATAGAGGAGCCTGCTACTGTTGCCGTTGCTGGTAGTGCTGGTGGTGCTGTTGCTACCGCCGCCGCCGCTGCCGCCGCTCTTAACTCGGCGCACGGATATTGTTTACCCGACCATTTAGGTAATTGCTGGCCTACCGCCCTGCCAGCCAATCGAACGTAACCGGCGGATGAGCCTGCAATACCGAGTCCTCCCACTCTGACTATCGTCCTCTCCTGCTCTATCCATCGTATACTCTATCTCACCCTCTCCTCTCTCTCTTTCTCTTCTTCCGTTCCCTGTCGTGATTTTTTATCCCTTTCCTCCGTCGATCTGTCCCGCTGCCCGTCCTCCTATGTGTCTATCGTTCGGTTCGCGTTCATGTTGGAAGCTTCCCTCCGATCGTCATCGAATTAGCCCGGGCCCAATCGTTCGGCGAGATTGACGCCGCTGCCCTGCCGGTGATGATCGATTCTTTCCACGAAATTGGAGAGATACCCGGCAGTAGCATGAAACGCTACTCTGTAGCTACTCCTCTGTGACTGGGCTCACCGATCGGCTCGCCGATTATTCGTTGACCAACCAAGCGAGACTATTAATAGTTTGATCGACGACGATGTAAAGGTTACGCAAACGTTCCTGCGGAGTTAAGGGTCCAATTAGCCGATAGGAGGAACGGTAGCAAGCTGATCTGCTTGCTTTAAGGTTGCATAATTCCTGAGAATCCGTTATCGATCGCCTAGCCGAGGAGCTTGATATCTTTGGCTTTCTAAATTGTTTTTGAAGAAACTGGCTAGTACATGTGATCTGTCGCGTTAATAAAATACGAATCGGCTTCTTAGGACACATTAATACATGTATATACCTATGCAGCTTTCGTTTAATCATATAATCTAAGTTAATTTGGCTTTGATGTAAGTGAACGTGTACTTTACTTTTTTAATTTACGTACAATCGGATCAACTCGGAGCCGGGTTGTTCTCTAAATGTAAAATTTTATATTTATAATTTCAAACCAAACGCAAGATTGAAAAAACAATGCAGAAGTTTAGACCCGAATTTTGTACCTGAAAAACGGTTTGTCAATAAATTTAGGTTTTTTGCTGTTAATTAGATAATGAAAAGTATCGTGATTAAATATTTTTAGATGTTTCAATATATTTTCCAATAGTATGTACCCTGTTTAATGCTTATAAATATATATTATATATTAAACAATTATATATTAAAAACAAAATTATTATTCATTTTTAACTTTAATAAATTCGTTTCTGAAGTGCTTGCAGATTTAGTAACGCGAGCCGTTTCTTTAAGGAACACATGATAAAATGAGCAAAAAGCAATGTACTCTTTCGAAAACACTTGTTTCATTAAAAAATAGTGTTACGAAGCAAAGGCGGTTTAATTACAGTTGCTGTTACGTCGAGCAGATGAAATGATTAACACACGTTCCAAGTGTTTCAATGGCGAAAACGTGACCAGCTGAAAAGCAGTTTTCTCTGATCCCCCGTTAATAAGCTGTAATAATAGACCGAGGGTGAGTGGCCTCCTACGTCGCGAATCGATAGCATAATGAAGCAGATCAAATATTTATAATCCTACCCGGCCGCTTTATCACGGTCGAGTTTTACTTCGATTGTACAGATGTTCCCAGCGGAACGGTGAATCGCGTAATCGCATCGTTTTCGGCGTCGGAACGGTGGAACGGCGCGAGCAATGGTTTTCCAGGGGCTGGTAGTTGGTGGCCGGACTAATTTTCGCGCGGCGCTCGGCTAATGAGCATTATCGTAAATTTATTTCGACCCGACTCGCCCGGCCACCGCATAAGAACTAACAAATTAATTTAATTCGTAAATGACACGTACGGCGTGCACGGTACATTTACTGCATTGAATGCCAGCGCGCTGGCTGCAGCTCAATTTGCAGCCGGCCACCAAAGCTTAATTAAAAATTTACACCGACAATGTAGCCGTGCTCGCGCGCGCGCCCGCCTCGGTCGTCGGTTCTGCACGTGCTCCTGTCGTTCGTTGTCGCTCGCTTTAACTATCCGCCTGTTAAAAGTCTTCCTACGATCGCAAACGAAGAAACAAAAAGACGATTTGCTTACAACATAGGGAACAAATAAAAACGTGTCACGCTTCGCAACGAGGTGCACGCTTTGAAGCTCACTTTATCATAGGGATCATCGTAAGTGAAACGACAGAAAGAAAGAACAGGTTGTTAAGCATAGGACAAGTTGGGGGATGAAGGGGTTGCGAGGTCGCAGGTGAGCACACCGCCGGATTACGCTACCTGGCAAAGCGATGTGGGTTTAGGGGACCGTTCCTAATAGTTCTGAAACGGTGCACGAGTCGAGGAGCAAGCTAGGTGGATAGATGGCTAGACCGGCAAAAGGAGGAGCGGAGCGAGAGGGTGCCATAGGGCGAAGGGGTGTTAGAGGAGGATAGATCGATGAATACGGGGTAAGCCGAAACGAAGACGGAACGATGCTGTTAGATGAGCCGACAGAGGAAGACGTAAATACGGAATAAGAAAAGATAGGCGAAACAGAAAGCGAGACAGGGGAACAGAGAAACGGAGACAGGGAGCGGGGGTGTGTGGAACGACAGAGAAACCGGTGCAGGAGGGAGTTCGAGGGGGTAGTCTGGAATGGAGATCGAACAGACCAGCCGTGACCAATTTGCGCCCGTTCGTGCTCCCGATTCTGATCCCGATCCACGGTTCGTTCCCGTCCACACGTATACACCTACACCGCGTTATCCCTCATCCTGGACACGTATACGTATAGGTGCACGCGGCGGAAAACGAAAACGTGTAGTAGCCAGCCTCGATCTTCTCTGCGAGCTGGCCCCCCGGCAGGGTCAACGATGCCAAAAGATACCCGTCAGAGAGGAAAGTCGGGCTGCGTTGTCGCTCGTTGTGCGCCGGCCACCCCAAAAGTTTCACGCCTATCTGGACCGACGGCACCACCTCTATTCGCGCCACGATAATTGGCCAATTAAAACCGGCCGAGAGTATTCGAGTTACCTGGCATCCGATAATTATACGGTATCCTCGCGGTGGTTCGACCACGTATCCACGCGACCAAGGGGACGTTCGGAACAGGGAGAGAGTGCCTCCTGGCGAAGGGAGGATCCACAGCGTCCAGAATGGATCCGAGCATAGGCGAGAGGGAGGGAGGTGTACCTACGGAGGTAAGGGGGATGGAATCGACTATTCCGATTACGTGGCTTCGGATTCCACGACTCCCTTTCTCTCTACCCGTTCCTCTCGTTCCCTCTTCGCGCGCGTCCCATCCCCTCTTGGCCCTCCCCACGTCCCCCTCGACGTTCTGTCCTCTTCTACGTAAATCAATGCGGCCAGCACGCCCTCTCCTTAACCCCGTGACGCATGACTGGAATATTCCTCGGCTCTCGGCGTTCATCCGCGGTCTGTTCACCTGGACTCGTTTCCCTGGTATCGATGTAACGGCCGTTCAGCTTTGTAGTTCGACCTCGTTGACTCGATAAGAAGGAGGGTAGCTGGCCTGCTTGGTCGTGGACCCGGGGTTGGTCGGCTTGTGATCGACAGCTTGTTAGCCGGCATGTTAATTGATTCGATTTCCTGGCACGGGAACAGCGGATCTCCGGGTTTCGTGCGGAAGTATCTTTCAGGGAATCGAGGCTGTTTCGATTGACTTCGGTGTTTTCGAGGGTAGCGCTAAAAATGTTTGAACATTAGAGCAAAACTGTGTTGGATATATGGAGATATTTTGAAACATTGTATTTCATGGCCAATAATAATGATAAATTTCTAGTTTTTATTAGGTGTGCAAATTAATTCGTTGCGCTTTTTATGCGGAACCCATCTTCCTAATTTTTGAATTTTTTTTTTAACTGATGTAAACGTTGTGATACGCGTTGGTAGGTAGCACCCAGTTGCGGCACAAGCTCCTGTTTTTCTTACAAATGTTTTTCAAGCGTTTTTCAAAAGCTTTTTAAATTTGTTTGCCCATCTTTGACATGGCTTGTCCAATAGATTGAAATCTGCATTTCAAAATCTTTGAATTCACTTTGTACACGTTTCATACGTTACAGCATAATTACTCGAAGCGGAACAAACAATTTCTTAGCTTCATGAGCTTTTTTTCAGTTGGAAAGCAAAAAGAATTCAGTACCTCAAATACTCCTTGTTGAATATCATATTGTTTACTGCTATTAGGTGAAGTTATTCCGAGTTATATAGGGCGGAAAAAAAATTTTAATTTGAATGGAAGTTACAAAGTGTTAAATGTAAAGGCACCAAATTAATTTGCACACCTAATATAATCTGGAACAAATCAACGATTGTTTATTTCGTTGCTTGCAGCTAATATTATGATGTATCTATCATTCAACAATTGTTCGATTGCCTTTTAGAAAATATATAGAGAATGTTCGATGGTATAAAATTGCGTAAGCTATTTTTCTCGTTCTAACACTTCAATGGAAATGAAGCGTGCAAGAAAGTGTTCAATTTTTCTGTCGAATACGTAACACCCTTCGAACACGATGGACGAATTTAATGCGATCTGTGATCCGCATGTCTCGTTAAGAATATTCAGTTTCGTTTATTCCAGAGGCGAGTGATTGATTGTTTATCCCTAATTAGAGATTGGAGAAGTCTTAAAAAGCTGGATGAAATTACGCGTGACATGAGCGGAAATTAGGTTGGCGGCGAACAGAATGATGTATGATCGTTATACTTCAGTAACCTTAGTGACAACCGTGCTACGATACTCCCGGCTACCGGCAGTTGCTCTATTTCCAATGGAACTTCTCCTACGAGGTAATTATCCTCTTAATTAGAAGCATAGTTCTTCGCTGGCGTTTCGTATTCCTTTCAGGGAGCCTCGAATAAAGAACAAAAGACAGTGAAAGAGAGAAGCTAAAAAAATGAAGGATGGAAGAGCTTTTCGCATTTTCATGAGAACACTTTTAATCCGTTCATTAATGATACACCGAGGTTAGAATGGTACAAGTTGTGAGCAAGTGAACATTTTTTTATTTAATCTGTCGCAATATACGTAACCTGTTGTTCCTATAATACGATCATTCAGAAATCATTATAAAGTCTAAAGATCAGCGATAAATTTTAATAAATGTAAATATTTTAATAAATTTTAAATAATATACAGAAGTTAATAATTTCAGTCGAATCAAAGTTATTGCAATTGAAAGCCTGAATTATTGCGTAATTTGTTCCTTATAATAGGTTATTATAATATTTGTTTATTGTTCCACATAATTATTGCTATAATTCAATAAAAAGAAATTCGACAATCGAGGGATAAAAGCATGCGTTTGCTTCTATTTTCCCAAGAATGATTTTGAGCGACTTTGCAATCAACGGGCACAATGCTGTGACTTTTAATGCGTAATCGCGTAAACGTTAATCGTTGGCAATTACCGCTTCGCAATTAACATTTTCTATAGACTATTGAACACCGATTGATGTTAATTACTAAGTCCCCCCTTTGTTTAATAAAGCCCGTTTTCAAACGATTATTACCGCGCCGTGTATCAGGCTGACGTTATTAACGTATACTAGCCGATTGAAAACATTTTCGAAAGAACTATACATCCAAACGATTCATTAAAACCTCTGTTTAACCATAAGGTATTAAAGCTCACAAAAACACAATACTCTTGCTAATTATCATTGTTATCGTAGTTATCACTAGACTACAGATTTTTATGCATTCGTGAGAAATTTAAATGCTCGAAAAAATGACAGAATATCTATATATAGTAGCGGATAAAAGTTCAAGACCAAAGGGTCAAAGAAAATGAATAAATTAATTAATAAGGAATAACAGTATAAATACAATTTGTATTCTATGCTAATCAATAAATAGTGATCAACCATAATCACAATAAAAATGAATAGATAAACAATATTTGTGAACCATAAAATTATGATTTACATTGTCCTGTCGTCTTAAACTTTTGTCTGCTACTGTACCTAATATGTAAAAATATAGAACATATTCAAAGTACAGTATATATTAAATTTATTTATTTCATTGTGCTTATAAAGACGTAAAGTTACATAAAAATTTGTAGCCATCATTATCACTATCCGAAGTTAAAATAAATTATTTCGCAAAACAATCTATAATAAATCTAGATTATAATTGAAAGCCTTAGCAACAGTAACATTAATGGAATAATATAATAATAATAATATATCAATAACAGTGACATAGTGAAGTAATAATATAGCAGTAATATGATAATAACAGCAATAACATACTAATGGCAATAGTAGCAGCAATAGTAATAAATCATATATCTGGTAATGATAGCAAAATAATAGTACTCCTGATTTTCTGGAGTAAACTGTACAAAACTAAGTAGTTTTCAGTTAGAAAACTGTCCGCTGATCTTTAGTTGAATAAGAATACTTTATATTTTAGTATAATTACTTTCATATTTAATGAGATAGTAATGATAGCAAAATAATAGTACTCCTGATTTTCTGAAATAAACTGTATAAAACTAAGCAGTCTTCAGTTAGAAAACTTTCTGTCGATCTTTAACCGAATAAGAATACTTCACATTTCAATATAATTATTTTTACATTTAATGAGATGGTAAGGAGAGCAAAATAATAATATTCCTGATTTTCTGAAGCCAACTATATTAAACTAAGTAGTTTACAGTTAGAAAACTTTCTGTCGATATTTAGCTAAATAAGAATACTTTATATTTTAGTATAATTATTTTCACATTTAATGAGATAGTAATCATAGCAAAATAATAGTACACCTAATTTTCTGAAGTGAACTATATTAAATTAAGCAGTTTTCAGTTAGAAAACTTGCTGTCGATCTTTAACCGAATAAGAATACTTCACATTTCAATATAATTACTTTCACATTTACTGAGATGTAAATCACATTTTCCTACAGTTTCCAACTACATTTTAAGATAATTTAAAAACTTTATTTTCTCTGAAGCTATCAAATCTTTCAATTTTTTTTCTCGCTCAGATTTTATTTATCCGCAAGAAATCGTTACAAACTTCCCGATTAACCCATTAAATCCCATCGGACTCTGCTAAAGCGATTAAGTAAGTATTCCGGGCAGCTTGCAACAATTTACGCTTCCCCGCAAGTGTCTCGTCCTCATTGAAGGCGCTGCAGCAGCCTCGCATGCTCGGCGGATCAGGAACAATGCCCGTAACGGAGACCATAATGGACCTAATGACGACACAGCTTTCCGGATAATTCGATGTCAAGGAGGAGGACGACGCCGACGACGATTTCCAAAGGACGCGCGTGCGAAGCAGCGAATAGGGCCCAAAGGAGGTGATTACGCGGCGCCTAGCGTCGGGGACGACGCCCACGTGCTCGGATACATGGTGAACGCTTGGCAAAAGGGTCGTCGGTACATATATATAATATATCGCATTAGTCGTGGAGGGGACCAGGGTATCGCTTACGCGTTATTATTGCAGCGATACGACACGCTACGGTGTCACCCGTGACCTCCCATGGGGGCCGAACACCATATCATATACAATGTAGGCACCAACTGTCACACCATCGGCGAGAGGCCGGGGATCCCATGAAAACCGGCTAGGCGTGCTTTATGGTGCGTCAAATTAAAAGATTCCCTCCTTTGCGTTCCCTAACTGCGATCTGATCCACTTGCGCCCGGCTAAACGGGATAGGAAGCGTGCTTTTACGGTCTGCTCCCGCTCGTCTGATGCTCGACGAAGAGGTCGGCCCAGAAACGGAAGCGGAGCCGCCGCTGATTGAGCCTTAATTCGCGACCAATGGACCGGATCCCGTGTGAAACGTGCAGAAAGAATTTTCTAATTCGGGACGGGATTTCTTAATCGTTGGGGAGGTTGGGACTATTCTTGTTTCGGTAATGTGGATGCTGGAACGTGTAGGGGGTAACTGGGAAATAATGCGGATGCTCGTTTTGATGCTGATAAACAAGTGAAATTGGTTGGAATAGGAAAGATATTTTATGGTGCACCAGTAGCGGATAAAAGTTTAAGACCAAAAAGTCAAAGAAAACAAATTAATTAATTAATAAGATATAGCACGATGAATAAAATTTGTATTCTATGCTAATCAATGAACGAGGATAAAAATAAGTATATGAACAATATTTGTATACTACAAAACTATGTTTTGCATTGTCCTGTCGTCTTAAACTTTTGTCCACTACTGTACGTGTGCTGATCATTAGACTACGGGCATTTATGAGAAATTTGAATGTCTAAACAGGTATACGGTATGCATGATATGCAAAAACATAGGTACCAAATGTTTGAAAGAGGGCATACCTACTTATTTAGAAGGTGAGATGATTTTACTGTAGAATACGAATATTATTTGAATCATTTTAACGAATGTTTATAAAATTACTCTCAACCAAATCTTTTTGTCATATAATGCTGCAAATTTTTAGTTTCACTTTTGTTAATGTTAGAACGCTAGAAATGGTTAGGGTACACATGTTTATGACAAAGGAATCAAATTGAAAGTTGTATAAAAAAAAATACCAAATATGAGGGAAACAAATCTTAGTAATCATAGTGATAACCATAGTAAATTTCCAAAAATGTAGGTACTGCAGTAAGTTTATTAAGTTCCCATGAAAATTACGAATAAATCATTTTAAGCCCTCGTTAATGAAGAAATTTTAACCCTTTCGCTTCGACAGTCCAGTATAGCAGTCCAGTCCGCCGAAGTGATGTCACCGAACGGAAGCACGCGCCAAAAATGCGCACAGTGCGCGTGGTTTTTGCATATACAGAGTATTCAAACGAAGCTGGGAGAAAATTGAAGGGGTTACTCTATGAGACATTCTAAGACGAAAATCAAGAATAATAATATTGCGTTTGACGCTTTGTTTATGAGTTTGTTCATCACCTACCATGTTGCCTCGTTTGCCTGCTCCTCAGGCGTAAAATAGCCCACTTTTTAGTTACTTATAACTAATAAACAAAGCGTCAAACGTAATATTGTTACTCTTGATTTTCGTTTTAGAATGTCGCATAGAGTAACCCCTTTAATTTTCTCCCAGCTTCGTTCGAACACCCTGTATATACGTTTTTCTAAGTCTTAAATAACAACTGTGCTTGATAAAACAATTGTTGCTCTAATATAACAATTATAGTTTGCATTTGTAATATGAAAAGACATACAAGGTTATATTGGTTATTCTAATAATATTAGACCAATTACAGTTTACGTATTTTTAGGTATTTTTTAAAGTTATCTTTTATTTCTTTTTACTTCACCAGCAATGAGTTAAAACAAAAGAAAGAACACTCGGATAAGCAACAGTTTTATCACCGTGCGACTTAATTTCAAAATTGTCACGTGCTTCCAATCACCAATATTCAAAACGCCTAAGTCTCATAATCTGTTAGGTTCATAACACGAGTTCGACTTGGTAATTTAGCAAAATAATATTTGAACAATTATTATGAAGTAATAGGAATATTTAATTAATACAATGGACAATGAATTAATACATTACACATCACACGACTGATCGGATACACTCTGAATATGAATGGTAAGAAAAATAAAAGAGAGAGAGAGACTGAGAAATAAAAAATCTAATGCCATCTTAAAAACATTAAATTGCCCTAGGAACACGTGGACCCAACATATATTTCGGGGGGGGGGGGGGCAACTTGCGGCTCTTTGAAGGATTATTTGTGGCTCTCGATAAATGTACCTGAGTTCTCTTTTCATTTTTGTGTTCTTATATTTTATTTAAGAAATTATTATCGTTTTGTATGTGTTTCAAAATGTCTTCTAAATTACTGACCAGCATCTGAAAAAGTTACTGAGAAGTGCTGTCACCAATTATTCACCAAATTTTAAAGAATTATCAAGAGAAGTAAAATAAATGTGTTTAATTCTAATATTTAAATTCAATACACACATGTTTTCAATAAATATAATTTCTGTAAACAAATTTTTTTTAATACCCTTTTTGCATACCATTTAAATGCGTGTTTGATTGCGGCTCGCGAAAAATTTCAAATTTTGAAAAATGGCTCGAACTATCAAGGAGCTTGGCCACCCCTGATATATATTTACAAGGTGTCGGATATATCCGCCGCTCGTACTCACAGGTCGCCGCGTGGATGCCGGATATATCCGGCGCTCGAAGCGAAAGGGTTAAGTACATATCATGCCGTACGGTGAATCCAGCCGATAATACCGCCTATTAGCCAGGAATCGTCGCCAAAATTCGAACGTCGGTCGATCAGTCGACCACTTTGCGCGTTCCTCGCGAGAAACCGCTCGCCTGCCAGAGGTGCACGCGCGCGTAATCACCACGGGAGCGGAACAGCGCGTGGTTAAACAGGCCGATAGCTATGAATTTCCGGGCGACGTGCCATTTAGCCACGAATTACACCTTGATCCTCCTTAGATCGGCTCGCCCAGATCGTATACGTCGGGAATTATGAGCAGCGTGCACGCGAAACAAACGCCGCGGTACATTTCGCTTCTTCAAGATGTACAGCGAACGCTATTAAATAAGACAAGAGACACAGCACAAAGGGGAAACGTTTGATAGAGATAATTCATTGGGATATAAACACGCATCACGGAGGAGTTTATTCGTTCGCCTAGGTGTGAATTTTGTGACCACGGAGAACGATTTTCAGTTAACGAGACACTAGCAGCTATTATCTAACGACGTGAACTGTGATACATAGTTGCTTTAGTCGGATTTTCGGCGATGACTAGGTTCAACAAAGGAAGGGTTGCCTTTGAATAACCGGTCGAATAAAACGGTATTAGATTCAGGTAAATGTTTTTGTCATTTTTCTTGGATGATGCGTGTTTATCTTTCACTGCATTCGTAATTCACAGTTGTTAAAATATTTATCTCTATTGCGGATCATGTAGATTTCGGAACCTTTAAGATAATTAATTTATGAAAACTTAAATTTTAGCGGCATCAATTTATAGGTGTTGAAGATTTGTTGATGGATTTAATAGTTTTGAGCGTTATCTAACGACGTGAACTGTGATACATAGTTGCTTTAGTCGGATTTTCGGCGATGACTAGGTTCAACAAAGGAAGGGTTGCCTTTGAATAACCGGTCGAATAAAACGGTATTAGATTCAGGTAAATGTTTTTGTCATTTTTCTTGGACGATGCATGTTTATCTTTCACTGCATTCGTAATTCACAGTTGTTAAAATATTTATCTCTATTGCGGACAATGTAGGTTGCGAAACCTTTAAGATAATTAATTTATGAAAATTTAAATTTTAGCGGCATCAATTTATAGGTGTTGAAGATTTGTTGATGGATTTAATAGTTTTGAGCATTATCTAACGACGTGAACTGTGATACAAAGTAGCTTTAGTCGGATTTTCGGCGATGACTAGGTTCAACAAAGGAAGGGTTGCCTTTGAATAACCGGTCGAATAAAACGATATTAGATTCAGGTAAATGTTTTTGTCATTTTTCTTGGACGATGCGTGTTTATCTTTCACTGCATTCGTAATTTACAGTTGTTAAAATATTTATCTCTATTGCGGACCATGTAGATTACGAAACCTTTAAGATAATTAATTTATGAAAATTTAAATTTTAGCGGCATCAATTTATAGGTGTTGAAGATTTGTTGATGGATTTAATAGTTTTGAACATATTCATTTAGAGCGATCGTTACTAGAGTTCATTCAACAAATAAAGACTTGTCTCTATTAGAAATCAACTTAATGAAACATTCAATTACAGAGTTGGTATTTTAATATACCGTAACTTTGATTTCTTTAAATAAATGTAATTAAAACTGTATCATTAATTTAAGGATTGAACTTTCCATTTTGTAAGTCCAATTTCTACAATGTTCGAATATTCTTTTGCAAATAAAAAAAAAAATGTTATTAAATTTCAGTCTTCATGCAATTCCTTCTATATCTTCTTAAATTTCTTCTTTACTTTCATTTCATACATTGCGATGACTGTTTTACTTTTCAATTTTTTGGAGATCTAGATGAATACTCTCTGTTGTATTGATAATAATTATTCAGAACTTTATAGACCTTTTATTATAAAAATTTCTAAGATACAACGATTGTTGCGCCTTTTTATTTTTTAAATTCCTCTAACTCGTAAGATGCATATGATTCCAAATTTTTAGCCGATGGTATCTTCAAATAATCGTTCAAACTAAACACAGTAGAGATTCCGCATCCGAAATAACGGGTAGACAGAAGTGACCGGATAGTAAAGCAATCATTCATAATTTGAACAGAAACCAACAAAATTTATATTTGTTTCAATGTTTAATCTTTTAGATACTGCGCGTTTAGACATGAATGTCACAGAAACCGTTTATGACGGGTTTCACTACGACATTACGTGGAAATAGAGTTCCAAATGACTAATACATATCCATATAATGACATTGAAATACTTAATTAATTAACTAATTATACTCTACATTATAATTAATAGTTTATTTGTGTGAGATATATTTTAAAGCAAGGGACAACGCAAAGTCCTATATCATAGTCTTCGCATTGGTACCATGATCTTCGTCTTATATCATCGATGGAAAGCCACTACAGTGGCGTACCGTTCAAATTGATGGTATCCACGGACACCACTATAGTGGCGTACCGTATCCAAAAGGTTAAGGATCCTATATTCTATTAGCTGCTAACTCATCTAACTTCTTCAACGGGAGCAGCTACGTAGATTATCGGAATATTCGAGTACAGAAATCTCCAATGTGATAGCCCCGAAGGCGTTCTTTCATCTCGGACAACTGTCTCTACTTATTCCTTCATCCAATAAAAATAACCTATCTTTCGAGTACCCATTGAAACAAGCTGAACAGCGTTCCCCGTAACCAAACCGACCAACCGAGACCCTTGAACGTCACCCTGTCGCTCCTCGGGATCAGAGAATCTGCACTGGATTTTAATTCACCGCGAAAAGAGAGATCACACGTGCAGAGAGGAAGTCGACGTGGTCGGTGACGGAAAAAGGTCCGTTGGACGCTCACAAAGGCCGCTCCACTCCGCCGCGTCTCGTAACTTCCAATTCGTCCGCGCGCGTCTCTGAGACGCCGCTCCGCGCCGCGTCGCGACGCCGGAGACGTCTGAATTCTTAACGACTGTACACGTATTAACGATGCGGTCGGTGGCAATTTCGCGCGAAACTTACGGCCGCGGTCCATCGCGGCTCGTTAGTAAAAATAATTTCGCCGCTCGCGACAACCGGCCGGAAAGGCGACGGAGGTTGCGGAGGGGGTGAACGTCGAGCGATCTTCGCAGGCCGTTGCGACGTGGATCGGGAAGGAAACCGGGTGAGGAAGGTTGAGAGGGGGGGGGGGGGGGACGAAAACGTGAACACGCGTGCACGCGCGCGGGCAATGTAAACGAACGAGTCTATAAGTTCGCGTCAAGTAGACCCGTCGCGAATAAACCCGGACAGTTCTGTCTTAGCCGCGCCATCGCCACTGTTACACCACCACCCCTTCCTCCTCCACCTTCCTCCACCCCCTCCGCCCCCTGCACGGCCACCGTTCGATGTCCCCACGACGGGTTCCGCGAGACGCGTTCGTTCGATCCTCCACCCCGTTGGACGTTTGCCTCTTCAAAGTGTCAAGTGACAAACGGTCCCGCTACCGAGTAGGCGTAGTCGTCGGGGTGGATATAATTTGTCAGGAAATCACCCAATTAGCCTCCCAGTTATGCGGCCCAACAGATTTAACCAATTAGTTTAGCTATGCGAGCCCTAATACATTTCCACGCCGCCGCCGGCTACCAGCCGCAGCCGTTTCGCCCCCAACCGTTCTGCCACCCCCCTCCTCTTCGCCGACACGTTCTTCCCTTTTCTTTTGCTTCTCCGTACTCCTATCCTGCTCGCGATTCTATTATATCCCGTTATTCCTGCCTTTTTTCAGGTTTCTGCTCGAACGTTGCTTGGTTCTCCAAGTGTAATGTGTAGAGGCGAGAAGTTGATTAGTATAATAATAGAGGAACCTAACATTGTTCGTTGGTTTGGGAATATTGTCATTTCGATCGGTAATGAAAATAAGCATGTATATCTCGCTTTTATGATCGCGTTGATACGTTTAACGCTATTTGGCCGACGAAATCTGACGACTTGGGTTATGTGTGCTTCACTGGAGGCAAAACGTATGGAATCGAGATACAATCTGACATTTTATTCTTTTCATTGTGTTGTAATGGTAGAAAAATATCTTCAGTTGCTTACTTACATATAATTTATTATATAGAATAACGGATAAAAGTTTAAGACTAAAAGGTTAAAGAAAATAAATAAATTATTTAATAAGAAATAACAGTATAAGTATAATTTGTATTCTATGCTAATCAATAAATAAAGTTCTACCGTGATGACAATGAAAACGAATGGATAAACAATATTTGCGAGCCATAAAATTATGTTTTACATTGTCATATTGTTTTAAACTTTTGTCTGCTACTATACTTTGCTTGTTTCAAAATATTCTTTATAATTCACAACAGGTAATGTCAACTTTCTTGAAAAAATTCGTCCTGTCGACCTTATATACGTAATTATTAACCTTTTGTGCTTGAGATGGGACTATTAGTCGCCAAATAATGGTTCTGCAAATTTTCAGATTTTAGTTAGCTTGTTTGTTAGTTAGACTTAGAAGATAAATCGCCACGTGTGCAAATTTTAGTATACCATTTAACTAAACTAAATGACATTTAATATATGCGAATGTTAGTAAGTATTTTGCATCTGAAAATCTTTGAAGTCAGTATCTTCAGACGACTAACAGTCACCTCTCGAGTGCAAAGGGTTAACTACAGTGGCTCCAAAAAGTATTCGTACACTGTATTATAAAGAAATTCGTCTACCTCTGAAATTCTGATTGCAATGAAACTTTAAATGTGTACAGACAATGGTGTGTCCTACATGGAGCAATTTTTTTGGCGACAAAATATCTTTTAAGGGGGCTGATAACGAATTTCAAAATTTCAGTAATTTTTCACGCTTTGAGTTCAAGCTTTTTTGTGTTCCTTTTTTTATGACAGGGCGATAGAGTATTAGAAATGAAACATTTTCTATTTGAAAGGTTTCGCTTCATCAAGTACCATTTCAAAGTTATCTTTAAAAAATGAGAGGAAACTCAGAAACTTCAACGCTGGTTTCTCTCCTTTAAAATGGCATTTAGATGGAAAGAAGAGATTAATTGATACATATACTATTACAATCTACATACCCACAAAGTTTTATTAAACACTTGTATCAGACTCAGAATTTCAGGGTTAAACGAATTTATTTGTGACGTTGATGTACGAATACTTTTTGGAGCCACTGTATATCCATACTGAAAATATCATTTTGCATTTGAAAATCTTTGAAGTCAGTATCCTCAGACGACTAACAATCACCTCTCGACTACAAAGGGTTAACTATATCTATACTGAAAATATCAATCACTGTCCTCATAAAATGCTAGTGACGAGTTACGAATTTCTTTTGCTGCTCAACCTCTCAACTCTGCACAGTATTGCTTTCAAACAAGATCGAAGCGAAGAGGTATCGTCTGGTCCCGATCCAATAATCATCCCGGTGCAGTACGAATACTTTTTGGAGCCACTGTATATACATATTGAAAATATCATTTTGCATTTGAAAATCTTTGAAGTCAGTATCCTCAGACGACTAACAATCACCTCTCGACTACAAAGGGTCAACTATATCTATACTAAAAATATCAATCACTGTCCTCATAAAATGCTAGTGACGAGTTACGAATTTCTTTTACTGCTCAACCTCTCAACTCTGCACAGTATTGCTTTCAAACAAGATCGAAGCGAAAAAGTATCGTCTGGTCCCGATCCAATAATCGTCCCGGTGCAGTACGAATACTTTTTGGAGCCACTGTATATACATACTGAAAATATCATTTTGCATTTGAAAATCTTTGAAGTCAGTATCATCAGACGATTAACAATCACCTCTCGACTACAAAGGGTCAACTATATCTATACTAAAAATATCAATCACTGTCCTCATAAAATGCTAGTGACGAGTTACGAATTTTTTTTGCTGCTCAACCTCTCAACTCTGCACAGTATTGCTTTCAAACAAGATCGAAGCGAAAAGGTATCGTCTGGTCCCGATCCAATAATCGTCCCGGTGCGTTCATGCGTTTTGCACATTCTGAACGCGTTCCGCGCGCACCATGCCGGGGCCAGGAGAAAGTGGTTAGTATCTATTTATAGAGAGAGCAGTGTCGAGCTCCTCTCGTCTGTGTCGTAGGGCGGGCAACATGGGGCGAGAGAGACAGGGGGAGAAAGAGAGAGAGGGAGAGCGGGAGAGAGAAAGAGGGGCTGGTATACAGAGAGTCGAGAGGTGAAGCAATTTGTCTCCCTAATGAGATGTCACCCCATCCGTACGCGTGCAGCCGCGGCTAGTAAGGAGACGGACGGGACACGGTGAAACCGATCGAGCAGAAATTCCCAGCACCCGTGTCCGTTCTTCCGCTTTTTCTCCGCCCGCGATCGTTCGTCGGGATTCTGCGACTGCGGCGGTGATTTTTTGACAGTGACCGATGCACCGGTTGGCATGACTGTTTTTCATTTCCTTCATCGATCACGGAAAAGAGCTCGGAATTATTATTTTTGTACCATCTTAACCCGTTACTAAATACTTCTAACCTAATGGCACCCTTGAAACTCTGAAACTGCGGTTCGGGATTGGTATGCAAATTGATGTACACTACTAGTTGAAAGTTTGAGATCTTTATGCATTGCGTGTAATGCAAGAGTTTTAACACGTTTGTCGCCACGTCACCCATATTTGGGTGATGCTCTTTTTCTTAAAGTTAAATAGCATTTTAAATTGGGATTTTAAAAGGAATTCAATGGAAGAAGTATTGAAGTATACTATATATAAATATAAAATACATAAAATAAAAATAAAAAGTTAAAATTTTTACTGTTTTTATATTTTTTTACCCCAGTTTTCTGTGCACTCGGATTTAAGCCCAGCGTGAAACTCAACCGAGTCACACTGGGCGACGAACGTGTTAACATACGAAGAGTAGTAAGTAATCCTGATATACAATTGGTATAGAGAATTTCATGACAGTAGATGTGACTACCAATTTTCTTAATACATATAAAGAATCACATTGACAGTGAACGGTTATCAGGCAGAGAGTATTTAACCACGGATAACTAAACTTAAGTTAGTATTACTGTGTAACTAATCATTCGACTCATAGACTACGAATTAAAAACATGTATATCTTTATACTTTCCTTACTTATTTCAAACAAATTAGCGTAACTTAAGAGAAGTATTATAATATTTTAATTACAAGATAGGAAAGTGGTAAAAAGTTAGCGTTTGACAGATGTTAAACGATCTTGGCATATTTCGAATTTGTAAAACTAACAGTCCCCTAAACATTAGATGAATGTTTAGTTATCTAGGGTTAGACAATTAAAACAGTGGCGAGACGTGTGTGATCTTAAGGTACTATTTCAGGGAATTTTTCAGTCAAAAATCTATTAAAATACAGAAAAAATTAATTTCGAATTGATCGAAAAATGTAAACTAGGTACAAATTGGAAAGTGATCCGTAACTTTTGAGTGGTAGTGTATTTTCTCCGTTAACGTCGCAAAATATGTGTGCAAAAATTCAGATATATTGCGCAATAAATTGTGGTACAAGACACGTGATTCTCTACAGTAAATAATGTTTGTGCATGTTATAAGGAAATGAGTACTTAAATTTCCAGGTCGTCCATAACACTCCCACGGACGCTTAAACATGGACGTTTAAGATTCTGCTGAAAGTCTAATAATAGCACGAATTCTTTTCGAAATTTGAAAATGATGACTTATGAATGGATATGTGTATCCTTTATAGCAAGAACGTAATGACAAACGTTGCGTTGACAACTCAATTACAGTTCATTTTCGAATGATTTACACTGCTGTATTTTATGTCTTTAATATTTTAATTATGTAATGTTCAGAACTTTTGTTCATAACTTCAATATTAAAGAATAAAATTGAACAATGCAGATCAGACTAACAAAAATAAATAAATATTTCAGGTATTTTCTAATATCTAATAAATAAATAATACAGGTAAATAAGAAATGTCTGAGTGTAAATAAACAAAATAAGAGCAGAATAAAAAAATAAATCCATGTAAACAAATTTAAAATATAAGCAAACAGGATAAAAATATAAACAAAAAAATTAAGAGTTACGAATAAATAAACCAAAATATGTAGAATGCATATAACAATATGTAAATACCTAAATAATGGTATAGTTATCAACGTGAACTATGCTTATTCTTTCATAGATTTTTTCTATCAATCTTCCCATTCCATTCCATGATTGTTACACCGTACATCTCCATAGAAATCTTTGTCAATGTTTCTTTCTTTTTTTCTATCTTCCTTTTTCCCTTTCTATATATATATCTTTTTCTACATCTCACTGTGATAGTTTTATATAATTCTTTAATAACTTTCCCCCATATAGATAAATAAATAAATACACAAGTTGTTTGTACAAAATTCAACAATATTCAAATAGAAGTCTGCATAAAAATATCATGTCAACAGATATATTAAAAACGACAAGGACTCAAGTGATATGTATAAAACAAATGCCAACGGTGTTTGTAATTAATTAACCGTCTGCGGGTTTAAACGAAGATTATTTTTGAATCACTTCAGACTAAACGACGCCGAAACGGCAGAAGACGTCCCGGATAAAAAATGAACTAATTTTCCCTCGTCGCGCTTCTAAGCCAAGAAAAATGATTAATACCAGAATACATAAAGTCTAGCATGTCTATATAAAGCTTAAACTCCCTGAACAAACAATCCACCGTGGATAATAACGTTAATGACCCTACTTCGGCGCCTCTCCCTCTTCCACCAAATAAACCATCCCGCTCCGAGAACCGCCCATGTCGCGGCTCCTGTCGCAAACGAACATATAGTCCGAAGTGATAAAACGACAGCCATGATTTTGTCAGCGACCTAAGACGTTCCGGAAATAAGCGTTTCAATTGCACGATAGAAAAACGAGGCTCGTGGACGTCGCCCCGTGGTCGGCCCCGCCTCTGGAAACCTTTACGTCGCTCGTTTTTATTCACGAGCTGGCGAGCCGACAGGGGTTTCGTTAAACGCAGGGGGGATTTTTACTGCCCGGCCATCGGGTCGTCGATTTTACGCACGGTAATCGACACGCGGTGCGCGGCTCCAAAACGTTTAAGGGCATGAAATCGTCAAATAGTTGTGAAACATTCACCGAAGCGACGGCGAACAAAAGGGATGCAGCGTGGATCGCGACCGACTAGGAAAATACGATTAACAATAGATTTACGAACGTTTCTTGTATATATCTACTTATAATATTCATGTATTAAGGAATAGGTATACATCAAAAAGGATTTGAAATTGCAGAACTGAGAGGGAAATAGAGTTAGGTATCTTTGTATCGCTCCATCGATAAATGTCAGCAAAAGTTGTTGGTCATAATAGTAATTATGTCTGCAAATTTTGCTCGTTAAGTCTGAAATCCGTCAAATTGACGGGCCCTATAATCCTAGTATTAAATCAATAATAATAGAATATTAAAAACTTCTTCTTGGTCTAGAAGAACAGATTAGGATGTATTTGTATCGTTCCATCAATAAAAGTCAATAAAAATTGCTAAGAATAATAATTGTTGTCTTTGCAAATCTTGCTCATGGAATCCGAAATCCGTCAAATTGACGGGATTGACCCGTAAATCTAGTGTTAACATTGATGTGAATTTTGGAGTTGTAAGGCAACGCGATATACAGGGTGTTTCGTGACTCACGGCACAGCTAGTGATAGAACTAATGATAATACAGGTAACTGTAAATACGAAACAATAAGGTCAGCTGTCAGTGATGGTGACACCTTGTAAATGAACAAATAATTTAATTAGGCTAAGATAAAAAAATAGAAGAAACACTATATTCGTATAGTAGACTGTAACATTGTCAACATTTGAATTATTATAATTTCGTGAAAAGAGGTTGCACAGTAATCTTTCTTACCTCGTTTTAAAAGTTGAATCTTCTACTTTCACAACCTTAAGTTCAATTTTCTCTGGGACTTCTTTGCAGTTAGTTATAATTATGAAAATGAGGAATATTTCTCTGAGAGATTAAGAAAATCTTTTATAAACCTGAAACAACAACTAGATTGAAGATCAAAGTTTTCTCTTTGTAATCACCTATCTAAACGTTGCCGTGCAAGTTTTTGTCTCTGTTTTATGATATTTTGAACGAGGAGTTCGAATTTAACATGCTTTTATACAAAATCAGACAAAATACTCCTCGTTCAAAATATCATAAAACAGTGACAAAAAATCGTACGCCAATGTTTGGATAGGTGATTATAAAGAAAAAACATTGATCTTCAATCTAGTTGTTGTTTCAAGTTTATAAAAAATTTTCTTAATCTCTCAGAGAAATTTGAATTCGTACAGTCTTTTTGAAGAAAACGTTCCTTGTTTTCACGATTATAACTAACCGCAGAGAAATCCCAGAAAGAATTGAACTTAAGAGTGTAAAGGTAGAGGATTCAACCTTTAAAACGAGCTAAAAAAGATTACTGTGCAATCTATTTTTACGAAATTACAATAATTCAAATGTTGACAACGTTACGGCCTACTGCACGAATACGAGTGAGAGTAACTGTATATACATATACTCAGTCCCTTGTATCAGTAAAACTGCATACTCCACGTGTAAAATCGTCATTCCTTTTGTCAGTTATTTTCTTGTGTAATAAACTCATAAAAGTATATAAAAGTGTACGGCTGTGCTCTATTACCCTTAACAGCTAGTACACAGAAGATTCTATGAGAAAAAAGAAATTGCGAATTTTTTCATAGGCATGTTTGCTTTCCAGAGAACAAACTGCAAATATTTGTCTAGTAGATAAAATTCTTGACTTAATGAATGTCATTATAGATTGCTATCTCTGTTTATCACGTATTTAGTGAACTGGATAATGAAGGACACGCAATGAAACAGGATATTCACGCGTGATCAATTTTATTATTGCAGAAATTGTTGAATATCGAATACACAATTCTGCTCTTTCTATTAAATTTCTGTGAACACATTTTATCGTGCACTGGTCTCTTATTACATCGTACGTTGAAACAATTTTTCTGTTAATTACTTAATTCGTGTAATTTCATCACAGTACACAATTGATCTTATGCGACTCCATAAGTAAAAATCAAGTATAGTCAGGAAATAGTTAAATACTCCAATATTTAACACTAGGTTTATGGGACCCGTCAATTTGACGGGTTTTGGACTTCATGAGTAAAATTTGCAAATATAATTACTATTATTTTTAGTAATTTTTACCGCGTTTCATTGACGGAACAATACAAATATACCCATATCTATTTCCCTCTCGGTTTTGCAATTTCAAATTTTTTTTTATGTATATCTATTCCTTAATATACGAATATTAGAAGTAGATATACGAGAAATGTCCGTAAATCTAGTGTTAAAGTTGATTTTTTCTAAGCTAAACCTTACATATGAGAAAATGTTACTCTATGCCAGGGATTATTAAGTTTTTCGAAACACGGAACACTTTTGATTACAGAAAAAGTATACGGAAACACTAAATTTACTAAGCTTATAAATGAGTCGAAACAGAAATAAGTATAATATATATATTTCTTTTACTAAGAATTTACAATGTTACATAGCAATAAAAAAAGCAATAATGAGACATTATGGTGTTTATGAAATCTATAATAATTAAAACAACTCTGTATGAATCTGTAGATCTATATCAAATAATACTTTGTTTTTATGAAAGTATTATTCTCGTCACATTTTATAATTTTGTGGAATACTTATAACAAGCAAGTGGAACACTTTGCTTTCAACTTATTTTTTTTTTATATAGAGTTATTCTCCATTCTAATTAGACCACTAATTAAAAAATAAATTGTACAAGTAATTTATCTTTCTTTTAAAATATTGCCGTTTAAAGGTATTTAAACTAATTTTTTTTCTAATACTACAATAATTAATTCACCTTATAATTTATTCCCATAAACATCTTAAGTCAAAATTTTATGAATTTGCATTGCTTTATTCATATGCTCGTGAATAAAATAATGAACTTTGGTCAGACTGCATTTCTTTGGTGGAAACATGAATTATATTGTAGGTTTTAAGTAATGAAATGAATAACTCAAGCTTTTGGAAACGTAACATACATCGTTTTGCCACCGAAATATTCGTTGAGATCCGAACATTATTGAACTAAATGATTTTTCTATTATTGGTTGATTATTGTAGGCGAGTTTACAAATTTCTGTGCTGAGCGAAACAAAGAAGAATTGTTACTTATTCAGGACGGCAGTGGCATTCACAAAATGCTTGTTAGTGGCAGCGTTTGTTTGACTTTATGGAAACGTTCATCAGCAACGGTAACTTAATTTTCAGGATTGAACAAACGAATTAAATGAAATATTTTTACAACGATTATTTTATTTACCACAAGTTATTTAAAATTGTAATATATATTATTTCATTTGATCAAGATATTAATTTTCCAGAAATGCTTTATTATTTACCTATTGCAGGAAATAATTTGCTATTTTATTGTGTATTTAAATAAACGTTTCTGGAATAATTTTTCAAATAATTTCTGAATTTACTATGTAAGCAAATTCGAAAATACTGATTTTCTTATAACAACTAATGCATATAGACTCATACGTATATTGTTAAACAATAACATGATATTTCATCCACCATTTGAAAAAGATAAATGGAATACAAAATTATTTAGAAATAATTCACCTTGCTTATTATTTTTTTAATGTTTCGTCCCTTCATCTATCAAATATACGTATTTTTTTTACAGAAAATAATGACGTTATGATAAAATAAAGGTATCGTCAAATAATCCATCAATGGCTCGCGTCATCCTTAACGCATCAACAGATCTGTACATAATCCCGTACACTTCCATCACTTATCCACCAAAATCTTTTTTTCTTCTCAAGAACAAACCTTCTATAGAGGTTTAATCGCGGCCGAGAGAGAGTCCGATCAAATAGAGTAACATGGTACACGGTCAGCTAGAGAGAGGACGGTCAATGGGACCAGTTGGACTACAGGATTGCTCTGGTCGATTCTAATTGAATCGTCCTTTGGCCTCTAAGTGCTCGCAGTTCCGCCTACTGTTGCTGACGAGTGAGATGTCCGACCCTTTCGGCCTCCCGGCTTCTATTACGCGTTTCCAACCAGAGATTCCCGAACGACTCTCGTCTTATTTTAGACGCGATCGAGCCGACTATTTTCTCTCTCTGTCACCTTATTCTCTTCACCGGAAAAGCCAGAATTCTCGGTTGTCGCGATAATTGCTCAGAATTAATGCCCAGTATCGGGAATTGGTGCTGAACGAGGTGGTGTTCAATTGAATGGCTCGATCGGAAGAGAACACGGTTTTTTCATGTGCAACGATACTTTTATCAATATTTATGTTCACGTTTATCATTCTGTTCCATGTAATATTTTCTATTTCATTTACTACAAGCAGTACCATCTGCAATAGAGTTTTCTATTAATTTATAAGGGCTGCAGTTTAAAGTATTATGTACTACTTTTTAGTTCTTTAACAACATTATAATAATTATATTCAAATTTAATAATTAATGCACCAGGTGGTGTTCAATTGAACGGCTCGATCGGGAGAGAATACAGATTTTTTACATGCAACAGTACTTTTATCAATATTTATGTTCACGTTTATCATTCAGTTCCATGTAATATTTTCTATTTCATTTACTACAAGCAATACTATCTACGATAGAGCTTTCTACTAGTTTATAAGGGCTGCAGTTTAAAGTATTATGTACTACTTTTTAGTTCTTTAACAACATTATAACAATTATATTCAAATTTAATAATTAATGCATGAGGTGGTGTTCAATTGAACGGCTTGATCGAGGGAGAATACACTTTTTTTATATGCAACAATACTTTTATCAATATTTATGTTCGAGTTTATCATTCTGTTCCATGTAATATTTTCTATTTCATTTACTACAAGCAATACTACCTGCGATAGAGCGTTCTACTAATTTATAAGGACTGAAGTTTAAAGTATTATGTATTACTTTAGTTTTGTAATAACAGTAAAACAATTATATTCAAGTTTAATAATTAATTCTTATTAAAATACTTATTCCAATATGAATTCTTTCTTGTATTTTGTTTCTAGTTTTCCATTTCTACGAATTTAATTAACTTCCTATTACCCTCCTAGTAATGTGATATGAAATGTCACAATATAATAAATGTGACACGAAAAATAATAACTCTTCCTACAGCACTATATTTTCGTTAAAAATCATGTAAGACGTTATAGGTAACAAACGGATAAATACATTTAGAAAAACGATATTAGTTAACTACTAGGAAGGGTCTTCGATTTTCATTCCAGGTATAATCCAAGTATAAGATTCGATCACTTCTTCCGATTTATTAGAATACTCGTTCCTCAAAACGGCCCCCCTTTCCATCCGCTTTTCGTCTCCGTCCACACGAGCTACAATCGTGCACCGGGTGTCCTGTTCGCGCTCTGCTTGGTGCGTTATTTTTAAAAACCGTCCAGAGAATTTCTGTTCATTTCGACGAAGCTTAATTCCGTCGTCGATAAAAACGATGTCCCCGAATCTCCTTCGCTTCGCACAGCCGACAACAGCACAATCGAGGCAATCGTCGAACACCGCACGGGGTAGCCTCGCAGGTGCCCCATGATCGGTCACGCGCTGAAAATCGCTTCCAGCCAATGTCCCATCCCCCTCTAACCCCTAACTCGAGCCAACTATACCGTAAGACCCGTTGTCTCCCCTTCCGGGAACGAACGGGCCGGCGCCCGCGCGCACGCGTGGGTATTAAATTAATGTAGTCGACTCCTAGGTCGGCGATTAAACAAAGGGTGAAAATTGAGCACCGCGTGCTGCGGCGAGCACACGCTCGAAACGACGCATCGGCTACACCCATCCTCGGCCATTTCGCCGATGGATCGGTCGCAACGCGGCTTCCGGCGTGGACAGCGCGCGGTTCTGAGCGACGCGCTGCGCTATTGGAGGCGCTCGCGCGCTCCCGTGCCTTCACGGACGAGTAATCGTCTCTCCGCACATCTACACGTGTACGTACACTTCGTTAACTTCCACGGGTATCGACGACGAAGAGGTGTGCGAAACGTTTTCACCGACACAATAACCGCGGTACAGTTACCCGGTGTGTGTGTGTACGTGTGACGTAGAGAAAGAGGGAGAGAGAGAGAATGATAGAGGGTAGCGGGGGTGCGCACACACGCGTTTAATATATGTAAACTTGGCCGCGTATGTACGCGCCGGTTATACCTATGTACACATCGGCCGACCGCCGTGGAGCGGGCTTCGTTCGTTGAATGCGGTTTAATATTAATGGGAACTGATGATAAGCAGCGCAAACAAGCGTCGAATCTCCCGGGAGAGATCTGCCTTCTGTTACCCGGGGTGCAGTGGAGCCTATACACGCGTATACATCCAACGACGTGGTCGAGGACGGCTACGACGATGACGACGGCGTCGACCTGTTCCAGCGGACCGATGTTGGGCACCAGAGAGAAACCCCTGGCAGCGTAGGGCACACACGGCCGTCTTCCTGCCGAGCGAGGGGTACCGCGATCGTTTACTCGTCACGCGTACACACACCGACGGCTAGTACTCGCCCAAATGCGCGCGAATTGTACAGGGTGTCTCAGAACGGGTGCAAGCGGGTAGATCTTTCGGATAAACGGTTTTGAATTAAATGCGTGTATTTCAGTGTCCCTAATCAACGAATTTCACTTGCTCTAGTAGATTATAAAATAGTCGATGAAATTACTGAAAAAACAATTGTTTTCTGTTTATGTAGTTACTAGCTGTCGCCCGCGGCTTTGCCTGCGCGGAAGTACTTTGATTTTAATTTTAAATATTTTCAAGGGATGTTCAATTTTGCAAGCCCTTAACTTTAGTTTTAATCAGAAAGTTAAATACTTACTAGTTTTTATAGTGCTTGCTTCAAAATTGGCGGATTTTCAAATAACTTTGCCCGCGCGGAAGTACTTTGATTTTAATTTTAACTATTTTCAAGGGATGTTCAATTTTGCAAGCCCTTAACTTTAGTTTTAATCAGAAAGTTAAATACTTACTAGTTTTTATAGTGCTTGCTTCAAAATTGGCGGATTTTCAAATAACTTTGCCCGCGCGGAAGTACTTTGATTTTAATTTTAACTATTTTCAAGGGATGTTCAATTTTGCAAGCCCTTAACTTTAGTTTTAATCAGAAAGTTAAATACTTACTAGTTTTTATAGTGCTTGCTTCAAAATTGGCGGATTTTCAAACAAACATTCAACCCTTATTTTACCCCCTTAGAGGTTGATTTTCCAAAAATGTTGAAACACATATTTCTTTATTTTTAACCGAAAAGCTAGATACCAGTTTTCATAGTGCTTGCTTCAAAATAAGCAAATTTTCAAACAACCTTCCGACCCCTATTTAACCCGCTTAGGGGTGAAATATCAAAAAATCCTTCTTTAGTTGGAGCCTACGTCATGAAAGGAACCCATTGTCCAAATTTCATGTTTCTAGCTTCAGTAGTTTAGGCTCTGTAATGATGAATCAGTCAGTCAGTCAAGACATGTCTGTTTATATGTATAGATAGATAACCATCGAATAATGTAAACGCATGCACTGTGCGTCAAAACGCGATGAAACATCTACTTGTTTAATTCAGTTGACGCTCGATTTTCACACAAACGAAGTACCCCGTGAAAAAATTGAATCCCGCATCTTTAACCAATTTTTAGGTATACGCAGAATAATCAATAGGTTATCCCAGTCGTTCTGGGACACTCTGTATAAAAGGGACAGGGGGGACAAGGCTGGGAAAAGTGACGGAGGGGATCGTTTGCCGGTACTTACTTTGGACGCGTCCTCCCTTTCTCTTCCACGTTGCTCTCTACGGACGCAACCAACCCCCCTTTCCGTGGTAGCGAGCCTCTCTTCCGCGATTGTGCCCCGGCTAACCTATTCGGTTTCGACGCGAGTGTTTGCTCGGCAAATTAGAAAACGATCGGCGATCGACTCGGCGAAGGGAGCCAAAACGCGGGGGTTGTTCTCTGGATGGGGACGCGCGGGATCTAATGCGGTGCTCGAAATTGCTCGCTAATACGCTGTAAATTCCCCGGGCGTTTGTTAACATGCTGCCATTGTGGCTCCTCTGTTGGATCCGTAAAAGGTACTCGAAGCGTTGATCGTCGTGGCATCTGTTACAGACCTTCGAAGAAATATGCGGGAACGATTTGTCCGGGAGTTTCCGTTCCGGAAGCACCTCTCGCTTCGGAATTTCAAGGCCCATTGCCTGCCAAATTTAGGGCGCACTCCCGGCTATATGGGCTTCATAACGTTTCTAGTATTCTGGTTCGTCATCATCACGCGTTGCACGCTATCTGCGCTTGATTAAATGGCTTCATGCTCGGTTATACCTAACGGTTATTAGAACACGGGCCTGAGATACTGTAAACAATGCAAATTCGTGCAAAAGCACCCCGTTAGAAACGAATGCAAGGATCAGGAAAGTTGCATAGATTTATGCATAGATTTATGTTTAACGAAGACTGCAGAATCGTTTTAATTGTGATTGCCAGCATTATAAAGTTATCAATTATTGGATAATACAGGCTTCGCTGTTTACTATTTCATCTTCTTTCTTACTTTTTAGGAAAGTGCGCTTTGTAATTTCTTTTATCACATCTCTTGTTTTGTAATAACATAATCGTTAACTATTACACAAATTACATTAATTGATAAAATAGTTAGAAAATAAATTTACAATTTTGATAAATTTTGTAAGTGACTGTAAATTGAAAATTACCTGCATATTAAATGTCAACCAAGGAACTCAGATTTCCAAAAAAAAAAAATGGAATTCAAATTGCGTAATCTTACAAATTTTTATTAGTTAAAAAGATATACAAATAAAGGAAATTAGTGTTACTACCTGCATTACTAATTACCATATAAAACTGATAAGAAAATTGTAATCAGATCTGAAATAATTACAACCTAAACGTTAATCTCGAATTTTTAACGAGTAATACAATAGCGGATAAATATTTAAGACAAAAGAATCAACGAAAATGAATAAATTAGTTAATAAGAGATAGTACAATAAACAGAATTCGTATCCTATGCTAATTAATAAATACTATTCTACCAGAATAACAATAAAAATTAACATATAGACGATATGTGCAAGCCGTAAAGCTCTGTTTTACATTGTCCTCTTGTCTTAAACTTTTATATACCTTACTGTACCTATATCTACAAAAAGTATTACGAACATAACGAAAGAAAAAACGATGATCCCGACATTTTACCTAAAAACGTGACAACAAATAAGCAATTCTCGCGAACAATATATAAACATGGAAGTCAATCGGTGTCTGGCGGAGACGTTCGCGGATAATCGGGCATTCGCAACAAATTTGCTCAGCGATCATCGTCACGATGCGATGCTACACGATATCTCGGTGGTGCACGGATATTCTCGTCGCCGCGACGGAAGCCGCATCGAGAAATACAAAGCCCTCGGTAGTTTCTGTAGTAGGTGAGGAACGAGGGAATAGCGGAGAGAGAGAGAGGAACCCGGAGGCGGAGGCGGAGGCGGAGGCGGCGGCGAGCGGGTGGGAATAGGGATTCCATTATTTAACCGAGGTAGTTTAGGCGAGTATTAGGGGTTTGAGTTTATGACACCCCTCGGCTGTCCGGATTGCCTATTAATACGATATGAGGCTCGCTCTACGGGCTCGCCTCTATTCGCATCATCGCGCCCGGCGAGAACCTGCCCAGAGCACGAATTTTTTTATCGCAACGACGTTTCGTATGAATGCGAAAATTCCTTTCCCCGCGACGCTCGATTCCAGCCCGGCTCTCGGCCCCTCCCGCAGCCCTGGCACAATATCATCCTCTTTTCACCGGGCCCGATATCTTTATTGCCTGTTTTCATTCCACGCAATCTCGTCTGGTAATTTATCCGTTCGCTTTTCGCTCGTCCGATTTTATTCGCCCCTGTATCTCATGGATTTTTCGCCTGATTCTGCGCTCTTCTTTTTTAATCGATCGCAATTGTGCTCCCGTTCGAATACGTTTCTTCGGGAATATTGCTTACATATAGAGCAAAACTATCGTGCGTTCGGCGAATCCAGTTGATGGCCACGCACAAATGCTTGCAATGACCGTTTGGACGAGACAGCGTTCGAATTCGAATCGCTGCCTACCATTAAAATAGATAGTTACTATCTATTTTGTGACCTTCCGTTGTATAGATGCATTACAATGCAGCAGTTTCTCTATTGAATCTTTGTTTTCGTATTGGCCTCTAGTTAAGGGGATAACCATTAAATAAAAGTCTTCCATATTACAGACAACACATTTAATTATTTTTATTTAAACTACTCTAATGTTTATTCGATAGAAGTAATAATGTTTATTTAATGTCTATTACAATTTCTGAGTGACAAGTTGTCGATAAAACTAATTCTTTCAGATGTAGAGGGTGAATATGTCGCTTATCCGAACGTTAATTCGTTCAATAGATTGTGTAATTATTCTTTGCTTACATAAATGTAGATAATATTGTGATAAATAAAGCAATAAAATAAGTTTTACCGCGATTAATATTATTTCTTTCTGATGAAAATGTATTCCTGAATGTTAATGGCTGATTGGCGCTTATCAGCCAATAGCTAAATGTATAATACTGCATTTATCACATGCCTCGCATGCAAATATTTTATTTATTTGCATAGAACTACCATAGGCAATGCATTTCACAAACCAGATCACAAAACGTATCACTAATTTGTATTACATATGTGAGAGCAAACGATATAATTCAAAACGTATAAGAAATGAAAGAAGGAAAAGGAAAGGAAATGTGTATTAACACTAGAACTACTGACGATTACAGAGTACTTATTTGCAAGAAATAGATCAAATTAAAAATTACATGAAAAAATATCTAATACACAGGAAACAAATCTTTATTTATACCTTCTGCATAATCAATTTTTAAAGTTTGGTAAAGTGAATCTATAAGGTTGCTATGAATAATCGTCAATCCATCATTTTGACTGCTCTGGTAGTTCTAGTGTTAATAGAGGTATCTTAATGATCTCTGTCAGAATCAATTCAGTTACTTGAACTCATTATCGCCTTAATTGAAATAATTTGAAATCGCATTGTTAATGTGAAACGATGATTTGACTTTCAAGTTTAAAAAATGATAAAAGTTTCATTAACCGCTTTTTAACTCGAAATATGTTTTGATCGTTGTGAATTTATCACAGATACCTCAGCGAGCGCCATTTTTGACACCATTTTAAACAATCAATACTTTCGCAATTGAATTCAAATAACTTCAAGTTAAGTGACTTAATCCTTTCAGTTTAATACGAGAGAGATTTGGGTAAATTATCATCACTTACAGTAACATAGGCTTCATGTCCTAAACTGTATCACAATAATATAATTAATAAAACTTATTGCAGAGGAACAGTTGAAATAACATATATATGTTTCTGATTTAATGCGAAATATGAAAGAGAATGATTACTTTTTGATAACAGAATAATTACTTTTTAAGTTGCTCCTTACGAATTGCTCGCCAATTTATCACACTGTGAAAGAGTTAAGTTACGGAAACGCAGTGTTGCATTCCTATAATATGGACGAGCCTTCGGACATGGCAATAGAGAGTTAAGTGCGACGTGCTTTTACGATCTAAATATTATGATACATCTGGTAAAAGAAATGCCACGGATGCAGTATATTTTCCTAGCAAACCTCGTTTGCAGCAACATACCCTTGCTTACGTGCATAACACAATAGCCTGACGTTTCGTCGACCGAGTCCTATTACCTACTTTTTTACCTTCTACTCTTTTTTTAGACTGCCTCCACGTTGTTTGGACCTTGTTAGCCGTTACTTTCGAATCTGTCGGAGACGTCTCAATTACAGTCTTCCCGTTGGTTCCCCGTTCAACAGTTTCTTTCGAGCAGCCGAGGAACAAAGAAGCTCCGTGTTCGCAGGACAACAAGCTCTAAGTAACAGGATCGAGGGGTTACAGATTCTCTCTCCACGGTAACGATCTTCCTTTCAAAGGTAGCTGCCACCGGTTGCGATTCAAACTTTGCGTAAACGCTTAAAACGCTGCCACCAGAGAAGTTTGTACTTCGGCTTATATCCGCGTACAAATTGCCTTTCGCTTAAGAGCTAATTAAGAGGCGGCCCTATCCCATCCGGGAACGGTTCTATCGCCACGCCGGCACAAAATATCTCTAAACTGGCGAACGTATCCTGACCCCTGGACCCGGCAACTCGAGCAGAAGGAGACCCTCCTTCGGATACCTACACAGACCGACCGAGTAATCGTTACGACGCGACGTACCGTAGATAGATAAGAGCATCGGCCGCTTCCGCTTCGATCTCCACCCCCTTCAACCATCCCCTTTTTCCCCATTTCGACCTGTCTCTACTGGTCCATCGATTCTAAGAAGTATAGAATCCTCTCGGTCCCCGGAGTCGACTTATCCGCGTATATACCTAAAGTGGCAGGTGATCCTCAATGAACCGTGACCGGTCAGGATCCTAGCGATTTCAGGTGGAGCAAGGACAGGCTGGAGTCATTGAAAGCCTGTTATGTTCGATTTAAGAGTTACGAGCGATCCCGTGTTTAGAGAAAACGGTGAACATAAGTGGAGGATACGTTGGTCGTTTTCTGTACTGCGGGATTTCATTTATTTACACTGATCGTAGAGCAAGGCGGTTTGGATAATGTCGGTTCACTGAGTTTCCTTTACATTGATGCTTATTCGTTCGTATAATGTACATACACTCTAATCGAATATTTAATGTAGGGGAGATTAAACCTCTTTCGGTTATCTTTCTTCTTGTAACTTTTGTTCGTATTGGTTAATTCGTTACAAGTAATTCTAAAGATAAACTAATTTAGAATAAAAATGTAATGCAGTATCTTTTGGATAATTTAAAGAATCACCACAAAAGTTTAGCTTTTGATATAGAAATCGAAATATTATTAAATAATGTTTGTTGATTCTCAATAATAAAATTATATTTAGTCAAATTAACACTTTCGTCGCCACGTCACCCATATTTGGGTGACGCTCTTTTTCTTAAAGTTAAATAGGATTTTAAATTGGAATTTTAAAAGGAATTCAATGGTATAAGTATTGAAGTATAATATATATAAAATAAAAATAAAAAGTTAACATTTTTGCTGTTTTTATATTTTTTTACCCTAGTTTTCTACGCAATCGGATTTGGACCCAGCGAAAAACAGCCGAATCACGCTGGGCGACGAACGTGTTAAACACTCATGCAAGGAGTTCCTTACAACCTTTTTCTAGTGTAGTTACAAATACACAACGTTTCAAAAATTTCTCTGTTTCGACCTGTCTCTCTCCCATACTTATACGTAATAAGAAAAGTTTGTTTTAGTTACAGAATGAAGTTATATTAATTCTTTATGCCATAAACAACATTAACTTACATTCTTTTCTACAAAATTTTACTGAAAGCCTAATATCATAATTTTTGAGTTTTTTCGATTCGTGGAAGATTTTTGGGATCCTTATGGAATGTGCTACGTTTGATCGAGGGTTCATTGAGGATAGTGTAGATAAAAAGGGAAGTCAGTGAAGTGTGAGAAACTCTCAGCTGATTTGATAAGTAGATGCAGTTAGGGATTGCCATGATTTAACGGTGGGTACCTCATTGCGTGTCAACATTGTTAGCTTTGAGAGTAAAATGGTACATGCAATTTAAGCGCGAGGTCGTGGTAAAATTTAATTCGTGTTAGGAAGCTTTTCTTTTAGAAACGAGTTGAACAGAGTTAAATTAACTTAGCATGTCGAAAAGTAAACTGTACTTATGTGCATTCATTTTGAAGTAACAAAGACTCCTTTTTAAAGAATTCTTTTTTTTTGGTAATGCGGTTAAGTAGTGCATAGATCTTTCCCAACGCTTCTTTGGAAAAATAATATCGAAATTCAGAACATACCATAATTTTATTAGGGTGAGATGGATTAGGTTTAGTTTCTTATTGTTTAGTTATTTATTATCACAATTTTATACGTAGGTACTTTATTTGTGATGAAGAAAATTTTTTATTTGTGTCAGATTTGTTTGTTAAACTATTAAATAAAAACAAATTGTATATTATATACCATAGGATGCTTCTGTTTAATTAAAAAAACATTTTAAACAAACAAGTTGTTTTTGATGAATATTTTACCATTTGTTTATTTACAAATTAAATAATAATTAAAATATGAGAAATAAACTTATGAATATATTTCTCCAAAGATTAAATTCTATTTAAGTTACGGTATGCACAATTTTGGAAAGCATGATCTTACGAGAAACGTATTCAAACGTTCTTTTAATTTTTATATTCGAATAAATTCTATCTAATTTTTATAACGTAAAACACTTTCACAGTACGAAGATAGAAAATTTATCGTTTGTTAACTCTTCAACATATTGCATCTCCTTAACAAAGACTGCACAAATATCTCTACTTATAAATCATAATGTGCCACAAATTTAGAATTTACAGTAAGAACAAATTTATATTATACTCGCTAAACTAACCTGGCACTCACTAATTATTTACATGATAAATCTTTCTAAAATTCATCTGGCTAGAGCTATTTCGTTCCAACCTGGTACGTGTCTAGTGACTTCTAAACAGATGCGTACAATATTCCCCAGCCGTCTCACGGTTTACCCGCGCAATTAAAATTCGCCTCGCGACTTCAAGCACATCCATTGCCACGACATTAATCCCCGAGCAACCTAGCAAAACCAACACCTTGCCTTGCCCTCCTCTCGCTTCAACCTTAACGATTCCAACTCCACGTACACTACCACCAGTACAGTTGGAATCTCGATAACTTGCAAACAAGTCTCTGTTGCACTCCAACAGCACACAACACGGATAATTCTCTAATTACGAATAAACGGGAAGAAAAATTTAAGTATCGCGGAAGTACGAATTTTATATTTTGTTCAAAGAGAACTTGTAGGAAATCTAAACACATATTATCATAGATAAAATTGTTGATAATATTCCAAGACCATCAATAAGATCTCCACTAATATTTTGATCTAATTGTTCGGTTTCGAGATTTACTAACAGGGACCCTATTAATCGAATTCTATCTGTAGCAAATTAGTATACTGTTGAGATTGACATTTTCACTCATGATACAACTACCTTTAACCCTTTGAGTGCTGAATACTCTCGGCCTAAGTGTTCTGCGTGGACGGCGGTTGCGATGTTATTTGAACTTACGCTGACAATCGCGTTGCAATAAGCGAAAGATCAAAGAAATTGATAAACGCATTTATTCGTCTATGATCGCTATCAGCAACTGTCGTCAGACGCATATATGCACCCACAGCATTCTAAAAAGGTTGACGGAGAAAACAAAAATTGACAAGCGCATATATGCGTCCGTAGCCCCTATGAGCAACTTTCGTCGGACGCATATATGCGCCCATAGCCCCTATGAGCAACTTTCGTCGGACGCATATATGCGCCCATAGCACTCAAAGGGTTAAACGTTCATTATTCAGTGTGTTCAATAATTTGTCATTGTAATTCTTAGCCTTTTTGTGGCATTGTCGTACTATAATAAAATCCATTATTTATAATTTTATGTACTCCAAGGGCCTTGGTCAATTCATTATTAAATAAATAAATAAGTATATACATATATTTGTCCTTATTTCTCACATATTGATGTTTACGAACGACTCTGTCCTATCCACAGTAAGTATAGCGTACGACGGTTTATATTTCCTTCCAATGCTCGTTGAACGAAGTACAGTCTCATCGTAATACCCTAAAGAACGAATCGTAAGCAAGAGGTTTCACGTAGACGAGTGATTGCCTCATTGCGCGTGCGTTTTCAGAAAACTCAGTAACTGTCCCTAAATATTTTCCCCGTGCCGCAACCAGCAGCCGATTCTTCGAGCGTGCAACGGGTAAAGGCGCAACGAAAGAAACGGCATGGAAAAGTAGTCGGAAATCGTAAAGTGCTCGTCACCTCGGCCCTCCTGGACAAATAAGACGGCGAGTGGAGAAGACGACTTGGCGACGACAACCGCAGCGATGAGTGGGAGACGCGGTTCGCTGGCGTACGCGCTTACGTCGCGCGGCATTCAGCTTGACACCGCTTCTCGCCCTCCATTCAGCCCAACTACAGGGGGACGACGAGGACGTAGGGACAGGGAGCGAGGATAGAGGAAGCGGCGGAGGAGGGCGGAAGGCAGAGGAGGCCGGGACGGGGCAGCTAAATAATAATTCTCACTTAACTAACTCGGTTAACTAGCTTCGCCGTGGCTAATAATAAAGGCGGCGTCGTGAGCATGGACCAGAGCGGTGTGTGGGTCGAGTCGAGGGAAGAGAGGATCGTTTTCAGAGGGTACCACGACGTCGTCGAGCCGCGGGAAGGAACGGAGGGCAAAGAGGGACCCGTGTGGCGTGGATCGCGTCGAGGTCTGAAGTCAATTTGTCGGAGAATGCGCTGGCAACACGTGCGTTGCACGATGACGCGCGGTGTCTCTCTTCCTCACCCGGAACACCGAGACGTCGCCCGTGGAAAAGGTTCGCTCTCGTCGAGATCTCGACGGCGTAACGCGGCGGCGAGAAAAAGCCAGACAATTAGCCGACCGACGAATTTCGACGGACCTAGACCAGCAGTCTGCCGTGGACGAGAACAGCCTAGCCGCAGGGATTTCCAGAAGGACCCCATCGCGTCGGCGACATGTGCTCCAGAGCTTAACTCCGAGATCTGTTTCCCCTTCGAGCCCCTCTTTCGAGGTCGATCGAGGAAAATTGAGAAATTGCTAGGTTCTCGGAAGTTCGTTATTCGAGTAACGCGACTCAGGCGCAGCTTTAACGACTAGAATCCTCACGGATCCCCTTAGGAAGGAGATGCAAACAAACTGGACTGATGCTTGATAAATAGAAGAGACGGACAGCAGGAGGATTTAATCTGCATAGCAGATCAGTCCCGAAGAAGAAACCACCCCTACTGCCGTACATCAACGAATCCAGGACAGAGTACATACAAGAAGACTTGTCGGGGGATCAGGCAAGTTGACCACAGGGAACCAAGGAAGAAGCCAAAGACATCGAAAAGTATTTTTTATCGGTCACCGGCCTATACTTCCAGCCTCTGTCTCGAACGGTCCTGGATTCAGAGATCCGGGTCGACCTCTCGGTCGTCAGGGGTGCTCCGCAGCTCGCCACTACGTAGGTATCCACTTATAAACACGACCCTACTTACTCTTTCCGTAGTCCTGGCCTCGTAGGACTCGCGTCAGAGCGGTAAAAGGGTAGATAGATACACGGCACGGTATTAGTAGGTATTAGGTGTTGGCCTGGGAAAGGCTGCACGTGCTTGCGAGGAATCCCATCCCTCCTACGAGTTCGGATAATTCTTTAAGTGCTTCCTTTCCCCCTTCGCGCCTCCTCCGATCTCGCCACTCTTACCCGGGGGGCCGATCCTCGATCTCGACCTAACCCCCTTCTTGGCAGCCGCCCCCCTTTGGAGAGACCGATGTGCTCGCGGTACTGCTGCACCATTCTCTCTCTCTCTTTCTCTGTATTTCTCCACCGTCGCGTTGTCGTCGTTTGTCGTCTTCGATGGGTCGCGAGATCCTCCGCAGCCAGCCAGACGGCTTTTAGCAATTTTACGTGTGTACGACTCCGATTCGGCTTCCCCCGTGCGCGCGGACTACGACACCTCCATAGACATAGACAGCCCCTTAATCTTCTTAACGCGAAGTTAAGCGTCGCCGATGTTGGATGCGTCGACTTTAATGCATTCGATAATCGGATAGGCTCGAGTGGACGCCTAACGCGACGGTTTCGTAGATTAATTATCTATTAGGCGACCTAGCTGGCGTGAATTCGCGCGTGCCATGAGGAATTGAGTCATCGCTGGGGAGAAACGTTGTTAATGAACATCGTTGGATAAAAATATCCGATTTCCTGTTATTTTTCGCAGTGTTGCGGGTAAGAATTAAATATGCGACGATTTAACATTTACTTGCGCGAGTAATGTGGCTCAAATGTCTTGGAATTTTTGCAGAATAAAGTAAAATATATGTACGTAGCTGGTTATAACTTTTTACTTTTTCGCCCTTTATCTTAAATAAGTAAAGTGTAAATGTTAAAATGATATTAAAGTTGTATGTTGAATTGAAAATTCCAGCCCTTATTTTCATGATCTTTTTTATTATTTTTAATATTGGATTAGTTTGAATGCCTATTTCATTCAACTCTATTTTGAAAATGATGGAAGACGATTCAGGAACAAGCACTCGAAACATTTCAAAAACTACAGTTATTTGTCATTCATTGGTTTTTCGAACCCTTCACGAGCAGTTATCGCATCCATATCACCTTCAACGCGTATAAATAATAAAAGTCGATTTTACGTCGAAAGAATTAACTCTATATACTACGAGGATTAGACATTTTTACTTAACACTCTGTATAGGTGTTGTATATTACTAACAATTTTACTCAAAAACAAATATAGTGCAGAATTCGTATTGAGAAGACTATAGTTGTAATGTGATGACTTAGTTCCTGTTTACTAAATATTGTGTAGTGGAGTGTTACATTACACAAATATTGATCAAACAATATAAAATGTTTTATATTTTTACTGATTTAACCAATGGTGTAAAGTACAATAAAAGGAATTACGTGAATAAAAATTCACTATCTAAATTTTATTTATACTGTTATTTCTTATTAATTGATTAATTAATTTTCTTCGACCCTTTTGTCTTACACTTTTGTCCGTTACTGTATATTACATGATTTCGAAAGGGTATTCCATTTTATTCTACCCACAGTACTAAACCAAGTATTTCGACACTTTAAAAAATTATTAGGTACTTTCCAAAACAATTAAACATTTATCTTGAACCAATTTTTCGCTTTCTAATTTTGTTAGATCTACTTAAGATTCCAATGTCCAAACTTTTATTCTGTCCTCTAATGTTTAATGCTGACAGTTAACACGTTCACGAACAGTAAAAAGCTCAGTGAGCTGCAAAAATAGACGCGATTTTTTTCTAAATTAATTGTGATATCCAAAATGTGATTAGACACATTTTAACAGTTATATTCAATAAATGCTATAGCATCCACGACGATATTTGAATCAAGATTATATAAAATTAAATCAATAATAATTGTTTTTTAAATTCGAATGCTATAGCATTCACGTCCGCGAACGTGTTAACAGATAAGCTGCTCCATTTTACCCTACTTTCCTCTACGTACGAAAAAAATATTTAAGAAGCTTTTCAAAAAGATGTCCAAAGTTCGTTCAACGATCATGAAGAAGATCCACTGATCCAAAATGAAGACAGATTGGTTCCAAATAACAAATCTATGGTTTCGATTCGAAATTCCTCACGGCTATTCGGTCGATTTACGTATTCCCATGTCGGGCGTGCGTGTCGCGCGATTGCAGCATAAATAGAGCATTACTTTCGCAATTTGAAACGGCAGCCTCCATAATTAGAATAATATTGCTGCATACGAGACTCGTAATTCCCGTAACGCGGCGCATTCGAGCGGCTGCGTGCACGGTAAATGACATAATTATCGCTGAATGAGCGGGCGTATCGTGGCGCTGCGCGGAGCAAAATTACTTCGTAACACCTAGTTTTCCGCTCGGAAGTTCCGCTGCATCCAGCTCAACCGACGACGAGCAAAATAATCCTGCACGGAGCAGGGGCCCGGCGTTTTGTTCACGGCGCAGCGACGTCTCTCCTTGGGTGTCGTCGACGACGAGACCATCTAGGAAGCCGTTAGAATGGGCCAGGGATGCCCGATGCTTCGCGCGGAAAAGTCAACGAACCGTTCGAAGGCTCCTGAACATCTGGATGAAATTAACTCGAACAGGGCTCTTCCGCAGACAGACTGTCTGCCGCAGCTTCTCGCCTCCTGCGATATTATTTTTCGGCAGCAAAAAGGCTCGAGCCTTTGGGCCTCAACGACAGAACGATGAATTGAAGATTAGGCGACCCATTACGTCTGGAAATCTACTGTCCCCCAAACACGGATGAACGCTTCAAAAGAGATTGAACCCAGGCGACACAACTGACGAAAGTTCGGTGAATTTCGGGATCATCGAATGGAAGAAAGCTTGTATGCTAATGCTTAACAGCCAACCGAATGAGGAGATCTTTCATTTTTTCCTTAATTTTCAAAGCGCTGCCGTTGAGATTCTATTTACTTTCGTTATCAGTTGGTTTTGAGTTAGTGTTGAATTTATTAAAAATTGTACTTCGGAAAAACAGAAAACGCATTTGATAAACTTAGCTTAAGGCTAACTAATAACAAAAGCAAATAGAATCAATGGCAGCGTTTTGTCGAGGAAAAGATAGGAGATCTCCTCATTCGGTCGGCTAAGTGTTAACACGTCTATGTTATTCGTGCTAATTTTAAAATTTTTCAGAATCTAGACGCTTAGATATGCGCTATCACTTTCATAGTTCCTTGTTCTTTTTTATAGTTAAATTAAAAATTTCATTTTCTTCAAAGGTATCGAATTACTCTAAATTTCTCCAAATTCCAATACAAGATCGATTATTAGAGTTAATACTTGCAGAAGCAAATTCGTTTTCATAAACAATATTTTCAATAAACAAGAGGGAGAATCCAGAAATTAGTACCTATCGATTTTCATGAAATTTCGGCACACCCACGGCGGCATTTAAAAAGTATTTGCATTGAGCGTTATTTGGATATTCAACGTTTTACTGCTCATCGTCCACAAAAAATGCGCACGAGCCTTCCGATAATCCCAGCGTGTAATTTATTCTATTAAAACGGAGAATATTTCTAAATTCGACGCGGAAGGACAATTGGCGTCGAAGGACCGTACCGGCAACGACGAACAATAGCTGGCGGCGGATAAAAAGCGCGAGGTACGCGCGGGTCCGCTCGTTGAACAGCATTGAATTCGTCGGCGGCGGATTTATAGGTAATTATTTTTCTCGAACGTGTCGACACCCGGCGTCCTATAGACAACCTCCACCAAACCGGTGACAGAGGGTGGAGGCGGTTGGTGGAGACGACGGTGGAAGGTAGCGGGAATCGGGTGGCTGCGGACGTGTTTCGTCAAGCGAATATCTTCGGCGAACGAGAGCCATCGCTGGGCGTGGAAACTAAAGCCTGATCATGTCGCGGATGTACATTTTCTACCGGCTGCGAAGGACGGTTGCAGCCGAGGGGGTGTGAGATGGTGTATAACGCGACAATTGCCGGATACAACAATTCGCGTGCACAAGGATTCAGCTGGCCTGTGTATGCGTGTACGTGTGTGCGTGTATATATATACATGAGAATCCTCGCGGAGGATGAGAGCGGAACACAGCGGATTCAGGAGGATGAGAATTGGCAAGATACAAACCCGGTAAGAATAGGACAGACGTATAGGAGAAAGAGAAATAGCGAGGAAGAGGAAGATGGTGAACACAGGATGGCGAGGGCGAGGGGTTGTATAGATACATCCCTGCGGCGGTGGTTTGTAATATTATGATAACCCTCCCTAGCTGCCTGGCTGCCTCACCCCTACCCTCGTTTCCCTCCTACGCGTCCCAGGCTGCGCGGCCACCCTCTTTCAGCGGCCATGTTGCCGGGAAATATGATTATTGTTATTATTTGCACCCTCCTTCGACCGCATCCTCCTGACTCCTCACCTCCTCGTGACAATCCTCTCATCCTGCCGCTGTTCGCTCTCTCCTTCTTTCTGTCTTTCTTTCACCACAGTTCGCGCCAGCATCGTTCGCTGCGCTATGATGCTCGCAACTCTCCCTCTTCTGTCATCCCTCTCTTCCTCCCTCTGATCTACCACCACCGATTCTCCCATCTTTCTCTCTCGCGCGCGTTCCCGTCGTTCATCCCCCTCGATCAAACCCGATCCTCTCCTCTGCTGCCTCTAGATCCTACCGAACGATGGCTCTTCTCTTCTCTTCTCTTCTCTGCTCTGCTCTGCTCTGCTCGGCGAATTGAGAGGAAACGAACGAGAACAGGTCCGAGACAACCAGCCGTCAACGGTGGTTCTCTCTTTATCGTGTCGCTTCCCTGTCGGGCCCTTCTCGTCTATCCCACTCCCCCTCCCCCCCCGCCGTCCCTCTGTTCAACCGTTTCCTCGTCTCTGTTCCGCGGTCGGTTGCAAAACTTTACGACGCGAAATGCCATTCCTGCGTCGCACTTTTCAACCCCCTTTCTCTCATTCGAGCTCGCTTTTCTTTTTCCCTACCCGAGCGTTTTACTCTTTTTCTTTCTCCTCTATTTTTCCGAGCATCCTTCTCCCGCCACACCTGGCAGCCCTTTTTCTTTCTCGACGCGTAGTTCATTCGCAACTCGTCCCTGCGGAAACGTTTCATCGACCGAGACCATCGTTCTCCATCCCGCGTTCCTTGTTTTTCTCGCAACTCTCCTCCGGGCTTTTTTTTTTCACCACCCCCGAAACTTTCCTCGCGTGACTGATATTGAGAAGTATCTCCGTCCGGCGCGGGAGCAGGACGAATATCTCGTTCCGATAAACGGAAACTTTTTTTTTCTCCGTTTAAGAAGAGGGAGATCTCTTTAAACATAATATTCGTGTCCCGGCATTCTGAGACCGTTTGTAACGTTCCCTTGGAGGAGGGTAAAAGAAAAAAAAAAAAATGAAACGGAAAACGGAGATAACTGATTTTCCATCCGGACCATCTGAACTACGGGTTTAAATATCCTTGGCACGTCTCCTGTGGCGGAAGTGTCGCGAGGATCGAGTCGATAAGCGAGCCATTTCCCGCGAATTCGGCTAATCGTGTTATTCGATTGTGTATACGTGTACGTAACACCAGCATCGATGGTGGCAGCGTTACGTGTAACGAGAGCCGGTGGTGTGACGTAAAAAACGAAGAAATAAACGAACAACCAGCACAGCACGGGAGGGGTGGCTTATGACGGGAGAGGGAAGCGCGAACGACGGAGGAACGAACGAGCCAACACGGGCAGAAAGAAAGGCAGAAGGAAAGGAGCAAGGAGACGGAGGTGGTCTCGTAGTAGTCGCGAGAGTCGTGGTAATAAATGGGCAACACGAGCGCTTATAAGGGGTAGGTAATCTAAAGCTTTCGAGGCGGCGGCGCGGCGGGGTGCGCGAGGAGGAAGAGCGAGGAGGAAGATGGAAATTGCAGGGGCGGGAAAGAGGGTAAACGACGTTGTGTAGGATGAGAAGAACCGGCTGGAGGAGGAGACTACGGAGGAAGGGGGATAAGGGTGGTTACGGTGAGGGTGTGAGATAAGGTATAAGGTGGGTAAGATGGCGGACAATTTGCCGCTCGACTACTCTTGCCCGCACTCCACCCTCAACGATTCCACCTCTCCCCCTCCGGCCCATGTACCGGGTAATAGATGTTCCTCCTTCGCGACCAACAGAGAAACGTTGAACGCGCGCGCAAGCATCGCCACCCCCCTCCCTCCCGCCCTGGCCCCCCGCTTCATTCTCTCTATCCCGTTTGCCGTAGCAACATTTCCGCTTCCTCCATCCCTTTCTCCCATGGCAAGGCCCTTCCCGCGGCTTTTCTACCCCTTTCGTACTCGACGCGTGCTAGGCGGGAGCGCGCATGAACGTACGTATACGCGACGACGAGAGGAGAGAGTCACGCGTGCACGCTGGAACACAGAGACAGGTATACGCGCTGGAAAGTTGCGGCCGCGTTCGCATACACACGGCGGACAGACTCCGCGGTTCGTAGGTATTTTAAACGCTCTCCACACCGTCACCTGCCGCCGCCACTGCTCGCTCCACCCTTCGCGCACAACTCCCACCGCACCCCTCCGCCTACCCTACCCCAGGCCCTCCACCTACGGCCTACCCGACAGACCGCACCACAGCATGCTCTCTCTTAGCATTCCACCCGCCATCTTCTCACTTAATAAAATAATTACCCCAGGCCAATTAAGCGTTCCCTCCCCTCTCACCCTCCAACCCTTCGACCCCTTTAACTTTGTCCCTGTCGCGCCTTGTCGCTCTTCCTTCTTCGCCACGAGGACTCGCGTACTATTGCGCGCTTGTTACTTCGAACAACACGACTGCTTATTCGTGTCACGAGCTATATTAGAAGGAGACCGTTTACTTGGTATTATTATTTCGAAAAGCCCGCCAAACGGGCCACACGATTACACCAAATAATTGTTTCGAAGAGATTCACCCTGCATATCTCGACCGGGTTTCAAATTTCGCTCGTTTGTGTCCCCTGAGCGATGGCGAAAGTGTTGTTGGGATTTTAAAAAAAAAGGTTACGAACCGTTGTTTCTCGAGTGTTCGGAACGGTGGGCGGAGGAGAATCGCGGGAACGCGTTTGCCGCTCTTCTCGTGTTTTATTCGCGTATCGTTATTTAACGGCTCGCCACTCGCACTTTTTCCCGTGTACGGAGGAGATTTAACGTGCACCGGCGATAATGCATTTTATATTTATGCACCGACGAAAATTTAGCATGAAACGACAGTACATTGCTCGTCAGCACGGAAAATCATTTATTGATTTCCGATAACGGTGTTTTATCTTTCGTATAAATATAACGGCCTCGGTAACGTACCTGATGAATCCGGCACGCCCTGTTTTTCGCCTTCGATGCCTGTTTTCCGCCACTTTATTTCATAATTGTTCAGTTATTTCATAATTTTTGCATTTCGATCGTCAAAATACACATCTTATGGACGCTGATATTTTAGATATGATAAGATGATCATTGATCACGAGATACGAATCGACCGTTGCTGTATCCATTACATTTTGTTGAATCCTATTCAAAACTTCCCATTAATATGGATTTATTAATGAAATGTGATCAAAATTATTACTAAATGAAACATTATCGTGTAACTATCGTTGCGAGTTATGTATGTATTAAAACCATTTGTAGTGGCATCTGGCGACGGCTGCCTGAGCCAAACATGTTTCAAAGACAATATGATAGGTGGCATTGTTGTCGGTCTGTGACAAATATGTCGGCCATGTCGTTAATAAGTCGTGTTTGTACAAAACAAATCACTCAAGTTTTTTGCAAAACTACTACGGTGTTGTGTCAGGTGCAGCCAAAACGAGATCAATGGAATCTTGTAAAAGTTCCGAAACCTGGAGTAAAGGGGAAGAGCTACAGAAGAATCGTTCACTATAAAGACGAATACACGGTAGAACCGTTGAACGTTACGAATTTAGGGGGCAGAGATCCTGTTACAGGTGTGTGATTTATTTGACTTTGATTTATTCATTTTTATTTTCATACTATTTATACAAGTTATTCAGTCAGGCAATATGCATTTTAATTGTAACTTTAATTTTCGACGTATAAACTTGCAATGTTTGTACCTACATTCTCTATTCACTGTGTAGCCATTGATCGGTAAAGCAGTTTTCTACTTGTTGCAAGAATTTTAACTAATGTATAATATTAGCCTCATGTTAATTAGAATTCTTGTAATATTACTTGTCATCGAAACAGGCAGAATAGTAGCAAATGGCATCGGTGGAGGTATCAAACATAAATACCACTGGATCAAATGGTTCAGAGATGGGCCCACTGACCTCAACGAGCCTCCAAGAGAAGATAAGGTTTTGGCAATAATCAAAGACGGTTGTAGAACAGCATTTGTTGCTTTGACCGGAAGTGGTAGTGAATTACAGTACATTCTTGCTACGGAAAATATGAAAGTTGGGGACATAATTCGCACTCATCGAGGTATTCCTGAAAATCCTGTTAGAGCTTACGAAGGAGATGCTTATCCATTGGGGGCATTGCCAAGAGGGACAATCGTCCACTGTGTGGAGAAATATCCTGGTAAAGGAGGTTTCCTTATTCACGCTGCTGGAACATGCGGCGTAGTAATAAAACGACATGATACGGATCGTGTAATCGTTAAAATGCCAAGCAAGAGAGAATTCAGTTTGCACGAAACTTGTATGGCGACTGTTGGTAGGTTATCGAACGTATTACATGACTCAACCCCCATTGGTAGTGCACAGAAGAATAGGGAGCTTGGGAATCGACCAAGAAGTGGATTATGGCAAAGAAAGACCGGCAGATTTGGTAGGAAACTGAGACGATTACCTCCTGTAAAGAAGATTGACGATGTCCAAATCCAGAAAAAAGTAGAGAACATCGAATTGAATCTTAGCCAGTTAAATATATAATTAAATATTAAACTATGTTTAATAAATGTTCTTTTATTGTACTGCTTTATTGTCTTGGTTGCTTATCGTCGGATGGAAGTTTTCGGTATTTGCAATTAAGCGTGCATTAAATAGAACGCTAAGATATGTTTACACCTGTTTTCTTGTGATTTTAATGGACTCCTGTCGAATTATCATGACTCGGTAAAGCTATCGTGACAGAAATCTGCCCTAACACACGATATATTCTTTTAATTTCATCAATTCTCATAACATCTTGACCTTGCGGCTTGTTCAAAGACCTTTATTATAGTACACCGTTTGTAGTCTAGGATCTTTGGAGAGCACCTGCTTCCGCACTTCTGGTTCCAAGTCGTTCACCGATATCGGTACTTGTTGTACAAATAGGGCACAACAAAGAGGGGTGGCGAACGTAAGACAGATCCCGCAAATTAGAACTTGTATGGGCACCACTGCCCATTTCGCGTTGCGCAGCAGCTGACGTCGATCCATGAAGTTCATCACAACAGGTGCCAATACTGAAGCAAAAATGAAGTCAACCACACGCTCACCGAATAGAAATAATGAAACTGAAATTATTCTACAGCCTAACAATCTAGGCAGATCAATCTATCGAATTCCAATGCTTACTCATACTCGGTGAAGCCATAAGAATACGGGACAGAGTAACAGCAGAGATAGCTTTCCTAGCGGCGTGTTTACTGTTGCCAACCTTCGTTCCGTCTTCTGTTTGCAGTTCGATACCGTTCTGTAACTCGGGCATCCTCATGCAGGGGATGTTCACGCAGTTGGCAGCGGCCACTGCCGCGAACGGCACCAATCGACCCAGCAAGGGTGGTGTGTTTCGAAGAATTCGGTTCAGGCTGAGGGCTGTCACCACAGCTCCTCCAGTTGCAGCAACGTAGCCCTGTAGGATTGTGGTCATAGGGATTGGTTTGGAACCGCTGCGATTCGTGTAGTTGACGAGCGCGTTGAACGACTGATTTATCCATTGCCAGGTTATAACGTGCGCCGTCGTTCTAGAAAATTAGGAATTAAAAGCTCGACTCTGTAATATCGAGGTGCTATTGGGTGATACGAAAATTTGCATTGATAAATGATAGTTTTATTTATTTGAATAAGAGTGATTACGATAGATATAAATAGGCTGTGGATGCTTATGCGAATGCATGTATTTGTTGGAAAATGGTAAGAATATGAAGTTTAGGCAGAAATGTTTCTTACCATTGGAAGACTTTAAAAATGTGTTTTTTAATTTGTATATTTTTCACATTTCACGTGTTTCGCATATGTTTTTTTTTTCAAATGCATATATATACAGAGGTATATTGCATACTTCGTTTCCGTTTGTCATATGTATCCTTAAAATTTGATATAAGTCTATGAACTTTCAGATTAATTTGTTGTGAACGAAATTAAAATTTGTGTGATGAGGCTAACGACATTCCATAACGTACGAGAGCATGTATGTGTATACAGAGTGAACTGCGAAATGCGATCAGCTTGCAAGAAGAAAAAATATCCGTCATGTTGCTTTCCGAATTCGTCTCGGTATCCACTAAAAGATGGATGTACAAAAATTATGGTTTTTCTATAAAAGACTGAAGGTGATCTTGATGACTCTGAAAAAAGGGGTTGATAAACAATTTAATATTATATAATTTATTTCGTCTTAAAGCTATTTTTAAATTATGCATCCCTGGCAGTAGAATAATCTAAACAATTACGTTTCGTAATCCACTTTGTATACATGTTATCAAATATTCGGTAGGTACTGATAACAGCGTTTTATATTTTTGAACCTATTCTTTGTTTCGTGATAATTATACAATTTGAAATAGCGAAGTAATTCAATGTTTTAATCTGATAGATACAACTAGAATTAAATTAGTATAAGCTATAAAATATAGTATAAAATCTTGTATTCATAGAAACTTATTTTGAAACGTTATCAATTAATATGAAACAATCAGAGACGAATGGAATATCGTTAACCGATTTATTGTAGGTGGTGTTGCACGTAATTTAGGAATCATCGGGGAAATCCATTTCTAAATGGAATGCAATTTTAAAAAGTAAAGAATATTAAAGTGATCAAAAATTGCTGAAGTTTTAAGGAATGCTGTTGTTGAAAACTCAATAGGAATTAGAAAAGCATTTCTAGAGCAAATTCAGGTATACTCCGTTTACATTGTGTGATGTTGAATGAATATTTTTCTGTGTATAAATTAAACTTTAGTGAAAGATGTGATCAATTACCAATAATTAATCAAGGAAAAATGCTTATCGTGATTTCAATATGAATTAGAGAACATAAAATTAGTAAGTATGAAGCTATCATTAGTAAACGTAAATTATACTATATTTTTAATAAACTTATGTCATGTCATATATATTTATAGCATATGCTGTTAATATTACTGTATGTGTTTGTCATACATCACATACATTATTTTCATATTTCAGGATACTCTAACTGCATAAACATCCGTAGTCTAATTATAAATATATACAATAAAAACAACAAAATTTTATAATGCAATGTATATACATACCCCTGTTCCTAAGTCATGAAACACATTTGAACCTTGAATTCTTATTGTATTAGGCTTTCAGTTAGATCTATCAAGAATAGCATAATTTAATATTCTTTATAACGGAAATAACAATCGATGAATAATCTACATTTTCAATATAACACGAACTTTTGTTTATCCTAAGTATGAACAGTGGCTCCGAAAAGTATTCGTACACTATTATTACAAATAATTTCATTTAATTCTAAAATTCTGATTTCAATGAACGTTTTTAATAAAATATTATGAGCATGTGTAGCGCAATAGTATATGCATAGATTAATTCCCTTTTGCTCGAAATACCACTTTAAGGAAGTGAAATCAGCGTTAACAGTTTCAATATTTTATCTCGTGTTTTAAATACAACTTCGTAGTGATGTGTGATAAAGCTAAACCTCTCAGATAAAAAATGTTAATTTTTTTAATGCTATTATATATCATCATACCATAGAAAGTATCACAGAGAAACTTGTATTCAAAGCTTGAAGATCCGCTTGAACGTTAAGGGGTTTTTTACCCGTTCAAAACGATTTCTTGTTGACCCAAAAATTGCTCCATGTATGATCCATTACGCTATATAAACACAAACTTTCAGTGAAACCAAAATTTCAGGATTAAGTGAATTTCCTTGTAATATAACGTACAGATACTCTTTGGGACCCCTGTATGTACATTGGGTATTAAATGATTGATAAACCAGAGTGTGTTTCTACGTTAAAAGTATTAAAAAATAATCTCAGCATCTGCAAAGATTATATTACTGGCTGGATCAGATTGTTAATAATATTTATTACAAGAACTGTTTAAAAATTTTTTAAGAATTGAACCCTTTATTGCAAATCTACTTTATTAGCTATCTTCTTATTTAGCCATTTGCACACTGGAACGTATTTTATTAATAACAAAGACAATTCTATCGTTTGGTGCAATGCGAAGATAAGATTTAAAGTTTACGAAATATGCCGTAAACAAAAAAGAAGTTCCAATTTTTGGAGATATACATATTTCCATTTTCCAAAGAGCGATCGTTTCCCAACCGATTCATCGCTCCCCATCAAAATCATCAATTTCAGTTTCTACCATTACCGTGTCTCTTATGTAACGTTGCATCGACTATTGTTGCACGTTTGTTCATAAAAATATCTCGAGATAAAGTTGCAACGCGATAACTGACTTAGTCCTGGTGTATCGATCGATACCTCGATTCCTGTTTATTCGCTCGCGCAGAAACGTGACTGTCGTTCGTTGTGCCGCTGTCAACCGCGCCCGCTTGATTTGGATTTTGAACTAAACGGGGTGAAAGGTCCGGGCCATGTTTATCAGCCCGTTCAATGTCACCGTACAGATAAACTGTCCCGGTTTCTCGGATCGGCCTTCTATCACGACGATTAACGTCAGCGGCAAGTGAGTACGTACTTGTAGAACGTTAACATGCAGCCGGTGATCATCATGTTCATCGGGACCTGGGCGCTCATGCGGCCTATCAGTAGCATTTTCTCGGCGGTATCCGGGTGGTAGGCGCTGTCATACAGATACTTGCACCTCCACAGCTCGTCCTCCGTGATCCCCAACTGTGACAGGCTGTCCCCCTTCCTGCGGAGTGCGTAAAGGTTAACGAAACGAGAGAGAGCTGCGAACGATTGCAACGAACGCACGCCTCGACGTACACACGGCAAGTAAACGATGACACGACACGTCGCCGGGTGTCGTGAATATTAACTACCTGTACTTCGTGACCACGTCACGGGCATGCTCGAGTTGCTTGTTAGTGGCGAACAGATTTAACGGGTTCGTGACGGTGAGGAAGTGCAGTGCCCTACCCTTGTACGTGCTCTGATCCCAGTACGGCTTCTCGATGTCAATTCTTCGCTGGTCGACGTCCTTGATGGCCGACATCTTACTGGCTCCTTCCCGCTCCCGTACCTTGCTCCTTCCGCCGGCACTACTCTCTCACCTGTGTCTCGTCTCCCACTTTCGCCACGGTCGATCACCCTACCACCACGAGCTGCCCCTCACCGGTTTCCCCCGTGGAAGCTAACAGCGGCACAGCCTTGCCCGCTCCTGTCTGCTCGCTCCTGATGCACGAGGACTCCTCTCGGCGTGGTCCTCGCGAGAGGACGCTTCCGTACACCGACGATATCGCGTTTCTCGCGGGCGACTGAACAATTCCAGCGTCCAACGCGATATCGCCCCATCGAGGCCTACCTCGGCCTCACCCCGCCGCGACCTTTCGATCCGCGCGATTCCCTGCTTCTCACCCCCTGGAAGCTGTTATCGACAAAGTGCACGCTTGCGCAACCACCGCCCAAGGAACTGTTGCTTGTCACTTCCGCCAGGAGATGGTGACACGTTTTTGTTCGGTTTGCAGTTGTTCGCTGTTTCATTTTTGCCACGGATTAAGGGCAGAAGGGGTAGTAAGATGTGTAGAAGCTCGCGAAATTATTATCATGGTGAGATCTAAGGGTGTAGCTGGGATTTTGTTTGGGGCGAGGCAAAAGTGTTAGAGTAAAATAGATTTTAATTTTATGTAAGTTATTTATATTTTTATGTAATGTACAAGTTTTTGTAACATGTAAATAAAATACTTGAAAAATGTTATATTACTTCATGAACGTCGATATAATAGAAGATTTAATTCGAAATTAATCTTTTGGAATGGAGTGCGTGCGCCTGTCTCATAAAATTAGGAAAGCCATAATAAAAACTCATTAATTACTCACGGTTGTTATCTTTTTAGATGCTGTTCGCACATTTATACAACACTTCTTTAACCATTTATTTCCAGCAAAAAGTTAATTCTGAATCTTTATTTTTTATAAACATCGAACTTGCATTAACTTTTTCATAAACAATGTATTTAAATATGTGCTCACGATATGAGATCATTCATTACTTAATATGGCAAAGTCAAGTTTTTAATGAAATTCAGATGTAACTTTTTTTATGAACATCTTTTTCATCGCTTTATGAATTCGTTAATTAGTTAACATATTTTATAGTTGATGATTATATTTAAATTTAATGAAATATAATATGAACAAAAATAATTGATTGGTTTTGTGGGTCACTGTGTTATGAAGGGTTAGAAAAGTGGAAAACGTTCATTTAACGCAAAGCAGCTAGATTTCTAAGCTATTACTGCGGAATGTTTCACGCCTTTCATGAAAAAAAAAAACGAGACAACGCGAGATGTTGAAAACAATATGCTGGACTTTAGAAGTGCGTCACACTGTATAGTCTTGTACAGATTATGTTATGGAATTTTAATCATAGTTCTTTCTACAACGTATGATTTTCAATTTTTCGTGCCACTGATTGCAATTAATGAACTCGCTTCTGGCGAGACATTACTTATATGGACATGACAGATGTACAAACAGAAAGCTCGATTGTATTGAGTTTAAATATGTGAACGTTCTAAACATGATAAATGTTACTAAAGGATTTCTTGCTTGAAAAACGGGGTAACGGGGACGAATCGTATAAAATGCGGGATATTTTCGAGACATAATCTATCGTAAGTTAATCTCGACAGATCACCTAAATAGGGACGATTGGTTACTTCAATTCAACCCTTTGCACTCTCGAGGTGACTGTTGGTCACCAAATGATAGTTTCGCAAATTTTCAGACGCAAAGGGGTTAAAAAATCGAATACGTAAATTTTGTTATATTTTTTAACTAAACTGAATAAAGTTTAATGCAAAGGAATTTTAGTAAATATTGTAAATTTTTGAAATTAGTATTATTGGACAATTAAGAGTCATCTCTCGAGTGTAAAGGGTTAATGTTTTAAGAGGTACAAATGTTGGTAGGTATTTTATCTGCCAGAGAGTAACAAGAAACTAGAATCCGCCAGGTTTTACTTGCTCAACCCTCTACCAGATGGAACTGCAGTAGCGGATAAAAGTTTAAGATCGAAGGGTCAAAGAAAACAAATTAATTAATTAATTAATAAGAAATAGCACGATAAATAAAAATCGTATTCTCTGTTAATTAATAAATAGTGTTCTACCATAATGACGGTAAAAATGAGTATATGAACAATATTTGCATACTATAAAACTATGTTTCACATTGTCCTGCCGTCTTAAACTTTCGTCTGCTACTGTACCTTTATTTCCATTCTCTTAAAAGTAACATTAAAATTTCGAATTAGACAAATAATCCTAAATTCGTTATGAAATATGAATGTTTCGTTCCGTTCTGATATTTATTCTCTCTCTATTTATTGTTGTTCAATTTTTTACATTTATTTGATATATTGCTCAGATATATGGATATCAAAATGATCTACAGTACACAATCTTTGTATATATTATATTGTTATTTTTATTGCATATATAATCATTCTACTCTCACATACATTTTTTATTTTACACAGACGAAGGGAAATCGTGCGCAGAATAGCCAACTTATGAACACAAATCTGTAATTTATGACATTGCCAAACTAAACAATTCTCAACTATTGTCAGTATGTTACCTTACCCAATAAGTAGGAGTCGTTTCGTGTCACTTTCCTATTTTTATTTACGTGACAATAATAAAAACACAGGCTGGGTATCGATGCTATTAACGTCCAAGTCACGATCGGACAAATTATACAGTGGCTTCAAAAAGTATTCGTACACTGTATTACAAATAAATTCATTTAATCTTAAAGTTCTGATTTCAATGAACGATTTTAATAAAATTTCGTTAATATGTGGAAAGTAATAATATGTTTATGGATTAATTTTTTCTTTTATTAAAATACCACCATAAGGAGGTGAAAACAACGTTAATGATTTGAATAATTTTTCTCGTATTTTAAACATAATTTTGTAATGGTGTGTGATAAAACAAAACCTTTCGGATAAAAGATGTTCAATTTTTAATCTTCTATCACACTGAGTCATAGAAAAAGTTTCCAGAGAAACTTGTATTCAAAGCATGAAGAATCGCTAAATCTTTGGGGATAATTTTTAACCCTTCAAAAAGAATTCCCGCCGAAAAAAAAATTGCTCCATGTATAACCCATTATGCTCTATACATATGCAAACTTTCATTGAAATCAGAATTTGAGGATTAAGTGAATTTCCTTGAAATGTAGTATACGAATACTTTTTTAAACCACTGTACTTCCTATGCCCTATACACATGCAAACTTTCATTAAAATCAGAATTTCAGGATTAGGTGAATTTCCTTGAAATGTAGTGTACGAATACTTTTTGGAACCACTGTACTTTCTATGCCCTATACACATGCAAACTTTCATTAAGATCAGAATGTCAGGATTAGGTGAATTTCCTTGAAATGTAGTGTACGAATACTTTTTGGAGCCATTGTACTTCCTATGCTCTATACATATGCAAACTTTCATTGAAATCAGAATTTCAGGATTAGGTGAATTTCCTTGAAATGTAATGTACGAATACTTTTTGGAACCACTGTACTTTCTATGCCCTATACACATGCAAACTTTCATTAAAATCAGAATTTCAGGATTAGGTGAATTTCCTTGAAATATAATGTACGAATACTTTTTGAAACCACTGTACTTCCTATGCCCTATACACATGCAAACTTTCATTGAAATCAGAATTTCAGGATTAGGTGAATTTCCTTGAAATGTAATGTGCGAATACTTTTGGAACCACTGTACTTCCTATGCTCTATACATATGCAAACTTTCATTGAAATCAGAATTTCAGGATTAGGTGAATTTCCTTGAAATGTAGTGTACGAATACTTTTTGGAACCACTGTACTTCCTATGCCCTATACACGTGTAAACTTTCATTAAAATCAGAATTTCAGGATTAGGTGAATTTCCTTGAAATGTAATGTGCGAATACTTTTTGGAGCCACTGTACTTCCTATGCGACGACCTGGTCCTCGAGCAGCGTCAATGTCACGTCTATTGGAGCAGTTCGAGTGGAAATTATCAGGCGAGAAGAAAACACGATGTACGATGTCGGTTCCAATCTCAATTAATTGTTGAACGAAACGATGGCTGACATTTTTGCTGGTATCCGATTTTTTTTGTCGTCAATACGTTAATTATATATGCGCTCGTGCGATTGATTGCCTGTCCTTCTTTCGGACAGCGACAAACATTGACGCGGATTTGGCCTTGTTACAGGTTCCTATGTTAATAAGGTCGGTTTCGATTGCAATGTTTACGTTATATTGCGATTAACGGTCAGAGAACTTTCTAAATGTCAATTCGCTTTAAGATCGTAATAACAGTGCCGGTTGGAAATTCCCGCGCTTCGTGGGACGCGGAAAGATCAGTTAAAATAGTTATTGATTTTTATGTGAAGAGTTGCATTTTGAATGGTACAGTAATTAGTTAAGAATCAAAAGTATTAACCCTTAAATGTCTAATTCTTTCTTACACCTTGAAGAAATATATTATGTAGACATGCTAATGCAGAGAAAAATAAAGAAAAAATTTGTTTAATAATTTTTTTGGAGTAATTTATTAAAAAACCTTTTGTTGCATATCTGCAACACTATGCATTTATTAGAAAATAACACTGATTGGAAGTATTAATGAAATTATATGGAATTACATGTGGAAGTAAAATAACTTTACTGAAAAAAATATTATAGTGCACATAAAAATTATTTTTGTACGTACTTACCTTTGAAAATCAAATAATTATATAGTAAAATAACAATGCAATTTACATATATTTCATATTATCGATAGCCTTCGATTTGTCAATGTCAAGTTCATATCTGACAGTTTTGATAGAAAAAATGTGTTGCCACTTGGTAAAATATACCATGTAGATAATAATAATTCTACAATAGTATGCTGTACGCGAATACTAATGATTTTGAGGCCGTTTGAATGGTATGTTGTAGCATTACAACGATATGCATTTAAGGGTTAACAAGCAATTTTAGATTGCCAAAATTGTATTTTTATTTATTCTTGTAATTAAAACCATGAACGTTCTTTTAAATTGTCATTGCAGTATCAGTTTTTGGTTGTTTTACAGAACTAGTGATAAAAATATATCAGCTACTTCCATCCTTAATAATTATTTCTTAGATTATTTTTAAGTTATAACCGAACTGTGAAAATTAATTTAAACCGTTATAAAGTGTACTTTTTATCAAATTACTCCCCCATTTCACTTGAAACTTTCGCGTTAACCTCTTGCGCAAATTGTATCTCGAATCTCGACGAATACGTTTAGTTTTCAATCATGCTATTAAAAAGTTTTATTTATAAATGGGATAAGAATCAAGAAATCACCGAAGATTGATTTGTCATGCGTTTTCTCTACAGTCTTCAAATGATAATTCTGTTCTTCGCCGTTTCATGCTTCTTCAGCTGTCAATTTAGCAAAGCCTCTTTCGTTTTCTGTTCGCTCATTATTACTACATTCTCAATTATGTAGGTTTTACAACTCACGGATACGCTCGATTTATCAATAACCGACAATTACAAGAATTTATGTCGCGTTTCATTTCACCGGTGAATAGGAATAACGACGCGTTTCCTTGTTTCTTCGCGTGCAGGATGACTTGGTAATAAAGAAGTAATATAAATTAGTTAAGCACCGTAGCAATTCAAAACTATCGCGCACTCTTAGGCTAACGGCTCGTAAAGGAATACTTCATTCAATTTATGCGGCCACCGCCCAGTCAAAGAAGCACATCTACTTCCCCAGATACATTTCACGTTGCACGCTATTTCCATTTATGAACCGAGGTAGTTTACACCTCGTAAATCAATGATTTTTCTTACGCTAGAACGAGGTCATTGGCGACATTGCATGTTAACTTTCAGCACATGCAAATATTTGGGGCGTTGAATAGAGGCTGTTCGATGATCAGAGGTCATGATAGGATCGCGGATTTTTATGCGTCTATCAGAAGTTAAAGTATAGGAAAAGAAATACAGAATTTATTTTGTTGGGTTTTTTAACGTTTAATAATAATAATAATAATACATTCTATAACTATTCTAAATACAATTTGATTAACTATTCTAAAATTCAATATGTCTGTTCGTATGCGCGGATCAGGGTGAACTGTGGTTGCCGAAACATGTGCGGTACAACCACGCTGATTAATTGTTTTTTGCATTTCCCCTTCTTTCAATCATACACACACACACTCACACTCAGTGTTCCATCTCTATCATATTTATTTATTTATTTAAATAATATACGGGTAAGACCCATTAGTGTACACGAGTAGAGTGTATTAGTTCAAACGGAGGGCATTACATATAAAATAAAAATGAACAATGACAGTATTTACACCACAAATAAAATAAAATAGGATACAGTGAATAGTGCAATAATGTAGAAAATTAGACAATTGAATGTACGTAATACGTTGAGATATAGAGAAGTTGGTGTTTAGAGACTGAAACGAATTTCTATTTAGATTTCATATCCTTAGTTGCGTTCATAAAATAAAAAATTATGTAACAATCCGCATTCTAATTATGATAGAGATATGTGTATAGAGGACAATGTAATGCATATTGGAAAATTAAAAGCCTGCATTTTTAACCCTTTCGCTTCGGCTGTCCAGTCCGCCGAAGTACCGTCACTGAATGGAAGCACGCGCCAGAAATATGCGCACTGTGCATTTTTCTAAGTTTTAAATAACAACTGTGCTGAATAAAACAATTGTTGCTCTAATGTAACAAGTATATTTACATTTTTAATATGGAAAAGGCTTACAAAATTATTAAAATACAGAATTATTAAAATATAAAATTATTAAAATACAAAATATATTTAGATGCCGCCTATAAGCGGCGCTCGAAGCGAAAGGGTTAATGTTCAGAAGGTAGACTTATAGAGAGGCTATAATTAATTACATCCGCATTCCTTCCAAGTGACTTTTTTTCAGTTCACAACAATACGTATGCATTTGTCAGAGATCAACATTATATGCTTTAGATTATGTAAGTATATAACATTACAGAAATGTGTTATCGTCATAAAATTTATTTGCTTTTTCATTTTAAATAATGAAATGTTAACCCTTTGCGCTCGGAAGGTGACTTTCAGTCACTAAATGATAGTTTCGCAAATTTTCAGACTTTAGTTAATTTGTTCATTAGTCAGACTCAGATGTTACATAGTCACATAGTGTAAATTTTGGTATATCACTTAACTAAACTAAATGACGTTTAATATAGGTGAATCTTAGTAACTATTTCGGATTTGAAAACTTTTGAAGTTAATATTAGACGACTAGCAAACACCTTTCGAGTGCAAAGGGTGAATTTAATATGCATCCCTAAAAGTACATTTTCGTCCTGAAATTTGCAATGCTTTGTGTTTTCCTTAAACTGCAGAGTTTCACTCAGGAATTTTACTTAACAAAATTGCATTACACATTTCTATATCACGTTCAGAAGTACAGATCTCCAAAAAATTGACGAATTTTCTGATCGATGGATCTTCATCTGTACACGTGAAACAGAGACCTGTAGTTTCGATTTGCTCGACGCTCAGCTGTTCCGTAGCAAGTTAAATTAATTGTTCACACAGTGGCCCACTTGCGCACTGGCGTTCGCACATATACAGTAGCGGGCAAAAGTTTAAGACCAAAGAGCCAACAAAAATAAACAAATTAGTTTATAAAAAGATGGTACGATAAACAAAATCCGTATTCTATACTAATTAATAAATAGTGTTCTACCATAATAATAACAAAAATGAATACATAGACAATATTTGCAAACCATAAAACTATGTTTTACGTTAGGGGTGAGCAACTTTTTTCATCAACGGGCCAGTTTTAATTTTTAGTTCAAGGCAGGTAGTAAAGGAAAATAAAATTCATTTGTAGCATTGGCATTTATAAAAAGATGGTACGATAAACAAAATCCGTATTCTATACTAATTAATAAATAGTGTTCTACCATAATAATAACAAAAATGAATACATAGACAATATTTGCAAACCATAAAACTATGTTTTACGTTAGGGGTGAGCAACTTTTTTCATCAACGGGCCAGTTTTAATTTTTAGTTCAAGGCAGGTAGTAAAGGAAAATAAAATTCATTTGTAGCATTGGTGTGTGCGAACAAATTCAGTTATTAAAAATTTTTTAACTGCGTAACGGGTCGAAATCTACAACATACCCATGCCTGTTTTACATTGTCCTCTCGTCTTAAACTTTTGTTCGCTACTGTATCTGAGACCGAAAACGAAAGGCACGAACTGGTTCCACGTGTAAATTCCAGTTAAGCATTATTACGTCGCGTCGGGCGCTTAACAGCTCGCACTTAACACAGTACAGTGGGCTAAATGCATATCAAACACCGTAAAATGTGAGTTTAGAAAAGTATTCCGATAGTTAAACAATTTTAACAGTTTAGCAGTTAAACAATTTTACACCAATAATTATTTGAACATTTGTGCTACTTATTTAGTAATACTTTTTCAAGTATTCGTTAATTTACAACGCGCTTTCACGTGTTTGAAGTAGTAAACTTTGAAATTGTTGCAAACTATAATTCCTAGTGTTATTATTGTTCTTTAAAATTAAATAATAAGCAATATGAAACAAGTCAGGTACGTCTTTAAATTTTGTCAAATTACTCTTTAATATCACTACTGGCTTTTAATTATGCTTTGTTAAACACGTTTGATTTTCATTTTTGTTTTTAAAACTTGTAATATCAATTGTTCGAAGCATTTTATTGGGGTCTCATGACCTTTCATTGTCATAGGTTTGAAAAAGGATTAAGAAAATTCTGGAACACTTATTGGAGTCTCTAATTTAATGTATATGTGATACTTAAGTTTTTATAAGTTCTTGTTTAGACACAGAACCCAGGTAAATAGGACGTCTTGTTTTAGAGAAAGTCAACAATGAAATATTTATGGAGTTTAATAAACCTCACTACAAACGGAGGGTTAAGTGGACAAAGTTATTCCTTGACCGTAACAAAATGCTTATACAAAATTCATTATTTTTATTATTTTCTGCTGTAGTTTTTACTTTTGGGTTCTTTTGTAAGTGGAAATTTGTAAGAAATGCTTTTATGGCTGTCATATCATAACTTAAAATTTGCAAATCATTCATACAGACCAATGATCACGATTAATATTTAGGTAGTGTAATGTAATGTTTAAATATTCCCCTAATAACTTCTTAAAACTATTCCTTGTTCTTCAAAAATAAACTCATTTACGGTACATTTTACACTTTTTCTGTTACATCCTCCTATCATTCGTCTTTATCGGATAACTATATCGGTTTATCGTGAATAATTATTTAATTAACAATAATTCACCTGACAATATATTTTTTATGTATATAATAAATCTAAATATATATAACAGATATTAACACTTCACCGACCAGGAGCCTGTTAATATTTTGCTACCCGCACGGTGCCACACTTAACCAAACATTCTCCATGGCGTATTACGAATTTATTAAAAATTGTACTTTGAAAAAGCACAATTGAAAATGCATTCGACGAACTGTGAACAACACTACTTCAAGACTAACTAATAACAAAAGTAAATAGAAAACTTTTATATATGCTTTAATTATCACATAAGGTTAAAACAAATTCTGAATAAGTAATAATAATACAATTAATTAATAACGAAATAAAAATATGTAAAAGCAAATCCGCGGTAGTAGTATTTGAACTCAAATAAGTTTTCTGATTATCTCACTAATATCAAATCTAAAACTGAAAGACACAATATAAATAAACAATTAAATATCAATTTTGCCCGAAATTAAGACCACGAGTCAGACTCGTGATATTCATATTCGGCCTGAAATGTCGAGTACGAGTCAAGCTCGTGATATTCATGTTTGGTCTGGAACTGAACAACGAGTCCGACTCGTGACATTCATGTTTGGCCTAAAATTTTTATCACGAGTCAGACTCGTCAAAATAGTGCAAGGGGTTAAAATGTGATATTCTAATTACTCTTACAACATGCGTCTGATCACATATCGGATATTGTTCCGTCCCACGGAACAACAGCGGGAAGTTTTCCTTGGCATATTTACGACATGAGCGTGCCGGTAATGCTATTTTTGAGGACGAAGAAACCGTCGCGTATGTCTGCTTAATTTCAAACCCTCTTAACGTCCACAGAGGGACAACAGTCTTAATTTCGAGTCAATCGTGTCTCCTCAATAGCCAAGCCCGTGTCGTAAATAAGGGACTTTCAATAGGTCTGGCGCCCAGCCGATACCCGCGCTCCAGAGGGTACATGAGCCCAGCAGAATTTCCCCTTGGTCGTCTAAACTCGAGAAATCTTCCCGTTCCGAGTGACTTACACCACCCTCGTTCTTGAAACGCGTGCTAAGGGTACAAGAACGGGGGTAGGCGGTATTCAGGGCGTACGTTGATTGAAGTCTTAATTTTTTGACTCCAACCAATCGGCGTGTCGTCCTGAGATATGGAGGAGTGAACATTCGAACTCCTCCATATAAAAATCGAGTCACTTCGGCACCGTGGAGCAATCGTTATAAAACACGTAAGAAAGGAGCAATTGTTATAAAACACGTAAGAAATCAGCAATCGTTATAAAACACGTAAGAAATCAGCAATCGTTATAAAACACGTAAGAAATCAGTAATCGTTATAAAACACGTAGTAATCGTAAGAAATCAGCAATCGTTATACAACACGTAAGAAAGGAGCAATCGTTATAAAACACGTAAGAAAGGAGCAATCGTTATAAAACACGTAAGAAATCAGCAATCGTTATAAAACACGTAAGAAAGGAGCAATCGTTATAAAACACGTAAGAAATCAGCAATCGTTATAAAACACGTAAGAAAGGAGCAATCGTTATAAAACACGTAAGAAATCAGCAATCGTTATAAAACACGTGAGAAATCAGCAATCGTTATAAAACACGTAAGAAAGGAGCAATCGTTATAAAACACGTAAGAAAGGAGCAATCGTTATAAAACACGTAAGAAAGGAGCAATCGTTATAAAACACGTAAGAAATCAGCAATCGTTATAAAACACGTAAGAAAGGAGCAATCGTTATAAAACACGTAAGAAATCAGCAATCGTTATAAAACACGTAAGAAAGGAGCAATCGTTATAAAACACGTAAGAAAGGAGCAATCGTTATAAAACACGTAAGAAATCAGCAATCGTTATAAAACACGTAAGAAAGGAGCAATCGTTATAAAACACGTAAGAAATCAGCAATCGTTATAAAACACGTAAGAAAGGAGCAATCGTTATAAAACACGTAAGAAATCAGCAATCGTTATAAAACACGTAAGAAATCAGCAATCGTTATAAAACACGTAAGAAATCAGCAATCGTTATAAAACACGTAAGAAATCAGCAATCGTTATAAAACACGTAAGAAAGGAGCAATCGTTATAAAACACGTAAGAAATCAGCAATCGTTATAAAACACGTAAGAAAGGAGCAATCGTTATAAAACACGTAAGAAAGGAGCAATCGTTATAAAACACGTAAGAAATCAGCAATCGTTATAAAACACGTAAGAAAGGAGCAATCGTTATAAAACACGTAAGAAAGGAGCAATCGTTATAAAACACGTAAGAAATCAGCAATCGTTATAAAACACGTAAGAAATCAGCAATCGTTATAAAACACGTAAGAAATCAGCAATCGTTATAAAACACGTAATCGTTATAAAACACGTAAGAAATCAGCAATCGTTATAAAACACGTAAGAAAGGAGCAATCGTTATAAAACACGTAAGAAATCAGCAATCGTTATAAAACACGTAAGAAATCAGTAATCGTTATAAAACACGTAAGAAATAAGCAATCGTTATAAAACACTTAAGAAATCAGCAATCGTTATAAAACACGTAAGAAATCAGCAATCGTTATAAAACACGTAAGAAAGGAGCAATCGTTATAAAACACGTAAGAAATCAGCAAAAATCATAAAACATCGTTAAAAGTCAGTAAGCAACTAGTGCTCATTCGTACGACGTTCAAATCACGTTTTACACCACGCGTCTCAATCGAGAGACATCTCAACCAGGTTAAAGTAATTAATTTTACTTTAATCAACGTCCACGGTCAACGTCGCGACCGAGCGTACATGGGCTTTACAATCCCATCAAATTCGCCAAGAATTGCGGTGACTTGGACGTAACAGATATCACAGTTGATTTAGAAAAAAAATCGCGTGTCTATTTTTGCACTTCACGGAGCTTTTTACTGTCCGCTAACGTGTTAAGTCGATAATGCCTGGCGTTTAGATGCTCATTAATTGGTCGTTCGCGCAATATCTTCTCTTCCTTTTTCGATCTGCAGATACGAGAGATCGAAACCTGCGAGCAGAAGAAATCGACGCTCGACGCTGATTACCGATCGATCGAGACCAGTCGCTCGTTTCTCTCAGTAATGCAGATTCCGAGTTTTATTGCGGACGGGTTTTTGCCGAAAACAAAGGTATTCAGGCCGTGAAATTTTCACGCCGCCACACGTGTCTCCGTCGACAGAGAAGCGGATCGGTTTCACGGTGTTTACGAGCACACTTTTTCACGGGGCTACTTTGCGTTTTACCCAGTAACATAATTTCGTGGTGGGCACTCTGAATCAATAGCAGGAACAAGATCGATCAGGCTTTTATTCTGCTTCTTGCCGGAAGAGTAAATATAGTAGATCGATTCCTTAGTATTTGTGCATCTGTTATTCGAATACTTTAATATGTATTTAATCACTTGACCGTTACGGTTTATTGCTAGAAGTTTGTTTCCTGATGGCGCCAATATTTTGTGATCGTTAGAATAATACAACTATTCTAACAGTATACTCGGTATACCCATGTTATGGATCAAGCGAATAATAGGTCGTTATGCATAATGTTTGGTCATTATGAATAATGTTTAAAATATTCGGGTAATCTGAGAAATATTGATTAATTTATTAAATTGGCTGGTCATTATATTTAATGCTACATTTTTTTTTTTAGGATTTAATTTGATATTGATGAAAAGAATCTCAGTTACTATCTGTAATATTTAATTACTTTTGTTTCGGAGCAATACAGTTTCCTAACACATGTAATACAAAAAAATACATACTAACGACGACTTAATTGACCGAACTTAATTCAAACCTAATCGGAACTTAAATCAGATCCTAATCCAAACCTATTATTTATTCATGGAATACCTTCCAAGATTCAAAATCCTCTGTATTTTTTAATCATACATACTGTGATCCTCTGTATTATTTCCCGTTTATTTGCCCAATCAACCTGTAAAACAGAAAGGAAACGCATCTATAGTGTATAGTAAATTTCCCCCAAACACGATACAACGACGAACCGATAGTTATGTATGTATAATGCGTAAGCAGGAAATTACGTCTTCATACATGACACAACAACGAACAGAATCGACATCTAATATTACGAAAAAAGCATTGTTATTATTACTCTACTCGAGTGCATGATACCAATATGCATATTGACCAGCCAATGTGATAAATTAGGTTAAAAGCCATCAGATTTACTACATTTTCCGATTTTGCTTGTCACTATTCATGAATCACTTAGTCCATAACATATATAAACATACCTTGCCCATGTTTTATTTTCGTTTCAATCATTGTACAATGCATAGACAGGAAATTACGCCTTCATACATAACACAACGAATAAAATTGACATCTAATATTACGAAAAAAGTATCATTATTATCATTCTACTCGACCGCATGATACCAATATGCATATTGACCAGCCAATGTGATAAATTAGGTTAAAAACCATCAAATTTACTACATTACCCGATTTTACTTGCCACTATTCATAATACCTGTATTAATTACTTGGTTAATTACTTGACATAAACATTGAATCACAAGAAATTTGATAGACCGTATATATATACGTCATTCCTGCTATAAATTGATATTAGACATGATGTATAGTATGCAACCATTCAAAGGGTCAAACGTTCAATGATACAAAAAGCAACAAATGTTTTTTCTTGTTATAAATAAATAGAATGTCTTACGTTTAAGGTGTCAAACTTTGCAGTTACATTCTATGCATCCAGATAAGAAAAAAATGTTATATAAACAAAGCTTGTTTAACGTTTTACTAAAAATTTATGACCAAAAATATGAAATTCCAAATTGTTTACTATCAGCACTCATTAAGTCAATATCAATTTTTAATGATTACTGATTATTACAACTAATTATTTATTACCAATTACTACTACTGATACTAACTTTTATCTAAATTCGTAAATGTTATTGATGTTCCACTTTGAAATGGTTACCATCGTCAGGAATATATTATAAGATTGGCAATAGTAGAAAATATGAAATTTATCACTGTACGAAGTTCATTCGTGTTTTTCTTTATCTCTGTAAATGAATCATTAATTTTTTGTAACAGCTTCAACGACCTCATGTAGTAAACACGAGTAAACAAACTTTATGTAAATACTCCTGATCTATTCCACTATCGTGTCATAATTGCGTCTGGTACTCTTTCCTCCGAATTTTATATTTTTGCTTATAACTTGAACGAAGTATTAAGCAACCTATGTTTATGTAACATTTTCTCCTTATCTAGATCCATAGAATACGTTGATAAGATTTGGCAGTTAAACTTATGACATATATAGGATTTCCCAATATTCATGGTACAACCGAGGAGGAAGCGTTTTTACACGAAACAAACTTACAGTAGAAAAGATCTTCAAAAATTGTAACGCAAACGTTTTCTTAATTCATTCCACTGTCGATAATTGACAACAAAGCGAACTATGGTAAAATATATGCAGAATGAGTTCTTCAACGTTCCGTAACAACTAATTAAAGATCAACGTGCAAAACATATTCAGACAACAAGACAAAGAATTCTTTACTGTTCGCATAAAACAGTTACTAGAGCGGTGAAACAAGCGTATAACTGCAGCAGATGGATTATGTCAGAAAGTAGGTAGATTATGAGATACATTGGACAAATTGTATTAAATCTAGAGTTGTTTCTCTTTTATTGAATCCAGGGATCTATATCGGTATACAAAATATTGGTATTGTACCGGTAAATACCTCTTTTGCTTTCAAAATCCTCGTAGAAACCGAAAAATCGAAATACCGATACGAAGTCATACAAAATACCAGTACATTTACCATATTTATCGGTAATTTTTTCGGTGTCCTTATTTTATTTCAGTTGTCAAAATATTTTCAAACAGGATTTAAATGCCACTATTACTATTACATGCACAGGCAGGTCTCGATTAATACTAAATCGATTCAATGCGAATCGTGAAATGATACTGAGTGACGTTTAATGCGAAAGAAAATTCAGTTAATGCGAGAAGAATGCAACAGATCTTTATTTATACTTTCTGCAGAAAATCATAGTAAATGTTGAAAGCTTCTCCACAGTGAATTTATAAGGCTGCTATGAATAATTACCAATTGGTTATTTTGACTGCTCTGATAGCTCTTGTGTAAAAAATGCTCGTGTGATGTTACATGTCTTCAAGATGATGGCCTTCTGTATTTTCTTACGCGAATTTGGATGTAGTTGCAGCTGTGTTAAGTGTTATTTGAAGTTGCTGATTGACATTATCAGTGGTATTAAGTCGGTATTGTCGTATGTATTAATTGTTTTCAGATCCACTGTATTTTTTTTTTGCTAACGTTATTATAATTATTATTATTATATCGGTATCGATACGATACCAGAATTGATATTTCGATATTGGTTCCGACATAGCTTTGAAGATATGATACCAATATCAAAATTATACCGGTATTAAGTCCCTAATTGGATTTAATTACATCTGAAAATGTCATCGTCTAAATGCTCGTGTTTCTGTACTAGTTTAGAAACAGGAAGTTCCACTAACGAGCGAGGATTTCTTCGAACGAACTCGATACTTACACCAGAATCGCGATCTGGCAGCGACTTCTACCGATTTTTCGCGTTCGAGTGAATCTCGGACGGGTAATTGCACAATGTACCAAATCCAGAAGGTATTCCGAGTTTTATGCAAAATAGAGGCCGCGGAAGGTGGACGATAAGCGAACCATGAACGCGGCTTGACATGACGGACCTTCTTGTTTTCTTCTCTAGCGATCGGTCAAGTCTCCGAAACAATAAAATTATTCGCGAATTATGCAAAGCAGGGGCCACGGAAATTACCTTACTCAGGAGGCTAGAAATTTTATTGTCCTGCGGATTTTTCCTCGGGTTAGCATTCGTCTATTTGAAATCTCTGCTCGTTCCGTGAAATGTAGCGCAGCTAGTTTGACATCATTTTTATGTTGCTTCCGAGAAACGCTGCTGATTATTGCTATTTCTTTGGTAGATGCTATGGTACGTTTTTATTAACGCGTACAATTGCTTTTTTATAAAGGAACACCCGCAGTTGTAGTAAAAAACGATTAAGGAAACAGAAGAGCAACCCTTTTTACTGAAGAAAATTTTACGTGATTCCAGGTTCATATACATGGACAGTGATGCGAATACCTATTTCCGTAATGGTTTCTTTATTGATGACCTGCGTAAGCAAACCAAGGCTGAATTTTAACCCTCACCGTGTTATCTGATAATTAACGCATGTCTGGATTCCCTTGGCTTTAACACTAGAATCACCAGAGTGGTCAGATTCAGAGGTTAAATAGTCATATATGTAAAATTTTAGTATATCACCTAACTAAACTATATAACGCTTAATATAGGCGAATCTTAGTAAATATTTCAAATTTGAAAATTGTTGAAGTTAGTATCATTAGTCGACTAACAGTCACCTGTCGAGTACAAAGGGTTAATCGTAGGTAATATAGGAAAGTTCTACAAAGTGATTTTTGTAGAACGGAAGATGGAATTCAGGTGTGAAAGATAAAAGTGAAGCGATTAAAGTATTATAGGAAAGGTTATAAATTAAAAGAAAAAGAAAAGAAAGAAGGGTGAATAATAATAATAAATATACGTGAATTTAATAAAACTACAACGATACAAACAAACACAAAATGACAAACTACGCTTATACTACGCAAACTACGCTGATACTTCGCAAACTACGCTGATACTTCACAAACTACGCTGATACTACGCAAACTACGCTGTCCTTCGCTCTACGCTGACTACTTCGTCGTCTAATACTTCCTATCTTCACCGTCTGATACTTTCTTACTTCACCGTCTAATACGTTCTGCGTTCGTCGTCTGATACTTTCTTACTTCACCGTCTAATACGTTCTGCCTCGCGCTCGCATTTTCCCCGTCATATATTCTTCCAAACACTCGTTTCCTTTCGTTCTAATTGTCAACCTTTCTCATTCTACGCATTCGGTCACGACTACCCAGAATTTCTCAGTCGCACTGTTTTCTCAAGTTCTCATCTTTCATGCCTTAGAAACATTCGAGCCCAAACATTCTACGTTCACGCGACAATCGCCCAACTCAAGTACTCTGACCTTTCCAGCCTCGCATCCGCTCGATCACATTACTACAGTATTAACCCTTTATAAGGCAGAAGGATTCGGAGTAATAAAATAACTTGCGCTTATATTTTTGGCATGTTTTTATTCATATAACAAAAATAAACTTAAAAGAAAAACACTAATTATTTCGGAAGTTTTGGAAAAATAGGTGGTAAAAATATTCCCACTGCCCGTCAACAGAGTCACATGCAAGCTGAATTTGAGTTTGCTGAAGTTTTTGTTGGTGGTAAATATATCGCCTCTGCCTTAAAAGGGTTAATAAAAGTATATTTTAAACAATGTAACAAAACAACTTAAACGACTTTACAACTTAGCAACTTCACAATCAAAACCTTTCTTTCAAACAGTCAAACACTTCATTTAGTTTAGTTAAGTCATATACTAAAATTTACGTATATGACTATTTAAGCTTCTGATCTGACTAATAAACAAACCAATTAAAGTCTGAAAATTTGCAAAACTATCATTTGACGACTAACAGTCGCCTTTCGGGCGCAAAGGGTTAAGTACTATAAGGAAATCCTGCTTTAACAACTTTGGTAGAGCGAGAGATGGTACTCAGGTGTGAATAAATAAAAGTGAAGTGATTAGAATATTAATAGTATATATATATTTAAAACAATTTAACCGTAACAACTTAATAACTTCAACGTTCTCACTTCAGAATCACACTCTATCTACGTTTACAGTCAAACACTTTCTGCCCCGCGCTCGCATTTTCCCCGTCATATATTCTTCCAAACACTCGTTTCCTTTCATCCTAATTGTCAACCTTTCTTACCCTACGCATTCGGTCATGATCACCCAGAATTTCTCAGTCGCACTATTTTCTCAAGTTTTATCTTTCACGCCTTAGAAAGATTCAAGCCCAAACATTCTGCGTTCGCACGACAATCGCCCAACTCAAGTACTCTTCAGACTTTCCCAAATTCGCATCTGCACGATCGCATTCCTACAGTAATTCTAGCATTAAGCGTGAACTTTTAACCCTTTGAGTGTTGAATACTCTCGGCCTAAGTGCTTCGTGTGAACGGTGGTTGTGATGTTACTTGTACAGTGACAATCACGTTGCAGTAAGCGGAAGATCGACAAACGCATTTATTCGTCCATGTTCTCTATCAGCAACTGTCGTGAGACGCATGTTAGATATAGTTTGAAAATAAGAGAAGGTCTTTGCCAGTTCAAGGTTCTGGGGTAAGTGCTGTGTGGTTCATCACAGTCCTCTTTCCCGAAGGCTGCATAGTCTTCCCCACTCCGTGGCCAGATCCTACAGGACAAAGGTCCTTTCTTTTTGGCGACGCAACGTCGGGCTGCTCGCAATGTTTAGACTTTCCCATGACCAACATAAACAATTTTTTACGGCACGCCTTCGAGGCGCCAGCCGTCAAGTGGCGCTTTGGGGTTGCATTCATACTTTGTTACATGTTCTCTCGCTAGGCACACCAGATACCCAGTCATAAATCGGTCACTCGCCTAAATTACGGTCTAGGCCCTTTTTCAGCGACCACCCAAAATGCGGTGTCGCTAACACGCATATGTGCCCCTGTAGCACTTTCAAAAGGTTAACGCTGAAATGTATGACCAGTCATAAGGCGAAGAAAACAAAAATTGACAAGCGCATATGTAGTAATGTGATCGAGCGGATGCGAGGCTGGAAAGGTCAGAGTACTTGAGTTGGGCGATTGTCGCGTGAACGCAGAATGTTTAGGCTCGAATGTTTCTAAGGCGTGAAAGATGAGAACTTGATAAAACAGTGCGACTGAGAAATTCTGGGTAGTCGTGATCGAATGCGTAGAGTGAGAAAGGTTGACAATTAGAATGAAAGGACACGAGTGTTTGGAAGAATATATGACGGGGAAAATGCGAGCGCGAGGCAGAAAGTATCAGACGGTGAAGATAGGAAGTATTAGACGACGAAGGGAGTACTCAGTAGCACTCAAAGGGTTAAGTCAGAATGGACTCATTGTCAGTGAAGTAGCTTCTTATTTCCATAAAATTTTGGAACATCTAGAATTGTGTGCCGGTCCTGTTCTACTTACGCGTCGATCACATGAAGTCGCATTATCTATTGTCTCGTTTCGTTGGACGGACTATAAATCGTTCAGGACGTAGGTTGCCAATTAAAGCACTGCCGTTCCTCAGTTATCCGGACTCATTAGCCTCTTAAAACTCTTGGACATAAACAAAATTAACTGGCAACAAGCCGCGCCCGCGCCTTTTCGGGCAACAATACAATGTGTCAACGCAATAACGTAGTAGTAATCAGCATCGTCTGCGTAAGGACGTTACGCATGAACGACTTTCCGACCTTTTTAGATTGGCAATGCGATGTGCGTCAACAGTGACACCTGCCAATCACAAGCTCACGATATCATCTAAGACCTAGCCCACCTGTGCCATGCTGAACGACGATCAATTAAAGGTAGCGTTTACAGTGGGTCACAAAAATATATAGGAAATGTTCTATAAAATGTAGAACAGAAGATGGAATTCAGGTGTGAAAAATAAAAGTGAAGCGATTAAAACTTAATAACAATATATTTAAAACAATTTAACAAAACAACTTAAACGACTTTCCAACTTAGCAACTTTAACACTCTTTCTACGTTCACAACCAAACCTTTCTGTCTTCACCGTCCAATACTTTCTGCCTTGCGCTCGCATTTTCTCCGTCATATATTCTTCCAAACACTCGTTTCCTTTCATTCTAATTGTCAACCTTTCTCACTCTACGCATTCGGTCACGACCACCCAGAATTTCTCAGTCACGCTGTTTTCCAAAGTTCTCATCTTTCACGCCTTAGAAACATTCGAGCCCAAACATTCTGCGTTCGCACGACAATCGCCCAACTCAAGTACTCTTCAGACTTTCCCAAACTCGCATCCGCTCGATCGCATTCCTACAAATATACGGACAGCAATATAGATAGGGGAAGATCTTCTACTACTGACCAGAATTAGTTCTCGCTTCCATAACAAGATTCCAATATTAACCCTAGATTCATAAACATGCATGGGAGATACACTTATAAAGTCGTTATTTGTAGTTTTTGTTCAGAACAATTAATGTAAATGGTTGATATGATTGTGGTGTATGAAAGTATGTTGGTAAGAATGAGTGTGTTCTGAATGATTGCTGTATGGTATGATCGTCAATTTGTTACTGAGATCTGAGAGAGAGAGAGAAAGTAAAAAAGAAGAAACGAAAGTAAAATTAAAATTGTACAAAATCAAGATAAAAGATAAGAGCAAAACGTTATTTTAATTATTAATTTAATCCATGTTATTATTATTATTAAATATTAAAATCTAAAAGGCTTTCATTTCTCCATTAAAAACTAAAGTTATTGTCCCTGACCACGTTAAAATCCAACAGTTTTGATATACTGTTATTTGCTGTGCTATGTTAACCCTTTGCACTCGAGAGGTGATTGTTAGTCGTCTAATGATAATAATTTCAAAAATTTTCAAATTCGAAATATTTACTATGATTTGCCTATATTAAACGTCATTTAGTTTAGTTAAGTGATATACAAAAATTTTCACATATGACTGTTTAACCTCCGAGACTGACTAATAAATAAACTAACTGAAATCTGAAAATTTGCGAAACTATCATTTGGCGACTAACCGTCACTTTTCGAGTGCAAAGGGTCAATAAGGTGCTGAATGACGATTTATTGAGTCCTAGGGAAGTTCGGTTTTTATATTCCCTGGACGTGTCGGCAAGGGGGAAATGTGGAGATATGCAAAGAACTCTGTGAGTGTTTTCCGGATTCCAATGAGACTGCAATCAAAGATCCACAGCGATGAGGGGTGACTGGCTATTTGAGTCGAAAGACGAGCCAACGTTTAAGCTCTATTGTAAACTGTTTGATGCAGCCCCTTAGAGTACTTGCAGAGGTTCCATATCCACACACTATTCATGAACATTCGTCTCTCAAACTAACATATTCTATTGATAATTTTTGTTTTATAAAATACAAGGAGCAATGAAACACACTTTAAATCTGAAAAATTGTTTATTAGTCATTAATTTTCTCAAATGAAAATGAACACAATAGTTATTTTGAGCAATCGAAGATCATCTTTCTGTCTCTCTCACTTTAAAAGTTACAAGTGTTTACGTATTTTGCGCAGTCTGTAAGACGAATGTTTATGAGTCTAGGGTTAAAAAAACCTTTGGTTTTTGGAGCCTCTAGAGCCTCAAATAAAAATTAAGAACGCTGAGATTACTCTATATATAATTTATCCGTTTTTTAGTGTGATTACCGTATCAGAATTATTTTTCTGACCAAATTCTTCCAAAAATCTGTCTACGTTTTGCCAAAAGCAGGTTCTATAAAAGAAATTAACGCAAAAATAGACAAAGGAACATTTAACAAAGATTAGGTACAAAAGAAACTCAATGCGAAGGATAGGCACAAGCGTAATATATCGACTACGGATGAAAAAATATTAATTACTTCATTTGCGATATTTGTAAAAATAATTTTGAAGTAAAACTATCTTAAATGGAATGTTGCGTTAACGTAACGTTGATTCTTAATAGTTTACGCTGGTTGCTGCCCACGCATGAATGGCCTGCATTGAAATAAAATCGCTATCACGAAGTTGTCGCACAAAAAGGAACGATTTGCGCTCGCTGCAGATACTTTCTCGGGCTATTATCAAGATTAATCGTTATTCAGCTGGTTCATTTCCCCTTCTTGTAATTTGCTCATTCATAAATCGTCATTAGGTGGAAATGCAAATAAAGGTCTTGTTCCGTTCGAAGTTTTACGAGCAGATTCTAACGTAACGTGTTACCTGTTATTTGATCTAGGTTATGCTTACTTTAACTGTGTTTAATACTTGTACATTGTTTTATTATAAACTTTAAGATTGTTCGTCTTTCTATTAGGTCGACAACTAAGTTCCCGCCATTTTTTAACACGTTCGCGGGCAGTAAAAAGCTCAGTAAGGTGCAAAAGTAGACGCGCTATTTTTTTCTTAATTAATTGTAATATCCGATATGTGATTAGACACATTTTGTAAGAGTAATCAGAATATCACATTTTAACAGTTATATTCAATGAATGCTATAGCATCCATGACGATATTTGAATCGAAGTTATATAAAATTAAATCAATGATAATTGGGTTTAACCACTCGCGCTGGCAAGAAATTCACAGGTGCGTGTGCCAGAACCCGCTGGGAGGCGTGTTCGATGCCTTAGAGAAATCGGAAAAAAATTTATATCTTCTAAGCTAATTCATTTTCGACCTAGGACTTTTAATACTTTGTTAAAGGGAACATAACACATCGATTGATGTTAAAATGATACAAATATAAACAGTAAATTTGTGTGCCACGCATGTCGTTTTTGTTTCTGTGACAATTTCCTGACGACGTGTATACCACGTCGTTAACGATTCTGCGACAAAAGCATTACGACGTTCGTGGCACGTCTTTCCAGCGCAAGTGGTTAAAATTTGACTGCTATAGCATCCACGTCATTCTGTATCACAATGAAAATGAATGCTATAGCATTCACGTTCGCGAACGTGTTAAAAAGAAGAAAGATTTCCACCTCTTTCGACCTCTTTCAAATGCTATGTTCGAAGTTTTGTTCAATACAGAATTTGATGCAGAATCGAGAGCTTGGTTGGAATCGAAACTAGCGATTTCTACCAACGAGGTACTGAAAATCTTGTTGATCGTTGAGAAAAAGTTGTAAACAACAAGGGAGAATATATTTTTGATCATTTAGTTGTTAATTTTTATTAAAATATTGTAGGATTTTTCCACGGAATGACCGTTGGAAAGACATAGTATTTTTCCGTAAAATAGCCGTTATAAAGATGACATGGCTAGCCGCCGTGTCGATAATCGATTGTTTTAGATGAACGTGTTGCGACCTGCAAATTTGGCGGCAGTCGTTTTTTGCGCTCCTGAGAACAGTCGCGGAAAGCAGTGCCGCTCAGATTCTTGTTCTTTTTCTTGTGTTTTCGAATAAATTAACTTTCTTGTGTGTTTTTTGAATAAACTGTTAACTTTCTTTGTTTATAAGATTCGTGTTTTTCCCCTTCACCCACATATACTACAATATAAATTTTTAAGAAATTTAAAAAAACGCCGGGCACTTAGTTGCCAACCCATTACTTTATTCATACTTTTTGTTTGCTTTCTTTCTTGATTTATAATCTTCGTTAATTTTTCATTCTCATTCAACTTCTGGTCTTACGTATTTCTTTCTTTCTTCGTTTTGGTTTACAGCTTTTGTTCATTTTCTATCCTTGTATGTAACACGCTTCTTAACATGATCGCCCTGACGGCCTATTTAGAAAAACCAGCTCCACGATCCAAGCTTTTATTGTCTTACTTTTACACAATCTGTTACACATATTTAGGTGGCGCTAACATATAAATATATTAGTAAATAGATATTTGGTATTTAATTTTTGTAATTATCAACAGCTGGGAACATAAAGTATTTAAATATATTTAATAAAGTAATTAAATATATAAGTAAAATATTTAAATATATTTAACAACGTAATTAAATATATAAGTAAAATATTTAAATATATTTAACAACGTAATTAAATATATATAACAACTTAATTAAATATATCATTAAAATATTTAAATATATTTAATTTAGATTTAACAAAATATTTTATTTCTCAAAACAAACAAAATCGTACTAAATAAATATCGATTAAAATAAATAGATGCAAGCAAAGCACATATGTTAAATATACATGCAATAATAATACACGCGTATCGCACATGCACACACTCGCGCACAATCGCACGGACGCACGCACACACAACTCGTCCACACACATACTAATATACATATCCACGTGTAATACAAGATACACTGGCATTCGTATATCAAGAATTACACGATTGAAAGTTCGAAGTGATTAATTACACGTGTATACATACATTCAAGTACACAAGTGAAATAAGGATCGCTGCGTTAAATATATCGGCCTGTCACGCAGACGTAATGCGTGATAGCGAACAAGTTAATATATCTAGTTCTTTGAATCATTTATCTATTTATACTTAATCTTTGTTTATCTTTCATTTCTACATTTTGCCCGTTGAATTTTGTTTGATTTCCCATTTCTTTGTTTCCTTACATTGAAATTCACGTCTAACGGATTAACCCTTTGACATACAAATAAAATAGTATTTGATGGGTCCGAAAAATACTATCTAATTTGGCTCAACTAACGGGTTGGAAATAGAACATTTTATTTTGAAATTTGCATTACTATATATTGTAACATTTAATCAGGTTGAGATATAATGTTAATAGACAATAATTCAGTAATATTATAAAATAATAAATTAGTAGCTCTGTAAAGTATGAAACATTTCAAAACATCTTGATGACTTCTAGACGTCAAAGTCTACAAGGACGTCATTGTATTTCAAGTGGTTAACTATATGCATAAGGTGAACTAACTCTATTCAAAACTTTCGCATTTTAAATTAACGTCTGCACCACAAATTTAACTACATAATCCATAACCCTCTTGGTTAACACGTTCCGTGCCACGTGTACCACCGGTGGTAAACGGTAAACTTGATCGTCAGGCCACGTGTACCACCGGTGGTACACGCAGTTATTAAAATTAAAATAAAACTCAAGAATAAGGCTACGCGTTTGACTATTAAAATTAAAATAAAACTCACGAGGAATAAAATAACACGTCCAACCCCTTCGACGTTACATTTATTTCTGTTCCTTGTTTCTTATAATATAAACCGTTTCTTCGTTATCACCTCTGGTTGAACTTTGCCGCCTTTATTCAAATTTTCCTTCGTTGACAGCAGGCTAGAAAATGCTTGATGCATGGCATTCTGTGAGCCGGCTCGCCTTACAGATGCCTTGAACGATTCTGCGCTAACACAGTCATAGTTATTTAATGCGCTGAAAACATATATTTTATTAGAAATATAATTCTGTAAACTATTGTAGTATCGTAATTAATTTTAGAGCATAAGATAAAGTAAGGTGTGAACAGCGGGATTTCAGACCTGCTTGGGAAAAACCCTTGGCGACGCGCGAGGCCCTCGGAAAAATGCCCAAATATGGTTATACTTGAGGAATTTTTCCGAGGTACGTGGTGGGAGAAAGGCCAAGGGTTAGCAACAGTTTTCGCTGGTCGAGTAGAGTTGAATGAATCAGACGTTGTACCGAATAGAGTTGAATCGGACGTTATACCGAATAGAGTTGAATTAGACGTGATACCGTGTAGAGAGTTGTTAATTAAGTAAATTAAGTAAAATTTGTACATAGTATTGTAATTATATTCCTATAATCGATAAATAAATATTATTATTATTGTAACACTACACTATATTTCTACCTAAAAAATGAAGCATTATACAAGATACAGTATAGAGCAAAACACATACGTTTATTTTAACACGTTGAGTGCTATGTCAGTCCCTGGGGACTGACAGTGAACTTTCCGTTCAGGCGGCGCCAGTCCCTGGGGACTGACAGTAGATTGTTTGTTTGGACGGCGTGGATTCTAAGGACTGACACTTCCCGTTTGGTCGATATCGGTGCATGAAACCGGCATTATCAAGGGTTAAATGATTAATAACAATTAAAAAATTTTTAAATTTAGTGAAGTTTATTAAAACATTTTAAGCAGAGATGAGGTTGAGATTTGCACATATTACAGTAAGTAATAACTTGTTTTGTGAGATTCCTCGCTATCTTGCGTCCGAATTTTTTTGTGTTTGTGCTATAACTAATAAGTATAAGTATACTATGTTTCGTATACTTGTGCATTGGCTGCACCATTCTCACAATCCAAACGACAAAAGAAAAAGTGAAACAAAGTAATCAAATGCTCACGCGCTGCCGCCTGAGCGGAAAGTATAGCAAAATCGGCGCCGCACTCAACGTGTTAATTGTTGTATATACTAATAATTAATAATTACATTTAATGGTGCATTTAGTCAAAATATCAAATGGCCTGGAGATCATGCCGGGCAAAAACGGCTTGGCACGGAACGTGTTAACCAAGAAGACTGACGTTCATCAACAATTCCATCCCCTCTTCACCCTCTTCCGACATTACCGTGCAACCGGTTAGCGATCGAGAATAAATAAATTCGCGCTCCACGATCTTCTCTTCTTCATTCTTTGCACAATTAAGACGCGTATCTGCTGAACTGGATTCACAAGGTTCGTCTCGTGACGATCGGCGATGATGATGGGTCTTTTTGCCGTTCCGTCGCTGATTATGAATTCCCTGCCAGTTTCCGGGCATCGACGAGCGGTATCTAGATCGGGGATCGGGTGCAACCGAGATTTCCGACTCGTATCCTGCCGATGGCCACGAGAACTGGGTCAACGAATGATCAGGGCAGGGTAGAAGCAGGTTGCGTCGCGACTGCGGCGTGTCCGAGGATTCCGCGTCGGTATCTGGTTTTAATCTGGTCGTTGTTGAGAACGAAGTCGAGTTGCTTCGCGTGTACCTTTTGGAAATGCCCGCGACCACGAGTGAAAGGCGTCCGATAGCTAGGCAGATCCTTTAAATTTTCCTCGTGGTCAAGCTGGCAGTGGTATTTTAGGAACGCGGTATCTTTCATGTTAGAATACTTAAAAATAAGCGGCGGTTTCAGGGATAGGTTGAGTAGGTTATAGCCTAGAGCGACAGTTTACAGAAGGCGGTGAACTTCAGGAAAATTTCTTCCATATTTTTTTTTTTTTTTATTTCAAAGACTTCATTATAATCAATCCTCAGCATGAGTTATAAGTAATTATTCTGGTATTACAATGTTGTGAGGTGTAATTAAATTACCGCAGTTGGGTTGTGGATACAGTAATTAAACTAACTTAATTCTAAGGGATAGACTTTTCGATCATATCCAAAAATTTTTTAGAAAGAAAAAGAAATTTTGCGATACTTAAACTAACTAAATCTACCATTTACTTCTAAGGGAGAGACTTTTCTTTCATATTACAAATTTTTTAGAAAGGAAAATAAATTTTGCGATACTTAAACCAACTAAATCTACCACTTACTTCTAAGGGAGAGGCTTTTCTTTCACATTACAAATTTTTTAGAAAGAAAAAGATATTTTGCGATATTTAAACTAATTAAATCTACCACTTAATTCTAAGGGATAGACTTTTCGTTCATATTAAAAATTTTTTAGAAAGAAAAAAAAATTTTTCAGATCTACGTTTTTAAATTTCTGCGATCACTCTTTTTACTTTTTTTTCTTATTGTGGGATAGTAAAAATGCAATGGTCTAGGGCGGCAAAAATTTAAGTCCAACTCTAAATATAATGATACGTAATGCTGTTTATTTCTGTAGAAGGTGATACTTACGTTTGGATCCCTTAGAGTAATCGTATTGTAGGATAGTAGGTATTATTTCTGATGGAAAATGGTATTCGTGATAGAGTAATTTTGGAACAACCCTTTGTAAAAATTTTATCTTTCTGTACAACAGCGAATCAAAGCTTAAGACCAAAGACTTAGTAGTTAGATTAGTTAGATTAATCAAATTTATGCAGATGATAAAATTAATGGAATTCATACTTTATGCTAATTAATTAGTAGAACACTATAATATTTGCAATAAAAATGAGTGTAAGGGTAGTATTTACAAGTTATGAAATTAGGATTGTATTATCTTCTTTGTCGTGAATTGAAATTTACATCTACATTTATCACTGTTATCAAATGAATAATTACCTACTGAAATAAATAAATAAATATGCAAATCTTTCCTTTATTTTTGTAGCATCTTTAAACTCATAGGACTAGAAATTTGTAGTTGTTATGTTGATTCAAGATTCTCTTTCCTTCTCTGTTTAATTTGATGTTCATAATTGACCAAAAGTGAATATATCTACCTTCTAATAATTTTGTGAAAGTAAAAGAAATTTAAAATGAAGTTTACAAATATTTAGATGCGTCCTTTGAAAAGAAATGATTTTCCTTATGTCTATAACAGGCATCATATTTGTTCATGGTTCGATAGAAGTTAATAGTATCGATATGATAACTGTGATTTTTTAACAATACGTATTATTGATAAATCTCGTAAAATTTTAGGTCGGGTATTTAATGGAAAAGCATTTAAAAATCTGAAGGCTCAAAAAGAGATTGGAACTTTTCATGCAAATTGATGAGAAACTTAATATGAGTGCATAATATGCAAAAATATTTTATTACTGTATTTAGTGAGTAGAGCAGCAGAAAAAGATGTTATCGTTACTCCTAATCATAAACAAATTTATATATTTCAAATTTCTTTTTTTAAATGATAATTAGATTATTTATGGATAACTAATAACATATTTCTTTCTCCCTTTTTAATAAGTTTTAAAAACTTTTTATGTAGTCTGAACTCAACTTAATGATTACACCAAAATAATCACAAAATTTTTCTCGTAGAAATTACAAAATTTTCCAAAAAAAGAAAACAGAGATGAAGATTTCTACAGAAAATTCTACAATAAGCGATACTTTAACGCACATGTCACTTTTGAATATACCTGAACTGTGAAAGTCTAAGGTTCCTGTTTTGATACAGCTGTAAATTACCAACAAGTCCTTGAACTCACGATGTGCCTGTTTACCATTCTTGAAGTTGAAGTAACGAAAGTTGCTAATCGTATAATTTGCTCTTCGTGAAGATATTCGAGACCTCATTTCGTGCAACAAGCTCTTCATAACCTTGAAAACTATTAGCGCCACGTATAATACACATCATCAATAATGGCAGGATTGGCAATCTTGCTCAGAAGAGAAACTGGGTGTGCACGAAAATAGAGAATCATACTTGCGTTGCTATCATGTACTAAGAGATTGAAACAAAAGGTAAAATTAGGCGAGTGTTCCTTTTGACGAGTAGATGTGCCGCTATTTCTATAGAAAATGACGAAATAAGATCAAAGAACAACCCTTTATGGCGTTGAAGCTAAAACAAGAAGCGTGCTTTCCACGAGAAAGATTTTAAGGAAAACGTTGGAAGAGATTGATCAAAATATTTAATAGATGAATTAAAAATACATACAGAAGAACATAATATTTCATTCGCTTTGGATTTTGATAGAAATGCAATTTTTAAATTCAAGATACTGTCAATCAGTTCTATTAGGTACAAACGTTTTGTCAGTTTCAAGCAAACAGGATATTACCGACATTTTTAGAACTTTTATTTATTTTTTGTGTACCATTTGTTTATTTATTCTTAAAGTAAGGATAATCAATTTTTCTTTAACTTTATCGCAAATGTCTACTTATTAAGATTAATAAATATATAAATGAAGCTGTTCGCGGGTAACGCAGAAATGGATAAAATATTTAGATTCATCTAATACATTTTGCTTTCATAATTAAGTATGTATCTTTTTCACTATCCTAAAAATTTCAAAAAAAATTGAGTGGCATTGAATTAGATATACTCTTAACGCTTTATAAAGTTTCATAATCTCATGACTTCTTTCTTGTATCAGTAATTATTCTTCTGTTTCCGAATTCTGGCTGTTTAAAAAACAAACCACGATTAGGATGACCCAGGATAAGACTAAAGATATTAGAATACAGATTGTTTGGAAATGGGTCAGAAGACTAACGTCCCCACAAATTTGTGCTGATCTTAATCATAGTAGATCGACTTCAATATCTCTGACCACAGTGAAAACACAACAAAGAGCTGATGATTTAGCTTAGCATAGCTGTTAGGAAACCACTGTTTTCATCAAAAAATCGCAAAATGTCGTTGGATTGGGCAAGAAGTCACAAAAATTGGACATTTAAGAACTGGAGCCGAATCCTTTTGATTGACGAATTTAAGTTCAAAGTATTTGGATCGCACTGAAGAACATTTGTCCATCTATCTGTAGGGCGAAAAATGTTTACAGAATGTACTGTACCAACTGTCAAATATGATGGATACTCAGTTATGGTGCGAGGATGCTTCTCGACCGTTGGAGTAGGAGAACTGATAAAAGTAGAGAATACAATGAGAAGAGAGAACTATAAGCAGAGACTTGAGTAACATTTTCTACCATCAGGTTGCCATTTAATAGGTAGAAATTTTATTATCCAACAGGATAACAACCCTAAACACTCATCTTGTTAGGTCTTGAAAAGCACATAAAATAAGAGGATAAGTCTAGTTTCTAATATTACAATAGCTTAATGTATTTTTTAGTTTCTTTAGAAAACCTTTGCCGTTTTACAACCCATAGTTCGTTAGTCGTAGCAGAAATAGGACCCAAGGAGTCATTACATTCCAGCCCGTTTTTTCCTTGGTTTATGGTCAAGTCACATCTGGTGTCAGAACCCTTAACTTTAGCCGTAGAGTCTTTGTTTGCAGTTTTCATTCATTTCAAGGTACTCCTTAGGTCTATTACTCGCTGTGGTCTTTTGGGAAAAACCCTTCAACGTCACAGATCTTACCACTTCCACTCGAACATAGCTAGCCAATAAGAAATTAGTAGATCGTTTTCCCTCACCTATAGCCAAATATTGTACGCCCATTCCGAGTTTTTGTAAAATATGAAGTGTCTTCGAAGAGACACTCTCGTCACAACTTTGAAACGGTTTACATCTAAAATAAAGCCTAGTACATCCGAAGTCGCAATCATTCATTTAGATACAGTCCACTCTATCACTCTAGTTATACGCGTTGTTTAATCGTCGCTAATACTGCCGACGCTGCAACGCACACACATCTAAATTGTGTAAAGGGTTCTTGTTGCAAAAAGAAACAGAGGGGGTTCTGAAGAACACGAGATGACCATAACAGTCACCGGATTTGAACCCAATTGAGCTTTTATGGTTGGAGCTTGATAGAAATATTCGATTCCACTGGCCAACATCAAAGGAGCATAGCAAGAAGCGTGAAAGGATATAAAATTATAAATAATTAAAAAACTCGTTGCCAGGATGCCCAGAATACGTCAAGCAGCTGTTAGAAGCAAAGGCGACTTTTTCGATGAAAGGACGATTTAAAAAAGATGTCCATTTCTTCATGAAAAAGCGAAAGAAAATGTCAAAAGTGTTATTTACTGGACATTTTGATAAATAAAATATCCTCAGTACTAATAAAAATGTATAGTTTTTCTGTAATATATTCTGTTTTCCTTAAAACTCGTAGTGATTCCGAACTTTTGGCCAATAGTGTACATGTAGTTAAAGTAGTGTACATATGTTTGGTGTGTAACAATGATTTATGCAAATGTATGCACATATCAGTGTCGTATTTTGAATATTCTTTCTACAGCTTTCTTCTATTCTTTCGCCATAATGCTATAATGATGCAGACATCATGGGAAAAATATAGAAATTTAGGCATTCTAAGAACAGAATTCAATTGGAATTACTGTTAACGATGTTATAATAACAATGTATAATTATATATAAAATAATCATCTATTAAAATTATTTTAATATATAGCATATCTCAAAAATTATTCCTTGGAGAGATTGAACGAAAAGGTCATATTATTTAAGTATTTAATAAAACAGCTGAGAAACTTAAAGTTGTGCTTATCTAATCATAATAGTTTAATTATCTGCTATGAATTAAGTATCTATGACACCATAAATTCCTATACGATCCTTCGTTATTTCCCTGTTGAACAGTTTCACCTGGAAGGTTGCAGTTTTCTCCAATAAAATGATAAACATGTGCTGTTTCTGATTACAAGCTTCAAGTATGTCGCTCAAAAGATGTTTAGCAGAATCGTGACACGTACACATTTATGTCTAGGGGTATCGGCAAATATGTGACTTCCTGTTCTAAATCTGGAAGAGTGCAAGAGTCGATTTAAATGATAGAATCGACGAAAATCGAGCAACAGGGTGCATCTGTGTCAGATAGATCGGTTAGATACTAGGTTCAAGTTACAACAAAATTGGAATGTATTTTGCTTGGAGGAAAGTAATATATTCGCATCTTATAATTGCATGCCAAGAAGGTTTCGTGCTCGTATCTCGGTATTTAAACAATTATGTCTGAGCACGCAGACAGTGTGTCGTCTAAAGTGATCTATGAAGGTGACCAAGTCGGACCCCTCTCTTTAAATCGAATCCCTCATTTATTTTTTTTAATATGTGTCAAAATCTAACAATAAACTACGTAACTAATTCAGGATAGTATTATGAAGCAATGGAATCACGGGCAATCGTTTATTACTCAGTAAGGATGAGTGACGCATTGATTCTCATTTTTGTGTTACGTGAAATTCCTTCTTTGTGTCTTCTTTTCGACATAATTTGATTTTCAATTTGATAAGTATTACTTTTTTATTTCTAATTTGTACAAATAGAATATAAGTAACAATCCATATGATTTTTTAACTGTTTCTTAAAGATTTATTTTAAGCAGCGATATGTTTCTGAAACAATTCTCTTTTCTTAAATCGGACTCCATACATTCCAAAGTTAAAATAGTTTCCATCGAATACTTTAATCCGATTAAATTACTTGAAATAATTTTTAGGTTACAAACGGGTAAATTGGTAAACGACATAAAAGTATCTACAATGCACTTGCATTGGACTCTTGTAAAATGTGCAAGAGCAGACAAAGATAAATATGCTTGCGACTTTGGTAAACAAAACTAATAAAACCATTTGTCGTAAAAAATCCTTTTGTTACGTATCCACAGTCAATTTTTATTTTCTCCATTAAAAAACATTCAACTCAAGCAGTGTTAGTGTGAAAGAAATAAGAGGCTCGACTTTAAAACCTTTTTTCTAAACCATCGTTTTTGACACTTTTTCGTAAATTCAGAAATATTCTTCACTGTAATTTTTTACATAATTTCTGTAAAGGCAAGTTTTTAGATAACTAAAAATAGATAATTAATCAATGAATCGTTTCTCGTTTAGTACATTTTAACGTTAACATTAAGAAAGGAATACAAGAAAAACTAATTGGGGGTCCGATTTTTGGTCACTTTCCTCTACACTATCGCTCAAAAATATTAGGAATTCAAGTACCGTTAATAAATATCATAAGTTATAAATCAGATGCGAATTTTAATTCACTTCAATTCATAAATAGAGCATTACAATATTTAAAAAATGAAGCGGTTCTCTATTTAGGTTCCATTCCTTTAGTTACTCCTTTAATTGGATTTGCATGAAAATCTGCAATCCAGTTAACAAATATTGAATTACGTTTGCATTTCATAAATGTTCCATAGTAATTATACACCGTCTATATCATATAAAATATTTCTTAACGGTTAAATGTTTAATTTTTTCCAAGCAAACATAGCAGATGCCTTAAGGAAAAAGTATAAGAATGATATTTCTTTGGTTTAAGGGTATTTAAATTTTTAATACTGCTTTTTAGTGGTTTTATATAGAGCAAAAAGTACTGTCCTATGCCATTACAAAGTACGTTCACGGAGTACGTACCCTTTTCTTACCAAGTTTTACGAGGCCTTTCAAGTTTCGCTCGGACAGGTCGTTCCAGAACCATCGTAAAATCAATCGGGTTTTCGAGGACGTTACCGATCGTTAAGAAAACTATGTCACTCATTACACCCAGTTAGATAACCAAAAGTAAAGATTCAGAAACAACGAGAAAGCAGATCCTCAGGCAAAACCTGTTTCTGCTCTCCTTCCGGATCGTCGAACAGCATGGTGTCCACCGAGTTATTTATCGCCCAGCATTACGCCAGTTTTCATTTTTTTTTTTTATCTCGCGCGCCTCTTCCTCGAAACTTCAAATTCGAATTCTTGTACAGTTTTTCGATCACGGCTGTTTTTCAAGCGACCATTTTTATTGTCCCGATTATTGTCTCGTGGCTTCGAAACATGCTTCACGGTCTCATTGACCTAGTCCATTCGGGGGCATGTGTATCGAATTGAATTTCGACCACAAGCCGTTTAACAGAACCGTTTGTTTCACGATAAAGGGTATAAACCGGTCTCAGAAGAAGGCTAGACAAGTGTCATGCGTTTCCTTATTGGCGTATGGTAGATCTGTTAAAACTGTAACAGAGAATACAGCAAACAGCTACTGAATTTCGTCTTAACTGTATTAGAACACGTTGGAAACGGTATTTCGATGTCTTCCGTACAGAAATTTTAATATTTACGTCATAGTATACTTCCTTTCACGTTAAAAGCATGATCAGTTTCAAATGTGGAGCAGGTTAAATTTAAATTTAATCTTCCGTGGGAGTCCAGTTACAATTTTATTTATGAACACTATAACCACTGATTATTTGAAGAATTTAAATTAAAATTGGAACAAGTTTTAATTCATGTTTTGCTAAAATAGTGATCGTCAAGACTCGTACGTTGTAATAAACTCAATGAAAGAAATAGAATTTAAATAAGAAATCGTTTGATCCAGTATATATTTGTGACGTATATTTTACATGTTTTTAAATGCAAAAATTCGTAATCTAATTATCACTATGAATATTAACTTGTGTGTCAACCTTGTGTATTCATTGTCAATATTATTCCACAGAAGAATACTAATTAGATTTTTTCAGTTACAGTATACTACAGTATCAAAATAAATACTTATTGCACTAGGTGAGCGTTAAAATTCATTGTTCTTCGCATAATAAAACTATTGCAAATCTTTTAATAATGTTTAAGTACATAGACAGTTCTTTAAAACATATTTACCCTAAATAAGTGAAACTGTGTTGGGATGACATTTCGTAACACCTATATAATCATTTTCTGTGTAATCGTGTAATATGAAACCTAACGTTACTGCGATCAATCGATTTCTATCCACTAAACTGGGTCAATCGCTTGTATATTATTCAAATAAGATGTTTATGATTATTCCGTAATTTTATTGAAAATTTTGCTTTCGCACATTTAATTTATATATACAAAAATATTTGTACATAGAAATCTACAAAACTTTTCAATGATTACACAGTTCTTAAGCATCTATATGTTCTTATCCAAAGAGTAAGACAAAATGAAGAAATGTTTAATATGTGTGATTTACCGCATATAAGAAATCTTTAAAATAATATAAAATGAACATTTTTTGTTTACCTTTTTTGTGATATTTGATTACTGCACAAATTTCATTTTTTTCGTCTTTTTGTTAGTGGATTAAAATAGGGAAAAGAGGATAATCCGGAAAATGTGATCCATGCAAAGTATAATCAACATTCTCCATTTGTTTGTTTTTTTTTTAATTTAATGGTAAATTAGGTTGTGCTAATTGTTTCTAAACGTTCTAATAAATCGTAAATCGTTTTTAATTGTTCTAAACTTTGTTGTGCTAAACGTTTCTTCATACAGATGTCATAAAATGTGCCCTTTCCTAAAATTCATTGACTTATCGTTCATTTGTTGTTTAAGTTGAGATATATATTCCAGTTTTCGTGAAGGTAATTAAGTATGTAGATCATAATACACGAAATGTCCGTGTTTTAGAGTTTTTATAGTATTACTTTCATAAGATAAAATTAAGATCTATGAATTGATGTATAAGTTTTCATAAGTATTTAATTCCTTGCAATTATTAAGTATGCAATTCCTCGCATACAGCAAGCTAAATATTATTTCTTGAACGGCACATAATGAATGGGAAAAACGAAAACATACGTATAAAAAGTCCACGTGGAAAACGGGGATCGTCAATTTTAACGAATTCTGAATTAATCATTTTTTTTTTTGTTTCTATGCATGCCTTTTGTTGCTTACTATGTCGCATTGAAAATTAAAATTAGACTTTATCGTTTTAAGAAATGGAAGTGTGAAATACAGTAGCGGACAAAAGTTTAAGGTGAGAGGATAATGTAAAACATAGTTTTATCGTTTGCAAATATTACCTATATATTCATTTTTATTGTTATTATGGTAGAACACTATTTATTGATCAGGACAGAATACGAATTTTATTTACCATGCTATTCCTTATTAATTAATTAATGTATTTTCTTTGACCCTTTGATCTTAAACTTTTGTCCACTACTGTATATCTAGTACAAATAATTTTCATTTCTTAGAATATAATTGACATTAAAACATTAATAATATGTTATATGGATATTATATACAACTATAAGTCGGAGTTAAAAACGATACAGAATAAAATAATAACGCGATGTTCTATTTTCTATTATGAAAGTGCCTTGTAATTTATTTCCATTAATATAAATTTCATTAAATATTTGATCAAATCAATCAATACTATTATTTAATACCCATTAATTGATTAAAACCCTAGTATTTCGTCTGTCTGCTTATAAATTAATTTACATTTTTTAATTTTAATATAATTTATTATAAAACTATAAATAATTTATTATCTAATTAAATTTGACTAAATAATTTTAACAGGCACAAATTCCCCTTTAAAGTTTGTAGGCTATTAATATTATTTAGTCAAACTTTATCAACCAATAATTTATTTCCATTGATATAAATTTAATTAAATATTTGATCAAATCAATCAATACTATTATTCAATACCCATTAATTTATTAAAATCCTAGTACTTCGTCTGTCTCCTTATAAATTAATTTACATTTTTTAATTTCAATATAATTTATTCTAAAACTATAAATAATTTATTTATTTTCTTAAGTGCTAAAATTTGACGATCAAATAGTATACACCCGAGGTTGCAGCAAAGTAGCTTACGTTCCTACGATTACTCCGAAGATCTGTCTTAGTATGACAGCCGGTTTCATTGACAGTGCAACTCGTTCACTAGGTGCTCCAACGCCTTTTCAGATGCACCACGTTGGATCAAGCTCCAGTCTCTGTGCAGCATTATCTAAGCCATGAACCGGTACCCCCACCGACCTAAATGCACCACGTATAAATGGTCAAGACACCTTCTAAGCACTGTCAGTGAGCTTGTGGACCGAATATCGCAATCCTGACTGCGTTCGCGAGGCGTGGCGTTTATCTGGTCCGCTTCGTGTTCCTTGTCCTCGCGTCTTCAGAACTGTCGGTCGCCATGGGAACGGAACTTCGCCGACGAAATTCGGGCACGGGATAAATAAACGAAGTCGTGTTGGTGTTCTCGTTTTGGTGGACTCTGGATTTTTCATATCGCAAAATCATGAAGTACGCACGGGGTGACTGGAGGCTGAGTTGGCTAGTGAAAGTCGATTGTATTCTATTGGTGGTTCTTTGCACGTTTTTGGGACAAACGTTCGCCCTCGCGTCCGGCAACTCGACGAGCACGTTTGTCGAGAGATGTCGTGTTGATTGCAGCTTGCGTAAGGATTTTGGCACCTGTGGAAAGTACAGGGTCGTGAGATGGCTTCACGACATAGTGAGAGAGAAAGTACGTACTTAACGTGATCTCATCATCATTTCGATACATAGATCTCTTTTATCGAAGTTCCTGTTAGAACCTCGATTGGCGTTTAAGTCCTTCGAAATTTCACGCGCTGAATAATTTCGAATAGATGTCTACGCTATTCAACTGCATTGTTTTGAGTACTTTAAGATAAATTGCGAGGACGAACAATCTTTTCCACAAGGTACCTTGCTTTCGAGGAAATGCACTTTTCAGCGAGCAGCTGAGTGAAACGATCTCGCTACGGACTGTTATTATCACTCACAGGCAGCAACAGTAGCAATCTGTTTACTTTCTTACCACTTTCTTGTGCTTTTACTTTTTAATTGACGGTGTCGACAATCGAGTCATCCTGGTCGCGTATAACATTATATGAAATTAATTTCTAATTCACCTTCTCGAAAGAATTGACGAATAAAATAGGTATCGTGTAATTGAAATATAAAGTTATAAAATTCAGGTATTCGTCGTAATACTATAAGATTCCAAACGGCAGTTCCACAAAATCAAAAAGTTCCAGTAATCAATCAAGATTATAGGATCCTAATATCATGAAATTGAAAAATTGTAGTGCTATAAAATTTTTAAAAATACAGTAGCATATATTTCTAAAATTGTATTGCTATAAAATTTAAAAAAAATACTGTAGCATAAACTTGAAAAATTGTAGTGATATAAAATTTAAAAAGATACAGTAGCGAACACTCGAAAAATGGTAGTGCTATAAAATTAAAAAAAATACAGTAGCAAACACTTGAAAAATGGTAATGCTATAAAATTAAAAGAATACAGCAGCATAAATTTGAAAAATATTAGTGTTATAAAATTTAACAAAAAATACAGTAGCATAAACTTAAAAAATTGTAGTGTTCTAAAATTTAAAAAAATACAGTAGCATAAACTTGAAAAATTGCAATAGCAATAAAAATATACGACTAGAATTAAAGAACTGTAATAACTTCGAAACTAAATTAGGACGATAAATTATTTTTCCGTTTCGTAATCCTGTTAGGTGTTAGAGGATCATGACCTATCCAACGAAATCGCACTCTGTCATTTCATTAGGAATTCAGCTACGGCCCCGTTCGTCTAGTGAGGATTCCGTCCATGCCTTGGCAGTCGGTTCTCCCAAAGTTGCCTCAGTCCCGCGTGTTCAAGAGCAGCGCGATCGAGACCTTGAACTTTGTTCGAGACGCCATGGAGGACCTGTTAACCAAACGAGCTCTCGTTTACACTGTCGACAATTCTGTCTCGGCCAGAAGCTTTGGTAGCATGCCTATGATCATGGACGAAGACGAGCTCGCTCAAATGCAGAGCAGAAAAGAGTCCGAAGGTAAACTGACTCGAAGGATTTTAACTTGAATTTGTTCAGGTTAATGAGTTCATGCGTTTGTAACTGTAACAGGTGATTGGAGGATCTTCAAGAAGAAGAAATCCGTGATTCTTCCGATTTTGATTCTGTTGAATTTGCTGAAGCTGAAGCTGTTACTGTTGCCCATTTTCCTTGGTGTTCATTTTATCAAGAAGCTTTTAGTGCTTGCCTCGCTTCTCGCACCGTCCATATTGTCGCATCTGAAGATTTGCAAGGTGCCTCCCCCTCATCAACCTTACACCCCTTATCATATGTGGGCCACGGCTGCCGAGGCACCGGTCGACTATCCATCAGGTAAATGAATTATGCACATTAATATTTAAAAAAAAAACAGTATTTAAAATTGATAAATTGGTTCTGTATTTTTATGTTTTACTTTAAATACTATTTTTGCCTAAACCAAGCAAATATGTTGATTCTCTTATTTTAAATACTGTTCTTAATTTATAATTACTTAAGCATGTAATTTTTGTATTCTTATATTTCAACATGAATATGTTTTTGTATTTGTATGGTGATTCACGAAATTAATTGATGCTTTTTATTTTATTAAAATGAAAGAAGCCAAGTGAATAGAAAATAATAGAAAAATTAAAGATACAGAAATAAGCAATTATTAGAAAAATAATAAAATAGCGAATAGATAGTTGATTTCATAAAAAGTATTAATTAGTTGTATAATCAATTCTGCGTACCGCTGTATAAAATATGGTTTCATTTACATAAATAGGAACGATATAGGTATACATATTTATAAACATGTTGAATAAATATCTTGTATATCTAAAACAAGATATTAAAGAAATACACTAGTCACAAACACAGTAGTGATCAGTTTACCGTCTGTATTTTTTGCCCACTTTAACGTCCATCGCTAACGAAGGTCACTTTCTCATATAAGCGTCTGAATTCGATTCCAATTGCTGATACTAAAGTGGATACTATCGTAATATGATAATCGAAGAAATTAATAGCTATAGCTGCAATATTTTTTATGTAAATCGATTTTTATACATTTATTTAAAATATTTATTAAATTTTAGAAAGGCGATATAAATATTTCAGTTGCATATTTTTTGGTGCGAAATGATAAATTGAAACGAGTCTTTCTATTATTATATAAGCAACCATTTCATATTTAAATGAAATTTTCTTTAGCAAGTAATTGAATTAACGTTTTTAACATTTGTTTATTTTTCTATGAAACGATTGTTTGTAATTTGTATTTCAATTTCAGTTTCATGGAGAAAATGACATTCAAAACTACTTTAAATTTAGAAGCATCAAATATAATTTAAGATATTCATTTTATAAATATTAAATATTTATGTTAAAGTATTTATTTACAATTTAAAATAGTTATCGTTAATACTTCCTAAGAATTATTATTTCAATCAATAATTTTTATTAATACAATGAGGATTATTTCGTAAATTTATATTTCTTTAATCACAACTACAGTAGTGAAGTTCAATAGAAATTTACTTTGTACTTTAAATAATATATATTTTCTTTTTAATTCAGTTTAAAAAAATTTTTTTATATATTATATACATTCCAGATTTTTGAAAATTTGAATTTCACCTATACCCATAAAAATCCATTATCTATTTATTATTATAATTCAAATAAATATCTTCATTACATAATAATTGAATTCAACACTTAAAATAACCTTGTTTAAGCAAAACTATTTCAGCGCGTGTTTCAAATACCTTTTGCTTTAAGTATATCCAGTATTGGAACTAGGACACCTTTAATAACTTAAATGACATACATTTTACACATAAGCCTGTGCTACACTTCGTTATTTCAGAACGATGAAAATTACATCAGTTATGAAACACGATTGCAGGGACCTGGGGGTGGATTTAAAGGGTTGACGCAACCATGACGACCGATTGGAATATCGATCGCGAAGTTTGAATTAATGCTCGATGACACAATATTTCTTTCGTTGTCAATCAACTACAGTTACATAACACTCATTGATTACTCCATTCCTCGTGAAATTGTCAGGTATAAAGCATTCCAATGACATTTCGAGCATGATGACTCGCTAATAATAATACTATCGGTAATTGTACGTCACGTATTCTGTAATTGAACAACAGGCTACTTTGAATGCCACTGGAGTATGGAGGTCGTTGCTCTATAGTCTAAACTTACTATCGATCATAGTTACTCATAGAACTGACCAAATAGATCTCTTAATCGATTAATGCTTTCTAACCAAAAATTATGTTGATTAATTAAAATATTTAGATGTTTGAAAAAATACTTAAAAAAGAAAAGTAAGTAAACAGTACGTTTACGATTTAACACGTTCACCCATTGAGGTGCAAAAATAGACTCACAAATTTTTTCTAAATTAATTGTGATCTCCGAAATGTGATTAGACACATTTTGTAAGAGTAATCAGGATATCACATTTTAACAGTTATATGCAACGACTGCTGTAGCATCCACGACTATATTTGAATCGAGGTTATATAAAATTAAATCAATAATAATTGGTTTTAAAATTTGAATGATATAAGATTCACGTCATTCTGTATCACAATGAAAATGAATGCTATAGCATTCATGTCCACGAACGTGTTAATTTATTTAGAAAATATTTATAGTTGTTTCATAAATTTTTGTGAGACAGTGCATTCTTGTGACTTTAGTTGAAAAGTTAGGAAAAAAAACATTGATGATCCAATATTTTCTATTCTTTAGGAAATGAAAAACAAAGTTTCATTTCTCCCGCGGACATTATTTCATTTGTTCCGAATATTATGATACGTGATAGTTAAAATTTTACAGAAGCGACAATAACTTTGAATAATTCAACAAAGAACTCTCTCTGAATCCCCTACATGTTAGTTCGACTCACCTTTTACACAAGAAGTATGTTATTGTGTTATATACAGATAAATTCATTCGAGGTTTTGTGACTTTTTTCTTATATAAAACATATTTGAACTGGTGACATTAGATTCTTCAACTGAGAACTGGACTAATTAGATTCTTCTTTGTATCACAAAGTTTACTAAAAATTAATGCTTTTGTTTTTCTTTGGACTATTTAAATTCACATTGGTGTTTGTAAGTAATTGAAGACTTGGTATACTTAGAGTAAGAAAAGATTGATGTTACAGGTATCATACCAAAATTCACTTACCATAATCATTTTAGAAAATATTAGATTGTAGTCTCGTTTCAAGGTCTTATCTAGAGTCTGATGTGATAAGTAGTTTGCTACCAATTTGCAAATTTTTGATAATTTACAAAGGAAAGTGTAGGGAAAATTTAAATGTGTATGATAGTATAAAATGTGCACAGTACAAAAAGATATACACAATATTCAGAGTAAATGCGTTATAATATTTTAAGAATGAAACAAATTACTATTTAGGTTCCATCTCTTCAGTTACGTTTCGAAAAGCAGAAATTTATACAAAAACTTAATTTATCCATTGCTTCAAATATGATAAAATATACTTTAATTAATATAAAACGTGCGAATCGATAAATATTAAAACGTATACAGTGGAACCTCGTTTATCCGAGTCCCATTTAACCGAGACTCCGTATTATCCATAATACTTCGAAATTTGCGACAGAATCTTGGTTATTCGAATTGCTACGGCAAAGAAGAGAATGAATACAATTAAATAGACGCGTGTAACCTTATTTTCTTCAAAAGTTTAAACAATCATCGCTCAATGAAATATATAATTATCTCATTTAATTCAAACATATATCCAATAGTATCAAAACGTTTTTCATAGCTTTATTTCACGATTTATGTGTTACTCATCGGTCCTTCCGTATTATCCGAGTTTTCCATCATCAAAGGTTGTCTCAGTCCACATTATCTTGGATAATCAGGGTTTCACTGTACTTAACAATGAGAAATGAAATGAATTACAAATTTTGGCATCAACTTAACACTTTATCGACCGGAAGCCTATTAATCGGTTTTTTCTCTACTTCGTTTGTAGATTTTGTAATGTTCCTTTACACGAAGGAGATTACCTTGGGCAATATCGTATATATATAATGAATTTTGATCTTCTCTTTTACTCTAATGGAGATTCACCCCGTTTAATAATTTAAATAAATTAAATTAAATTAAGTTAAATATTAAATATTAAACTATTAATCGTATGAAGAAAATCATTGTAATCAATTCATTAACCCTTTGTGCCTGAGGGGTGATTGTTAGTCGTCTAATAATATTAACTTCAAAGATTTTCAAGTGCAAAATATTTACTAAGATTCCTTATATTAAACTTCATTTAGTTGAATTAAGTCATGTACCAAAATTTACATATGTGACTATCTAACCTTTGGTTCTGATTAATAAATAAACTAACTACAGTTTGAAAATTTACGAAACTATCATTTGGCGATTAACAGTCACCTTTCGAGCGCAAAGGGTTAACGATATGCCCACGCCAAAATGAGCCAGTCGGGAGTACGTAATAAGTTGAGCCACGAAGGATGGGTAAAGTGTTAATATTGTAAAATATTTCAAAGTTCCCAAACTCTTGTTCATTTCCTCAGGGTACGGTCAAGAGGACGTTTGGTCCCATAGAAACGATTACCAAGGGAGTCCAGCGTACCACGGCTACCACGGCCTCCGCAACCCCTACGGATGAAGCTAAGAAGCGGCCAAAAGTCCTCGAGCAACTCTCTTCGTGTTCACTGTCGCTCCGAATCCCAAGTAGATGCCCGACGATCGTGATCCTGTCCGCTTTCTTCTCTTAGCAACTTTCGACTGCGTTCTCCGCGCGTTAACAGTCTCCTCCTCGCCGGCTCTCCCCTCTTTCGTTCCTAAGTATTTAACCCTAGATAACTAAACTTAAATTGGTGTTACTCTGTAACTGATCATTTGACTCATAGACTACGAACTAAAGGCATGCATATCTTTAAATTTCCTTTATTTATCTCAAACAGATTAGCGTAACTTAAAAGAAGTATTATAATATTTTAATTAAAAGATAGAAAAATGGTAAAAAGTTAGCGCTTGCAATCTTGGCAGATGTTAAACGATCTTGGCAGATCTCGAATTCATAAAACTGTCAGGAATTGGTAGTCTAATCTCAAACGAATTAGCGTAACTTAGGAGAAGTATTATATTTTTATTCCAAAATAAAAAAGTGGTAAAAAGTTAACGCTTGCAATCTTGGCAGATGTTAAACGATCTTGGCAGATCTCGAATTCATAAAACTGTCAGGAATTGGTAGTCTAATCTCAAACGAATTAGCGTAACTTAGGAGAAGTATTATATTTTTATTCCAAAATAAAAAAGTGGTAAAAAGTTAACGCTTGCAATCTCGGCAGATGTTAAACGATCTTGGCAGATCTCGAATTCGTAAAATCTGGCAGGAGTCGATAGTCTATCAGACGAATGTTTAGTTAACTAGGATTAAACCGAGATCGCGACCGGACGCGAATGAGCATCGTTTAGCGACGATTATCGGGGACCGTTTCTTTGTCACCGTAGACCGTCGCGAAAAAACGACTTTTGCAGGCTGCCGTTACCGTTAGAATATTGGTAACGAGCAACGTGGGCCGGATGACGAAGTCACGAACGGGCGTTCGACGCGTTTTTCCGGAGATCGCATCATTCGCGAGCGATTTCAACGCGTTGCACGCGAGCGAGCGCCTCGAATGTCGTTCGTGGATACGTTGGACCGTAAATTATACCGTAAATCCGACGGAATTCCCGAACAACAGCACCTCGCGTGATGTCAACGTTGCTCGCGTTTCCGGGATTGTAATAAGCCGGCGAGGTTGAAGTATGCGATCCGTCCGAGAACGCGTACTTAGGTTGAGCAGTAGCGAACGATCGTCGATGACTGGATAGATTTTTAGAGAACTTTTTATACAATAAAATGGAAGGTTGAAGATGTTGTTGAAATTATTGGGGCGTCATTGTAACGGTTTCCGGGCGGTGTTGGATTTTACCATTTTTATGGCAGGTATACCATGCGTCTGCATGCAGTTCCTTTAGCATTTAATGCTACGTGCTTGGGAGAATGCCGTGAGGATTTGTTATTCATTCATGAATGGTTATATATACGGTGTTCATTATACTCTAATTGTGAAGATACGCATTGTGAAAATGACTTCTGACTCTAGAACAGTAAGAACTAGAACAGTAAAGGTGAGTATGAGTTCAGTTAGAGTATCTTTGGATATGAATTAATTCATCTCTGCTCTTTCGTTTTAATAAAGTTATTAAACCGTGAATATTTATTGTAATTAAAGAAATAAAATTTTAACAGAAGTTTATTTTACCATATAAATATTATATTGTTTTTATTATCCTGGGCAATTACATTATTTCTGTCTCGTAATGAAAGTCTACGAAGAGGGTGATTATAAACGTTTAAAATGCTAAATTTGACTCTTTATCAAAATTTATTAATCTTTATGAAAATATTTTATTATAAAAGGCATTTTTTAATTATGAAAGGAAAATTTTCTCAAGTTTGACGTCCCTTAAAAGCTGTTGCCTCAGATTCTACATTTTTTGCATGTTTATAATAACTACGATCAGAATTAATGAAAATTTAACACTACTCTTTAATACAAAAGCTTAGAGAATTTTAAATTCTATTTGGAATCAATTAGTAAACATTGTATTGATCTTAGATTTTCTTCATTTTATATGTCTTCTTAACAAACATTATTAAATGCTGCTTTGTTGAATCATATTGAATAGTCTTCTTATTAATTTCTTAATGAAGTAGTTATTCTTTTATTGAAGCGTTGAATAGGTACATCATGAGAAGAGAAAACATCTAATAACAGACAAAATTGTTAGTTTTATGTATATAACTTTAATTATGTTCGAAACCGTACATTTAACTGTTTAAAGATTTAAATAATTTTCAACATTTTCGTTCACGCTTCCATCAATTCGTGTTTCTTAAAATTAAATTATTGATGTCTATGTATTTATTGGAAATCTGAACGTTTAAAAATTGAAATATGCAGAATAAAATTTTATATCATGACATTTGGAAGATAAAATCGATCAGTATTTATACATTTTTTTCTTAGTTACGTTCATGAAGATTCAAGCTGTTATAAACATTCATAGTTTATTGATTATCTTAGATAAAAATTTACAAGAAAATAATGCATTCCAGTTGGTAGAATGTCTCACCATTAACGTGTGTTATATATGCATAAGTAAGAGTATACTACTGCAGACAAGTTTGATCACACGTATGTTTTCATCCATAAGTCACTTAACAAGTGTAGAATTCAAACGAAATTCTTACTGTATCAATCTTGCAATAAAAATTGAAAAACAATATTATTTAATATTTTCTATGGCATAGATAACAATTGGTAAGTGATAGTTCTATTATGTGATTGTATATTTTCGCACAACGATTTTCGAACTTTTAAAATTATTTACTTGTCATGGTTTTACGCAAAATTCGTTTTAACATGTAATGTGGCCGGATACTTTTAAGATCGACTATACAAATATTTAAGGATAGATATGTATTTCGATAAATAAGTGTAGGCGTATATTTTTTATACCTCCACTTCCGTTTGCATGCAATTGATTATTCAATATACAATATTTACGTACTTTTGGGACCAACTTGGTACATATTTTACGACAATTATACCATACTTCTGTATGCGTTGTCTACTTCACACCAAATCGTTCTATCGATAGGAGCAAAATGATAATAAAAACGTCTCAGATTTTTCTTTCGATCTTACGAATTTCCTTTTTGTGGCATTGTCGTACTATTGAATTGTCCGAAAAGTTCGTGCCGATTTTGAAGGAAGATTGAAAGGGATTTAAATTTTGGCACACATTTATTAAATTATACAAGTGCCATTTCTTTGTACAACCTTTCTCCATGTTTCAGGAAACTTGAAAATTTCGTCCTTCTAGAACCTATTATGTTTTTCAGCGAAATACCTTTCTATGTGATTGTTATCTCGTCGATGGAGTTAAAGTTTTTTCCATTAAGGGAATTTTGTAATAATCGAATAAGGTACCATAAACAGCGCGAATCTTGTTTGCCTTTTTTGTTGCATTTTTGCCTTTCCGGTGAAAGCAAAATATTAAATACCTAAAATGCACTTTGTTTTCTGCCATATTCAAAGCCGCATAAAACAGACAAAAATTAACGTGCCGTATTCAAATTTAGTTTCAAATATGCCTGAAGTATTATCTTTTACGATACGTACACATATTGTTTGTTCTCAATCATTCTAATATATTTAGACCTGTCTTTATGCCACCTATCAAAAATCAGCACGAACTTTCCGGACAACCCAATATAATAGAGGTAAGTATTCGATCAACCTTTTGAGTCACTGTATCAAGTGAAATAATGTTCCTTCGCTCAAATTGATTGCTAATTATTTTTCAGGAATTATAATTAACGTAACGAGTGTCCTAAGATTTTTGAGACGAGGTGGGACAACTATTGAATATGAATTAATGTACTCGACGGTAGTAATGAGAAAAGGAAGTTTTTGATAAAAAAAAAAAAATGCGAGGAATGTTTATTTCAGGTTATTATCCTATATAATCAATTCCTCATAATTTTATGTACTCCAATCCCGTTCATTGTCAAATAAATAAATAAATTTCGATAATTCCCCTCCATTGACTCCCTCTCGTTCCAAAACCGAGCCGATTCACCGATCGACGCAGGTGAGCGCGGTGACGGTCAAGGTCGATTCGTTGGAAACTCCGAAGGAGGCGCGCCGGCCCCTGGCACGAGTGACCTACTGACAGATTTGGACGGTCGCCCGGCGTGTAACCCGTGCGCGATGACCCACGCGTGCACGTACGCACGATCGGTTGACCGTTAACGGACCGGGGACGAGTTCGAGGCGGATGTGGCGCGGTCGTCTTCGCGTTCGACGCCGAGCATCGCGCCCCGGCCGTTCCACGCACTAATTGCAATGAACCAGCCGATTGCAATCGGTTGAAACGGTCTGCTCGGCAACCACCGCGGGACACGACCGACACGCAGCCTGCACCGTGCCATAACTCGACCGTTATGTTCGTACGTTAGAACCGGCCGGGAACGGAGTATTAACATAACGGCACGCCTCGATGCGTACTCCCGATCCACGGTGTGTCGTGGACGGGGGTTCGATCGGCGCCGATCTTGAGCGATCGCTCTTTGGCCTTGTGCTTTGACGGAACTGGATGAAATAGGTAGAAGAGAACACCACTCTCATGGGAACACCGATTATCTGAAATGGTTGCACTCACAGATAATTATGTTGTCAAAACAAAAAGTCTAATAATAGCCGCATTTAGGTAATTTTGTTATTAAAACGAGGTGTCTAATGACAGTCTTTTTCTTTCGAATTATAAAATTTAACAGTGAAAATGGTCTAAGATACACAGATATTTAAATAAAGTGTTAATCAATTAATTATTCTATTATTCAAAAGCTCTTCTAATCTATTCTATAATATTTAGAATAGGTACTGGCAATTGTGAGGAAATTGGAGTGTCACAGAAATTTCGTTCTCAGGAGAAACCGTAAATTCTTCGTAACAAATTTTACCTGTAATCATAGATATAGTTAATAGAAATATTTTTCGAACGCAAAGGATTAAGAATTTTTAAGAGTTAAAAGGCTTCTTACTGAATACTTTAAAGTATAATAGCTAAACCTTGAATATTTTTATTTATTATTTATTTTATGATTCTGTGTAAATGTATCTGTAGGCTACTAAAAATCCGTTAAGAAATTTCCATTGGTTTCCTTTCGAGGAAGCGATCCCAAAGAATTTAGGTACATGCATATGCAAAGTCGATGGACATGAGTTCTGATCACCGAGCAAGTTGAAGCACTTTCTAAAACCGGTTAGTTTTTTCGTTTTACTCCCCTGTATCGAGCTTCCTTTTTGGAAGTGGATTGGCGGACTTTGCTCTCAGCAGAACGGAAAGATGTTCTGTAACGTATAATCATGTTGATATACGACCATAATTCCACCAACCCAAAAACGATTTCTGCTCACAATCAGGTTATTTCATCCCGGAGCTTGTAAACACGTCTATGTCCAGCTATCTTCTCGATCAATTTTTGGGATTCCTGAATTATTCATCGCAGTCTATCTGTTGTTCACTATCAGTGGCCCGTGAAAGGTAACCGGGCAGTGTATCAATTAAAGATTCACCTAGTGAATCGTAGGAGGTTAGTAACCCGCCTGAATTCCCGATTCCAAGAAAGTGGAGAGAGTCCATGTAATCTATCCGACTTGGACTGCCAACGCTGAGAAAGAATTCAAAAATATAAAAAAAAAAAATATGTTTGTCGATAATAACCGTCTGCGTGCTGTCGTTAGCAGAGGATAGTACCTACAATGATAGTGCAGTTGAGCAACGTCGATCTTTTTCCAATCGTTAGACAACTCCAAATGACCCATTCGACCGGAAGCCGTGGACGGTCCTCGAACGAGAGGCGTGCGCGCGAGGTTACCCAAAAAATAAATGGGACGCACACTCCACGATGACCCTGTTCCCCAACGAAGCACACTTTTGTCGCTCAACCCTTTCATCCCGAAATATAAATATTGATCCAATAATAATTAAAGTATGTTTATCATGTTAGATTGATCATAAATAACACGTTTTCACACACATATAATTTTCAAATCGTGCTGGTACATACAGTGGCTCCAAAAAGTATTCGTACACTGTATTACAAATAAATTCATTGAACTTTAATATTCTGATTTCAATGAATGTTTTTAATACAATTATTTAATTATATTAACAATTTTTATTGTTAATAATTTCATTTAATAAAATTTTATGGGTATGTAGGGTGTAATAGTATATGTATGGATTAATTTCTTGTTTTATAATTAAATACCATTTTAAGGAAGCGAAAACAACGTTAAAGTTTCAGTGTTTTTTCCTCATTTTTTTAACATAACTTTGTATTGGTGCGTGATAAAGCAAAACCTTTCAGATAAAAAAATCTTAGTTTTTAATGCTCTATTGCTCTGCCATAAAAAAAAGATCCCAGAAGAACCTGTGTTCAGGGCATAAAAAATCGTGAAAGCTTTAAGGGTTGTTTTCATCCCCTCTATAAGATTTGCTGTTGATGAAAAAATTGCTCTATGCAAGACCCATTATGCTCTATATACGTACAAAGTTTCATTGAAATCAGAATTTTTGTATTAGGTGAATCTCCTTATAATATAGTGTACGAATACTTTTTGGATCCACTGTATGTGTACCGTCCGGGACGAAAGGGTTAAGCGTTAGTTGAAATAACGAACAAGCTCTCGATAACGATCGAGAATGCTCGCGATCGTTGATGAATCATTCTTGTCGTTGGCGAACGTCAACGACTTCTCGATGTCCCGTTCGATTCTCGGATATACGTTTCTTGTCGTTGCCTCGTCCAATTGCCACGCCGGGGACATCGACTCTCTAATATCGGCTAACGAAACCGATCTACCACTTTTTCGTCGGACACAATTTATTCCGCTGAAACGAGTACCTCCAGTTGACGATCTTATCGTGCGTCCGATCGAATTCTCCTTTTACTCGAACCGAAACACGTGAATATGTACGATCAACCGTTTCGAGGAATCACCGAATTGTCCGTGAATTCGGGACACGGTCACAGTGAAATCGTTCGTAAAAGCGTGTGATGCTCTCTGTATACGTGACCAGTCTGTTTGGACGTCCACGAGACACTCTTTTCCCCTGATTAACATTGTTAACGTGCACGGTTTTCTAGGCTTTAACAGTGTCACGCGTTTTGTGCGAATAGAGAGTGTTTTCAAAGCCGTGGTGTGTATGATAAAGCAGAACATGATTTCTCATGGAAAAAGAAACTGAAAATGGAATATTGTATAAAACACTATTTTCCGGGAGGATCGGATATTAATATGTATTAATTTGAGATAACATTTGACAAGTGACAAGTTGCAGGTATATAATTAATATTTATTTCTTTGAGTAACTGCATATTTACAGGGAAACAATTTTTTAACCTCCTTTTATCTGATGGCATGCTTAAATTAAAATTTTTTCGTTGATCTGACAAAAAAGTAAATAATTTTAATCAATTTAAAAGAAGAATTATGTATTATTTTTTGGTTTTTATTTTAAAATGGCAATAAAATTATACTTTACTCCTGAAGAGAACGTTGTTCAGTTTCGTGTTTGGAAAAAATCAGTGGTAATCACTATTTCCAACGTATGTTACTGTCCATAAGTATTTGCCCATTCATTGTAAATATATTCATCATAATAATGTGATAATATAAAGTAAATACTTTATTAATAAACGAAATAGTTTTATTGATATTTGCAGATAATTATTATAACAAAAAAAATTCATTAGTACAGTTACTTTCAGTTATATTGTTTCACTGATTATTCGAATTTCAAAAATACACTATTAATTATTTATTTAAATTTTAATTATTTATATAAATATTATATATATTTATAAACCTCAAATGAATATTATAAATTTTTAATTATTTATAAATATAAATAGAACTCAAATTTATATATTAATTAATATTTAATATATGTATAATATTTATATAAATAAATATATTTATTTATTGATTAATAAATATTTTAATTTATTCTTATTTGCTCAACCAAACATTGTTCACATTTATTTATAAAATATTCGCTCTTTTTTGAAAGTAAGATGCAGTATGCCTTAAATTACGAAAATGTTCATTAACTAAAAGTTTTAATTAATTATACCTATTATTCTCAAGTTTTTCACCTTTGTAACAAAATATCTGATCGTAATTTTGAAGAAAAAGAAGATACATATGTCAAAAACACGTGAACAAATCTGTAAGTTATTCTATGAACTTTTGATTTTCCTTTAAACGAAGAGTTGCCTCTTTTCCATTGCACTATGATTTTGGAAACACTGTACCTACATACCATTTGAAGTGGTTTGATGGAAAGACTTGTTTATAGATGAAAGGTACTCAAAGTTTCCGGTTGTTGGCATCTTACCCGCGCGATCTTTTCGACAGGAAGCAAAATGAAGTTGAAACCGGATTAGTGGCCTACTTGGAGACCCACTGAAAATAGCTGGTGATATTCATGTCGAAGGTGCAACGACATTGAAGACGTAAGTATGAAACGCAGGTGATTTTCCATGGTGGGCTTACCGCGCAAGTTTGATAGAATTAGGTACTCCTCGACTCTGACTGGAATTTCTTATTTTTTTTTAACGAAGACTGCTTCTTCTGATTGTAAACGCGAGTACTCACGTACAGTACAGTACAAAACTTTTTGGCAACCTATTAAAAATACGTTTAATTATTCTACAGATAAACTAAAAGATGGCCACAACTTTTCTTTTACCTTTTTTCGTGAACCTTTCAGAAATATTTAATATAATATGTTTAATTTTAATATAATATATATATTAATATTAATGTACGTCAAGAAATTAATTTAAGGTGATCAATGTTTTGTATGTATGTTTCCTTTTTGCTTTTTTCAGAATGACTTTTTTTGTAAAGATGGCTAATTAATTTGTAATAAATCAGTCTAACAGTCATTGTAAATTTGTTTCTAACAATTCAAAAATTGAGGTTAATTAGTTATTTAGGTTAGAGTTATGTTCATTTTAGAAACATAAAAATCTGTTAACCACTTGAAGTTATAAATGGTTGAGGTAATGAAGGCGATACAGTGGAAATCTTATATCTGAATTGACAGAAAGACAATGTTATTCTGATAATGAAATTTTCAAATAATAAAACGATCATTGGTTTTTGCATCAAATTTCATTTATTCAAATTGAAATCAATAAAACTGACATATGTTTTAATATTAAAGGATCTTGTATCCTTCTGGCTACAAAGTCGCGTAAGTTCTTTAGTATAGGTAGCTCTGTAGAAGATTATTCGGACATTTGGGAATTAGAATATTCATATAGAGGGAGTTCGGATACGGGAGTCTCTACCGTATTTAAAAATTTGTTTTCATACTACGATGCCAAACAGTATCTCCAAAAGACATATTTATTTGCTATTGTAGAAAGCGTAGTATATTTTTCGTAATGCTGCATGCCTTCTCTGTTTTCTAAATGTATTACAACAGCTGTTCTTAATTGCATATTCTGATTTTGTGAATTATTCGTAAGGGAATTAATTGTTGAGCTTAAGGATTAATCATAAACTAAAAGACACTACAATTCACGACTAAATTGAAATGCAACTCATTGATAGATATAAAGCTTTCACGATGACTTGATTCAGTTGTCATTGCTTTTCAAGTTTCCTAATAAAACATTCTCATATTATTATTTTCTTAATGAACGAATGAAATGCCATAATTGAACTTATAATTATTATCATAATTGTTATTGCAGTAATACATTGCATAATTACTATGCTATGTATTTATAAATATTACCGTTATTATTAGTAGGTGTTATTGCATACAGCAACAAACATAAGTTTAAGACGAGATCATAGTACGAAACTTATCGTTAGTTCTTTTGTCATAGCATCTCGTTGATTCTTCGTTATATAATAGTATTCTAACTCACACTCTCCATACATTCATTTTCATTATTTATCAACAGGATAGAATATGACCCACTGATTAATACAAATGAAAGTTTCGTTTATCACACTATTTATACAAATTTAATTAACCCTTTGAGTGCTATGGGCGCATATATGCGTCTATAGTCCCTACGAGCAATTTTCGTCGGACGAATATGAACCACTGATTAATACAAATGAAAGTTTCGTTTATCACACCATTTATACAAATTTATTTAACCCTTTGAGCGCTATGGGCGTATATATGCGTCTATAATCCCTACGAGCAATTTTCGTCGGACGAATATGAACCACTGATTAATACAAATGAAAGTTTCGTTTATCACACCATTTATACAAATTTATTTAACCCTTTGAGCGCTATGGGCGTATATATGCGTCTATAATCCCTACGAGCAATTTTCGTCGGACGAATATGAACCACTGATTAATACAAATGAAAGTTTCGTTTATCACACCATTTATACAAATTTAATTAACCCTATGGATAAGGTTAACGCATATATGCGTCCGACGAAAGTTGTTCGTAGGGACTATAGACGCATATATGCGTTTGTCAATTTTTGTTTTTTTCCGTCAGCCTTTTGAGAGTGCTATGGGCACATCTGACGACAGTTGCTGGTAGAGACCATGGACGAATAAATGCGTTTATCAATTTCTTCGATTTTCCGCTTATTGCAACGCGATTGCCAGTGTAAGTACAAGTAAGAGAATAAAGTTGTAAGTAAGTACATGTAAGTACTTAGACAGAGAATATTTAGAACTCAAAGGGTTAAGTTACTTCAATCAAAGTTTCGGCTTCGAATTTTCGTACCCCAACCGTACACAAGAACAATACAGTCAACCTCTGCCCATTCTTATTCACACCTACACCGCGCCACAAAGCTAAAAGTAAAACCTAACATGAGAGTAACAACGAGATAGCCGGAATACCGATGAAGATCGGAAGAAAAGAAGAGAAGGGAAACATTCGGGTGGAAGCGTCATCAACCGAAATTCCAGCCGGTGAAATCGGCGGTCGTTAGACCGGCGTCGAATTCGATCGGATTTGAATCGACGGAGGACGACGACCACGCGCCGGAGAGAAAGAGACCGGGCCCGCACCGGTCGACGGGAGCGGAACCGACGAATGAACGAACGTGAAGGAGAGGACTGTAGAAAGGAACGGACAGAGGGACGGACAGACGGATGGCCGGGTAACCCAGTTCGGATCAGTTCAAGCGATCCTGCGGAAGACTCGCCAGTATCGAGTCGGCCGTCGCGCACGAATCCGACATCATACCTTCCGCCAGTTGCCGCCATTACTGCGGTACCCGATCGTCTCCAGACAAATCTGTGCGCTCCACAAGAACATTGGTACGTTTACGAAAGAAGATTTCGATGCTGGTTGCCATAGTTGATGTCATCAACAAATAGTGACAGTGAGTACCAACAATTTTCGTGTCTCCTGTGCCACTTCGTTCAGAAAGCCTTCTTAGGGTTAGCTAAAGTAACCGTAGTACAGCAACCGTCGATCATTGGTTATCAATTAGACTCGTGGAATTTCCAAGCGAATTTCGTTCTCAAGGTAAGCGAATGGTATTGCAAAGATGTTACAATATCTTCGCGATGATACGCTATCTGTCAGTTATCACCTCCACCCCTCTTTCTTTCTATTCAAAGATCCGTTGTACGAGATCGTGTTGTTTTCGTTATTCCACAGGGGACACCGAGCGAGCGTCGCTTACCGAGATGCAGTTGTCTTTCTGCGGTAAAAGTAGCTAGCCGAGAGAGTGAGTGGTGCGAGACGAGCGAGCGTGATCGAAGCCGAGGGCCGGGGGAACATGGATGGACCGAGGGGCGGCGCGAGATTGCTGATCCTGTTGGCGGTCGCGTGGCTCCGTCCGGCGGTCGGGGTTAAGGACCACGTGGCGGCCTTGAACGGGACCGATCACCCGGCGAGCGTGGTCGAGAACGAGGTGTCGTTCACGAGCGGAGAACTGCTGGATCAACATCCGCACAGGACGCCCGGGAAACCGTCGAAGCTGGACATGAACGTCAATCAGATGATAGAGACGGACGACAAGTCGCAGTATCAAATCGAGGCGACGCAAACGGAGAACTCGACGTCGGCCCCGTCGATCGATTGTCGAGACGAGGAAGGATCGGCGTCGTCTTGCGTCAGAAAGGACCTGTCCGAACTGCTGGACAGGCTGTCCAGGATCGACACGTACAATGTGACCGAGTCGGTGCAGATCATAAGAAATCGGGACAGCGTCGCCCCTAGGAAGAACGAAAAAGGTAACGACGAGCTGCCGGACTCAAGCCTGCTCGATAAAGTTCACCGGTACGCCAGAGACCATGTAGTAAAGATACGTCTGAGCCAGGATTTAGTAGCCGGTAGAAAAGCTAGAACCTTCTTCAACGGTGAGTCCACGGAACGCGTTCGTGTCACGCTTTCGTGATCTCCGCGTCCGCGGGATTCGCAGATCGGCATGTTGGATCACAGTTTTATGTTGCTATGGACGTTGAGCCTGGCCGCGAACCGATCCCGATTGCTTGTCGCTGTGCGTTGGCCGCTCGCTGCACGCTGTGTGCTACGTGTTCGAGCTGTTAGAACTGGGTCTTGATCGTAGAGTCGCCTGCGTTCACTGTTTGTCTACGTACAAGTAGCGATGAGAGGCGCGTACGTTGTTCTTATGGTATTTGGATCCACCCGGAGAGAATGTAGAAAAATCCTCGCATCCAGCGGTCTGAACGTGTGATTAACACTTGGTCGAGAAAGTAGGCGAGTTCGCGCGGTTTTTCGAGCTGACTTTCCCGAAACAAGAAGCACGGGAGTAAAAGGAGCGACGAAAGAGGAAAGTAAACCTTCGTCTCCTCTATTTGTCTAGAAGCTAGAAACCTGCTTTCGGTTCCGTCACTTTTATGCCTGAATCCTTGTATTCAGGTTCTTTAAAAATGAGGGAACGCTGGTTTCAATTTCGATGACACTGTGATCAGGACCCAGTCATGCTTTTGAAAGAATTTGAGAACGGGAAGGAAAGTGCACGTACTTGTGTCTACTATACAGGCAGCCCCTCCGTCGGCAGGACGAAAGGTCGCGTAACAAATGAACGAATCATGATCGTGCAACATCGTGATACGCTTTTTCACTGATTGGCTTGTTGCGGAAATGTGCTAAAAAAATTTGGTCAGCTTGCTCACCGCTAATTGGCAAACATTAAAAGGCATTCGGCTTCTTCACCCGCGTCAAACACCAGCGTGTGCGACAGAAATTGGATGCGGTGATGACGATTCTAAAAATTGTTTTTATCTCGAGTGATTTTCAGCTACAATTTCGTCCGCCAGTTTGGAGTGTAACTGAGAATATGAGAAGGCGAGCGAGAAAGAGAGAAAAAGAGAGATGTGCATTATATGCTGGCTCCAGCATGGCTTACAGGACTAACCGCAGGGCTTTAATTTGCTGGTACTTTTGCTTTCAGCCATGTTTCAGGGAAAGAGTACCTTTTTAACAGGATTCGGACTTGGTTTTCTAGCGTTCGGTCTGAAGAAGCTGCTGTTACCATTGATTTTTGGTGTGCAGATCATTAAGAGCGTACTACTGGCACTTTTCCTGCCCAGTATCATTGGGAGTATCGGTAATATCGTCGGTAAAGGTACGTATTTTTCCTCTGCAGTACAAAACAGAGAAGTATTTTATTTGTTCATTGTTAAGTCAGTGTATAAATAAATTTTTGATTTTTAATACTCACATCTTTGATATCGATTAAAGTATTATTTACCATTATATAGATATTATCTGTTATTGTTTCACAAATAATGTAACGGAGGCATATTACATTTTTTTTGATAGTGATGATGCATTAATTTGAAGAACTAAAAATTGGGAAAAATTATGTTTAAGAAAATGTAGGAAAATTAGATCTCTAATCTGATACATATTGTTGTATCTTATCATTCTGCAAGATAACTAGTTATTATATCGCATACCCACAAAAAGTAACGTAACTCAGGAAAGTACATTCTTGAGGAGAAGTAGAAAACAGTTTTTGAATATAATTACTTCAATTAAATTTGTGATACAATTCAAATTAACACGTGCTTGTTGACAACGACAGTCTGTACTCAACTAATTCTAAGATGCATTTATAGAATATAGAGAATATTCGAAGTTTTTAAGGTTATGGAGATTTGAATAGTTTTTAAAATGATTTACAGCCCAGAATTCTTGAAAGTTTTGATAAATTTTGAATTTTGAATACCAAAGTCGTCGTCTGTTCCATTGTATCATGTTCAACGGTGGAATAATATAATTTGATCGCTCCAATCTCTTTCTCCTTTGTTCTCTATTCTTTTCTATGCTTGAATGGATCCTTCAATAGAACATTCAGAATACATCTGAAATTATTTATACACTGACTCAACATATTACTAAACTGAGAATTCTTATAAAACAATTACTTATTATAAACATTATTGATTTGAGTACATCAGTAATTTACCTTTATAAATACGTTGGTCGTTTATGTAAAAAGATAGTATTGCTAAGTACAAGGTAACTTTTTGATATATAAAATGTTTCTGACTTTTTCTGATAAACTGAAGAATCACAGAAATAAAAAAGAAAAAAGAAATTACATTGCATAAAGGATTACAAGGTTCACAAGGTGATATTACAAAATTATAGGTAAATATTAAAATACAATATGCAACAAGTAACAACAAATTTTGTGTCGTATAATATCACAACAAAATTGAATCTAACTAATGAAAATTGAATGCAGAAATCTATGTAATATTCTTGATTCTTTCATAGTTGCTCATAATTGCATAACTGAGCGTTTGTAACAAATCTTTATGAAATATTTGTTTTTATTTGTTTCTATTCGTAGATTATATTATCAGAATTTATAAGAAAAGCCTACAAGTATACTGTATACAGTACTACGTTTATAATGATTAATTTAAATTGTTAAATAGGATATCCTAAAACTAATTGTTATACAATTGCGACAAGAAGAATTTGAATGTTTATTTATTCCTTTTCTTGTAGGCGTTTCATCGTTTGCGCAATCCTCGCACACAACTGCGCAACCGGAAGAAAACTTCGAGTTCAAGGACAATTCCGATCTGTACAATGACGATTACTTAACGCGACAGCCTGTAGGAACCTTACCAGCCTCTGCGATGTACGAAGAGAACATGATGCAACCCCAAAAGGGTCCCGAAATTGCTTCGAGATATTCGTTCGTCGATCCTAGAATAACCCACGCTAACGCTGTAGCTGATCGTTATTATACTAGGCACATAGCTGGTCACGGACTTTCCAAGAAACAAGATTTCAAGGTAGTTATCTTCCCTTTCACAAAATTTTTGAACGTTCGTTTACCATATTTTATATCAGGTTTCTTAAAAATTTTAGTAGCTCTTTTAACAATAAATATTGCATTAACAAAAAAGCTCAGTGAGGTGCAAACATAGATATGCGATTTTTTTCTAAATTAATTGTGATATCCGAAATGTGATTAGACACATTTTGTAAGAGTAGTCAGAATATCAAATTTTAACAGTTATGCTGTAGCATTCACGACGATATAGATCCAAATTTTCAACCAAGAGGACATGAACGCTATAACATTTATTCCAAGAATATATGAATAAATTTTAAGAATAGAGATTTTTTTTTAGTTCCACTACATTATTTATTCAACATTGAATCTTTCTTCTTTCTCATATACAAAAAATCAAGAAATTAAATTCATAATTTCATAAAATCACGTCAAATGTTAATAAGTGTTATCATTTCTAATTTACTCAAGATACCGACTTAAGCGAATTTTTAAATACACAGAAAAAAGATAAAATAATGTGAAACTACTCATTGAATCAATTGGTCATCACTTTAAAATGCATAATAATTACAAAAAATTGAGGTTATATAAAATTAAATCAATAATTATTGATTTTAAAATTTGAATGCTGTTGTATTCACGTCCACGAACGTGAAACAAATATGCGTGTAGTCATTAAATAACAATAATATGAATGGCGTAAGCAGTAATAATGTAATATATCGATAACAACAGTAACATAAATAACATATTACAATAATACTGTAGTAATAACGGAAATATTGTATTAGGTGTGCAAATTAATTCGGTGCCTTTTTCGTAAGGAACTGATCTTTCCAATTTTTGAACTTTTTCTAACTGAAATAAGCGTTCCGATAAGCATTGATGGGTAACACCTGGTTGCAAAGCAAGCTCTTTTTTAGTTTTTCCAAAACATTAATTTTTCGAACCTTTTTTCAAACTTTCTTGTCTGTCTTGGACGTGGCTTGTCCAATAGATTAAGATCTACATTTCGAAATCTTTGAAATTACTTTTTACACGTTTTATACGTCACAGCGTTATTATCCAAAGCGGAACAAACCATTTCTTTAACTTTACAAGAAATGCAGAGTCTCAAGTGCTCTTTGTCGAATGCAATATTGTTTACTGCTATTAGGTATAATTATGCCGAGTTGTCGTTAATTGGTTTAATGTTCTTTAGAGTTGCTACTTTCGAATCACCACAGGACGGGTAAGGTATTTTAATTTGAATGGAAGTTACAGAGCGTTAAATGCAAAGGCACCGAATTCATTTGCTCGCCTTATACTTATATGTAAATGAGAATCATAATAACACATTTGACAATTTTATGGTTATCGTGCTTGTGATATTATTTATACTACTATCGTTATTACTACCAACTATCAAATTGTCATAAGTTATCAATTTTCTTTCCATTCTATTTACTTTAACACATTGTATGCCGGCCCCGCGAAAACGCGGGTTTGGAAGTCTGTCGCTTTAGCGCCAATAATACATTCTTTTGTTTGGCGATTTGTTTGTTTCTATTTCTCGTTATCGTTAAATTGCATATAATGAATATGGAAACCAATTTTAGTGTTTCACAATAATGTATAAAATTTTAAACATTTTCTTCACCTACTCATTGGTCGTCAACAAGCGTGCCTTAGATGCCACCGGCATACAATGTGTTAATAGTATACCTTAAACGTACGATTTTGATGTGTTCGAATTCTAAAAAAAAGGTGAACATTCTTAACAGGTGTTCCACGAGATTCCAACGAGTTCGTTGCTGTTAACCAACTACGACCCTTTCTATTCCCCTCTTTTGTCTCGCTTGGACGCGGTGTTCTCTCGTCTTGGCCACACAACCGAGGGTTGCAGAGAGTACGCGGTGTGCGCGATGTATCGAAGCCCGGCCAGGTACGCGCCGTACTCGAATTTGGTCTCGGCGCAGTTGTCGAGAGAGCTGAACGAGTTAAGGAGACCCAGCAGCGACAATCCCGACGTTCTGAGGTTTTTCCGGTACATGAAAGCCGCCAAGGACGGGCAAGACGGCGTGAAATGCGAGGATGCGTATGCAAATTGCGCGATTGCACAGGAAGATCAGACTCTCAGACAGAACCAGGCGATGCTGGCTACCTATCAAGACATCGACAAGCTGGTACACGCGAGAAAGTTGTAGGGGAGAAGACAAAGCAGCAAGGATTGGTTCCTAGGACTGAAAGTTTGATCAAAATCGAAAGAGTTTGTGCTTCCTTTCCTTGGCTTCGTGTGAAAGAATTTTGTCGATTGTTGTCAATTCTACTTTGGTATTCAGGTACGAGAGCTTTGAATAGGAGACGGTGACTTTGATTTTTGAAAACAGTCTGATAGGTGATCGATAAGAATTCAGCAATGGAAGCGTGAATTCTTGTTCTTTGAATATGTTACCTTGACTGTTTGTTTATGTGATATTTGAGTCCTTGGATTGAGTATTTGATTATTTAATATTCGATTCTTTTAGGTGTCAGACGGTTCTGGTACCTTTTTATTATTACCGATGTACAGTCAGTCACGGAAGTTTACAGACACCCATCAAATCTTAATTTTTTAAAGAAGAAAAGGAATCCAAACATTTTGTAAATTTTAATACTATTTCTACCACGACCGGTCAAATGACCGTTTTTAAAATTTTTATTAGAATTTTATATATACAACGTAACTGAATCGTCTTTAAATTTTAGACTTTTCCTCAAATATACGTATAATACATTTTTCAATATTCACTTCTTTTTTCATCGTATATTTTCTGAGAAAAATTTGTAGTCTCTCTTACGTGGGAATGTCGCAGTAGGAATAAATACAGGTGAAGTATCGGTAGGAATAGTGTTAATTCATTCGTTAAAAAATTCTGAACACGTATCCATTCTTCTTACGTTTCTTTTCCAAAAGACGTAAATAAATCAAAAACACAAAATCACGAAGTTTATTACACAATTACCACAGATGTATTAAAGTATACAAAATTTATTATTATAACTGTTACAATTATTTGGACACTGCAGAGATTCTCGTAAGATCGTTTCTTCGATTTATTCGCATTTTCTGGTAAACAAATGGAAAATACATCGTGAATTTTTCAAAATTTATCCAGTTTTAACTGGTAAAATAATTAATGTTCATAAGATGTTGGAAATTTTTGATGTTTTGTTTTAAATATTTAAAATTTCACAGTGCATATAAACTTTTGTGACTGACTATATATTTATCGTGCAGATCTGAAAAGGTAGCTAACATTTGAACACCGTCATAAAAAACGCTACATCGTTCATTTATTGCAACAACGACATAATTTAATAATTATCATATTGAAGAATACTATAGTGAAATACTAAATTGGAACAATAAGGTATCGAATTAAGATAAATGTTTTATAATATCGCCATTCGATGTCGTGAATATTTACTTACTAATTTGTCTATTAGATGTTATTATTTCGGGCAGCAATTAGTAAACAAGCCAATATTTTCTCGGAAATGGTAAGCATATGGAAAAAATGAAAAAATGTTATAATCATTTAGATCTGCGTTTTTTCTGTTAGCTAACTGTTCAGTGTCTGCACACGGAAGTTTAATATGAGTCAAAAGTTTGGAATTACTTTCCTCTTTATAATCATTTAAGATTTTCTGATCATTTCTTTATAAGTTTGAAATTAATGCTTCGGAACTGTTTTAGCAGTTTTCTGAGAAAATATGATTCTAAATCCTTTCATTCTCTTTCCATTTCATGATTCTCAAAATATGTAGGGATCCCTTATTTCTGATACATACTGTACACTTCTGATTAAAAATCTTAGGAGATTCCTTACGTTTATTCCAAATTTGAGAGAAATTACATAACTGCTGAAAATCATGTTATATTACAAAAAAGATACATAGAACTAGTGTTATTAATCATTTTAATCAAAATTAACTATGACTTATATTCGTAAATTGCACTACTTATTTAAAAAATGGCATTCTAAGATTTTTGTATGTGAATATATAATATTAACAAAAAATTTGAGATTAGTAAACTTATATAATAATTCAAGAGAGTAAGATTTAAAAAAAGAAGGGAAAAGATCTATAGCAGAAAGTTCCATAAACATAAAGGAAGGTGATGTTACTGATCATTTCGAATTGATAAACAAATTAAAGTGAGAACTGGAACAGTTACAATCAGGAAAATGATTCCGAACTTTTGACCAGTAATGAACGTCGGATTTAAGCTGTCTTTCTTATGCGGGCATTGAAGTCTCCGCGCAGTCTCCGCGACGCAACGCAGTGCGAAGCCTTATTTTGCATATCTCCATGTATATTTTTAAGTTCTTCGTTACTTAAATTATTCAAAGGACTACATATCAAGGCTCAAAGTCAACAAATCTCGTATTTGCATATCTCTGTATATTACAACAAATTGTTGCTCAAGCAGCTATATACTCGACAATCCAAATAAGATCAGAGACACTTAACGTGAAACGATTTCACAATATCGTACGGCCAGAAGGTTAGCAACGAGAGGATCAAATCACAATCATTACGTTGTCCATAATAACGGCACATGATAGCTGGATCCATTGGTATTTAAATGTTACGCTTTCGCGTAATAGCCGACTTATTATGGGTAAAAATAGGTTCGACGAATAAGTGTACGCGATTACAGACACGCATAACTTACCGAAGAGTGACTGTATGAGCATGTTCGTGTGGAATTCTATACTTCGAATCGCAATGATCGAATTCCATAGACTCTGTCTTAATGAATCGATGGAACCTTGAAAATCGTGGCGTCGCTATGTTCACGATGCGACGTTTCGATTTTCCATCAAATAACTGCAGTGATTTACGATTTAGCGGTTTAAGGTTAACGCTGTTCTTCCAGTGCAACACCTGATCGCTATCAAATCGATGTTGACATTTATCACAGTTTTACATGCATTTTTATGGACGTATGTCCACTGAACAATAACAGCACAGCACCGACTCTATTTCTTACGGTCCTGATAGCATACATAAATAAATGTTTAGCCAATCGTACGTCGTTTGTGTGATGATTGTATGCTGGCAGTGAGGTGCATACAGTTGTTGGTAACATATTAGTGGCGACAAATAGTATATATTTATAATAAATTGTGAGGATAACAGAGTGTTATCAGTTTGGTGCAGTGCTGTTAAATGAGCGGTAAATGTGAAAATATTGATTCCGTTTTGATGTCGATCAGGCGTTTTGTCGATAAATGAGCGATAACCTTCAATTTGAATGATGTAGCAAAAATGATCGTACGGCACAGAGCTCGGGACCACGACATCCCCTTAATTCCTGTTTAACCCTAAAATGGCGTTGCTCTGTGCTCTGTGGACTTAGATGTTTATTTATTGCCACGGATAACCGGGGCCGTTAATTTATTAATCAATTGTATGCGAGGTGCATGAACGTTCCTGCCTCAATTACTGTCTACTTATTTATTCGATCAGGGTCTGAGCGACGACCCAACGCCGGTCGGCGCGGTTCTCTTGTACAGTGCGAATTTCAATAAAACGCTGTGAATGCGCTATACATTTCTTTATTCTCTTCCAGGAGACGACTTGTCATTGAGAAGACGATATACCGTTGCGTAAACGATTTGAAACGTTACGAGTGTTCCATTAATAACCCGAAAGTTGTATTTCAGTTTCAGAGAAATTTCTTGTTTGCGAAACAAGTTCGAAGAGACGTTAACTCGTGGTAACAGGAAAGGGCCTGTCTAGTATCCAGTTCAAGACACTCACACACACATGTACACGTATACATGCATACAGAAAGGCATGGGTATTCGTTGGACACAAGAGAAAACGAAAGGAGCAGCGCGATGACGCACGCTTCATCGTGGATTACGAAGGAAAGTCCAGCTACTCCGTTTTCGTTCGTCACTCCTGCTCGTCCCTCTTTGTTCAAAGCTGCCCAGTTCCGGTCCTGTATCCGGGGACCACTTTCACTTTCAATTTTTACGCGTCTTTTTTCTCTTCTCCTCTCCCACATCGACCTACGATCCTTCGCGCCATTTGAACGTATAAATGAAACCGGCGACCGCGAGCGGATGCGTCGTATTGCTTTAAGTTCAGCCTCCGGTGCCATTGGCCGTGATTTCCATCTGGATCGCGAGATCACCGTTTTTTTGTCCCTTCATTTCCATCGACAAGGTGAGACGAGCGTTCTTGGCCCTGATTCCCGTAGTCTTCTTCAAACTGATATCGGTTTGATGGTGTATAGTTGCGTTGATTCCGATTGAAGTGCGGTACTCGTAGTAGTTGTATCGTGATAAGATTGATGAGAGTGTTTTTGTGTAGGTTTATCGAGCAAAAGGTAATTTGTAAATTGTAAGATGATCATGCACTTTTGGAAAATTTAAGAGTGCAAGGATAAACTAAAATAAGATATGCAAAAGATTTAAGGTATGTGAAAGTTGCATAGAAATATAAGTATGCATAAATATTTGAAAGGCGGTGAGGGAGGTCAAAGAATTTAATTGGGGCAGAAAGTTTAGACTGTCAGTGGATTTTTGTGATCGCATATGAAATATAATAGCTGTAATAGATCCCTTGTAACACTACTTTAACAACAGTTTGTTGCTACTTTGCAGGCTTATGAGTAACATCGATTATTATGAGATTGATAGGGAAAGTCGTAACTAGTTTTTCAATTCAAAATTATGCTGATTACAATGTGAGTTTATTGGTATAATAATTTTACAAATTCACCACACAGTTTGATTATTACGAAGTTGAAACTATAGTAAGATGTAATATCTCGAATGGGGATTGTAACATTAACTCTATGAATTAGCTGCTTTGTCCTACTTCAGGAATTCATTTTCCATTGAATTATTTACTAATTAAATTGGAACTCATTAAAAAGTCGACAAATTAATCTTAAGTAATGAAACTTAACGGGCATCATTTACTAACTACGCAATTATCGTAGCAGTATTGAAGCGTTAAGTCCAGGATTATTAACCCATTAACTGCTAAACTTCTTTTTTTAAATTTTTGACGGAAAAAGTTATGTAACAAAATAATTATATTCAAATTATGTTTTGTTGTTAAAATATTTTATATCTTTTAAAAAATCCGGAATGGATATAGTGGTAGATTGCATGAATAAAAACTAATAACAAAATTTTTTTAAATACACATCATCTGCTATAAACAATATTGACTGATATGTATAAAATGACATAAAATTGTCAAACGTACCTGATATATATTCTTTGCGTCAAGTGATGTACGTAAAATTCTCAAAATCTTCAAATGGGGATCGTGGCAGTTAATGGGTTAATTTCTTAAATGACTTATTTCGTCCAGCGAAGTGCATACATAAACGGCAATTTTTTTTTATCCGCTAGCGTATATATACGTCATAGGCATTACATAAATCCCTGTACATGTATATTATACTCATATGCATGTGTAATATATTCGAAGTAGACATGGTGTAATACACTATTTCACTTTATACGAATATATTCGTGTTAGGCATTTTATAATACATATGTTGATGACGAATATATCCGTCATAGCCACTGAAGAGGTTAACGCTTCTTGTATATCTATTGCTAATATTCATATATTAAGGAACAGGTATACACCAGATAGAATTTGAAATTGCAGAGGGAAATAGATTTAAATATATTTGTATCGCTCTAAATTGCTAGGAATAATAATTATTTTTGCAAATTTTACTCGTGGAGTCCAAAACCTGTCGAATTGACGGGTCTCGTAATCTTAGTATTAAATTTGAACCCCTCCTGGTTGAACGCCACCTTCGCATCGCATAACAAATTTTTGCAAATATTTCTGAATAATTTCAATTTCATGATAATAGAAATTTCAGGTTAACTTCACCTTTTATTTTTGTCTCTTCCACACCGTCTCCACGCATAGAGATCGTTATGGAAACAAGGCTTTTATAGAACAACATAAAGCTTACCTGACGGATCATTAAAATTAAATTCTGCACTCTGACCTCGTGAAGTCTCAAAATTCGTCAAATTGACGGGTCTCGTAATCCTAGTGTTAAATTCGAACCCCTCCTAGCTGAAGGCCACCTTCATACTGCATAACTAATTTTTGCAGATATTTCTGAATAATTTCAATTTCATGATAATAGAAATTTCAGGTTAACTTCACCTTTTATTTTTGTCTCTTCCACACTGTCCCCACGCATAGAGATCGTCACGGAAACAGGGCTTTTACAGAACAACATAAAGCTTACCTGACAGATAATTAAAATTAAATTCTGCGCTCCGACCTCGTGAAGTCCCAAAAATCGTCAAAATTGACGGGTTTCGTAAACTTAGTATTAAATTTGAACCCCTCCTGGTTGAACGCCACCTTCGCACCGCATAACTAATTTTTGCAAATATTTCTGAATAATTTCAATTTCATGATAATAGAAATTTCAGGTTACCTTCACCTTTTATTTTTGTCTCTTCCACACTGTCCCCACGCATAGAGATCGTTACGGAAACAGGGCTTTTACAGAACAACATAAAGCTTACCTGACAGATCATTAAAATTAAATTCTGCGCTCTGACCTCGTGAAGTCCCAAAATCCGTCAAATTGACGGGTCTCGTAATCCTAGTGTTGAAGAGGAATCCCAATCGCGTGTTGACGCTGGAAAATTCGGCGCTTACCGATCGAAGAGCGTGCGTGCTCGGCGTAACGAATACCATGGACGCGCGACCGGAATACAAGGTTACGGACCCGGTTCCTTTGAACCCGCTCTCCTGATTGGCCTGTCGAGCTAACGGCACTTCGGGATCCACCGCGCGGTTACGATCGAAATTGGTCCCTGGTAGACACTCGAGTGCGGTTCGTGTATCACGAGCAGTAACGTTTTTTCCCCTAAATCGTGGAACGATGTCGTTCCGGAAGCCGTTCACTTGACGAAGTTTGGTAAGAGTTGCACGTTGATTTTTTATTTAACACTGTCCAGCGTCAGTTTCTTTTTTTTCTGGCAATGAGTCGATAGGCGGGAGGGTTTTGACAGAACCATCGATGTGTCACTAAGGTATTCGTTGATGATCGGTTTGCTCGTGTTGGATTGTTTTGTGTAATTGGAATACGGGTGTTCGTTCATGTGAAACGGGTGTCGATAAAGCAACGTGACTGCAGGTGCAACACACAGGTGAGAAGCATGCGACTGGTGCAATTGCTGGTAACCCACGGTCTGGTGCTGTCGCTGGAACTGTTGGTACCCTGCCTGTCGGTCACCTTCGAGGATGGCACTTCCGGTGAACGGCCTGAAGCGCGCGGTAAGACGCCTAGAATTTGAAATTTGGTTTAAGACTGAAAACTACGGTTCCAAACTGAACATTTATAACAATAAAATTTAAGATTCAATGTTTGAAATTTGAAATTACAATTTTTTACGAAACTTCTGAAATTTACTAGAGCTGTATATAAAGCTATAAAATTATAAGATTATAGAATTATAAAATTACACAATTATGATATTTCAGAGCTATAAAATTATGAAATTACAAAATCATGGATCCATGAAATTATAAAATTAATCTTGTGATATTATAAAACTCTATTACTTATTGAAAATTAATTTATTATCAGAGAACTATGTGCCGGAGCCACAGGGACAGGTTCCTTTCAACAAAACCCGTCAAGGGAAAGGACTTTTCGACTGGATCGGTCTGGGTACAGGACGAAACGTGGATCCATATATGGCAAAAACGAATCAGGGTTGCTTGAATGGTGATCTAGCGGAATGTTTCAAATCGCAAGCTTTAAGCTACTTTTCCGACTTCTTCGATCACTCTCGCTATGACCTGAACGATTACGTAAAGGTCGTTAGGTTGTCCAAGGACGTTGTACACGAAGTCAATCGTCAGCCGTACGAATATTCTGGTGAAGCAAGGTATAACTTGATTTAAATTATTACTGCATATTTATGCTTAACTAACTATGTCATTAACAATATATTCTAGTTAATTAATTCTATTGCATGTATACACTGTGCAATCAATGTTTCAGGTTTCCTTAATATTGTATTCAACAATGACTGCAAGTATAACGATCCCATCATAACAATGCATAATTTTGTGAATAGAATTAATATTAGTGATTTCCCAGACGTTTTCACTGGTATAACGCAACTACCTTCTTCAATAATACACTTCATTTAAATAATTTTAATGAATGTATATTCTGTATGCAATGTTTCTTATTAACATACATATATTCATATACATATATACTTAAGTGAACAAACCAGGTATAGGAAATACAATGACTCACAAAAGTGATCAAATATTTTTCTTACATTTTCTTAGAATTATATTTTTGATTTAATCAAAAAATAATTCAATAATACGTTTTTATATGATAATAAATAATTTATAATAAATAATTTGATAAAAGAATATATATTCATATCGTTTGGTTAAATTTGTAAATTACCGCATATAATTTTCAAATAGTATTAGTAGATTTATAGCTCTTTTTACTTTTTTTTTAAATACTCAAATCTTATTGAATAGTATAAGTGCCATTCCCAAAATTTTGAACACTACAATATAACCTTGATAATTTCGTACGTTTTGATTTACTATTTTGTGCCATAACTCGTGAAATATTAAATAAGTAAATATAATAAATAGGTACATATTATTCTCATCAATTTGTCTTTTATTGCAGGTCCAGCGACTCTGAATGGGATCAATTGATGAAATTCGCTCTCAGAAAGGCAGAAAAATTCGTGAAAACCGTAGCCATTGAATTGCACATACCATCTGAAGAAACTGGAGAAAATCAAGTATATGCTCCTCGATTTCTGGATGAAATCGCCGACGAAATCGATACCCTTGAAGATAAAAAGGATACCCTTTTCTGTAAGTACTTCTTTCATAAATACTTCACCTCATCGAAAGTGAAGTAATAAATTGTAACGTTTTTTCCTTAACAGCCCGACATCAGCTCAAAAAATTGCTGATCCCCATGCTGATCGTATTAAAGCTTTTCAAACTGAAGCTACTCTTGTTCCTGCCTTTGATTTTGGGTCTGGCGTCCTTCAAGAAGTTCCTCGGCTTCCTGGCGATCGTGATCCCCGGTCTGATTGGCTTCTTCAAGCTGTACAAACCGCTCACGCAGAATTATCATCCACCAGTTTATAGTCAAAGCGGTATCGCTTACCCTTATTACAAAGAGAATGTAAATGGACATCCTTACGTCGAACAGGATATTCATCATGGTCCTGAATATCCAGGCGGCTATCACAGGGATTCAGTATCCTTTGGACAGGATCTTGCTTATCGAGGCTACCAAGAATATCAATCGTAATAGTGCTTAATTTTGAAAGAACTATAATACTTTGCGTAGGTTTCACTGGCTCTCTTTCATATCGAAGAACCTGATAGTATTATATTCTTTTATTGGTAATAATCGATTTTCTTTTTTGTATAGCTGTGCTATAACCTTCGAAAATAAGAAAAGAAGAAATGTTTAAGAAATTCTTGTTTTCGAGGATTTGTTTGTAGTCTTATAAAATCAGCTCTCTTTTTAATTTAGAAACTATACTGTACTATGTATGATTCCACTTTTGAACTGTTTTTCGTTCAAAATATAAGTGGACAGCCATTTTTTATGTACGATAGATGAAAATTTTTATTGAATTACGAAGTCATGTACATATTATTTAAGCTTGTATGTAGATACGTTTTTAACTCTTAGAAGGTACCATTTTTCTATTATACATATGGAATTATTTATTTTGTAGCTCTTTTAAAACTGTATAAACTGAGTCATCAGTTATTAGTTGTTATGAATAAATTGAATTATTTTTTCCTTAAATTTCTGTTGCCATAATTCGATTAGTCTCTAACACATTGTTTGTATGAAATAAAAGGATCTGTTAGAGATTAATTTCTCAATATCTCAATAACGTCATCAACTGTAGTAATCCTGATTCGTTACTGTTCATAATTATTTCAGCGGTTGGTTAATAATCCCATAAACCAGAAGTTATGGTAGAACAAGGTTACAGGAAATAGAAAATAAAATCCTGAAACAGATGAAGCAATAGCATTGCCGATTGCAATTATTCTGGCAGGCTCAAGAATAAAATGGAAATAATGAGCAATAAAATATATAAAATGAACTCATTCATCTAACTTAATTTACGTATTTATTATTTTTATCTCCATAAACATTGAATCAATTTCACCCCTTATGTTAACCGTTTCACAATTTGATAAAATATGTTACTACAGTTTTATTTGGCATCATGCAAACTGGTTTTATTGGTTTCCGTATATGTGGAAAACGGTGTTGTATGACATTCCATAAATACCTGACCATGGCCGCCTGTCTTTCTATATTTCTGCGACTTGTCATCCATTTCCCAGAGCCGGAAGTCGCGGAAAATAGGGTCACTGTGCTAGTAAACAGATTACCTTGAGAGCTGTATTCAGACATTTTTTTTTTTAATTATTTGGGTTAAATGATGTGTATTACCTACCCTAATACTGAAATAATAATTAGTATTTTCTAAGATATCCATTGATAAATAAAATTATCTTAGTTAATGTTACATTTTTAGATTTTTAATTAAATAAGGAAACCTTGCATTTTAGTGGTAATGTCATAAATTTTGCCATAAATTTTTAGCAGTGATGTTATAAATTTTGTCCCAAATGAAATTAACTTTGCCTCGTACGTAAATTACAACAAAGACTCCAGTATCTTTTACTTGTAACCCTATAAAATTCTTAAAACAGATCCCAGTTATTATCTTTTACTTACAGATGCATTGTTTAAACGATTTGGATACTGATTGCTGCAAGTATATCTGCATCTCAGAACTAGAAGCAGTGCTGTAAAAAATCCTCAGTGATGAAATTCTCGAAGACCTTAAAATTAGAACAATTACAGAAGAAATTATACAATAATACAATAATTATAAATTGAAACTGGATTATCATCCCAAGAAATTAACAAACAAACTATACGTTACTAATCTGTCTATAAGACAATGAGAAAAGCATTCCAAAAATTTACTACAATATTGCAATAGCTTCTCCGATGCTTTTCTACTGAGAAGACATTTTCGTGATATATCCACCGAACACCAACAATTCAATTTACTGAATCACTTTACAACACAAATTGTAAAGTTTAATGGAACAATAGAAAAGACAAAGAAGACAAAGTCAGAGTTTACGCTGCAGGAACAATGTTGAAAGAGCACCCAATTAAAACATACAGAAATGTTAATTATAATTGGTGCAAATAAAAATTAATACATTTGTATTCTAGCTGCATAATTCTGTGTCAGTTCCTTACTGTCTCTACCTTTGCCTTAACGTCTAAAAATTGCCTAAAATTCCTTCTGACGTTATCGCTACTTATTTTTATTTAATAAATTTTCTACGGGCAATGCCTATAACAACAACAAAAAATTACAAAACAATAAATAGTGAGCGAGCACAAATAACTTAGCCTAATAGAAAACTATAAAGTTTAGACCTAAGTAAATTAATATCCTTAGAGAAGAAGTCAATATTTTGGTTATAATGATTAGCCCTTGAATATATTTGGCAAAACGGATTAGTAAAATTTAGATTGGAAGAGTAGAAGATAGGCTTGAACAGCAATGAATATTATTGATATCCGCATCGATATTTCATCTCTACCTGGAATCGCGTCAGAATTTCTCTCGCAAGCATTGACCAGAGAAAAGGACAACAATAATAGCTTCGATCGTACAGCAAACTCCTCGGATTCCTCAGTGTCAACGTACTTGCGTTTAGACATCGTTCACGCGTTTCTTTCTTCCTTTCCTGCGCGCGACATCCGCGTGACAAGCGGAGCCCGAAGCGGAGCTTGAGTCGCGTGAAAATCTCGTCGCGATGATCACGCTTGCTTCTCTGTCTTCCATCCGTTTAATTCGCAAGTGGGGGCATACGACAACCGGTTCGATGCGATTCTCATTCGCGATCCAGAGAATCGAATGGAGCGGACCTGTTGACCAAGTGGCCTCGTTCAAGCTGAAGACCGGAAGCGGCCCGCCGTCCCCAGGCGATACACGGAAAACACGGAAAGCTGCAGCAAGAACAGCCGATTTTGCGAACCAGTTTCTATCGTCATGTCTTATACAATGAAATCGTGCACTTCCGTTACAAGTACCATAGGCCATTCTTAACACTTAACCAAACGAATGCGGAGATCTCTCATTCATTCCTCTGCCTTTGATTCTATTTGCTTTTGTTATTAGTTGGTCTTGAACTGAAGTTGAATTTATTACAAATTGTGCTTTGGAAGAGCAGAAAATGCATTTGATGAACTGTGAACAACACTAGTTCAAAACTATCTAATAACAAAAGTAAATAGAATAAATGTCATAGGAAAGAATGGGAAATCTCACATTTTTTCCTCGACAAAGTACTGCCATTGATTCTATTTGCTTTTGTTATTAGTTAGCCTTGAACTGAAGTTGAATTTATTACAAATTGTATTTTGGAAGAGCAGAAAATGCATTTGATAAACTGTGAACAACACTAGTTCAAAACTATCTAATAACAAAAATAAAGAGAATAAATGGCATAGGAAAGAATGAGAAATCTCACATTTTTTCCTCGACAAAGCGCTGCCATTGATTTTATTTGCTTTTGTTATTAGTTAGCCTTGAAGTATTGTACACAGTTCATTATACTATACATTCTCTGCTATTCCAAAGTACAATTTTTAATAAATTCACCACTAGCTCAAGATGAATTAATAACAATGGCAAACAGAATTAATGGCAGTGTTTTGTCAAGGAAAAAAATGGGAGATTTCCCCATTCGGTCGGCTAAGTGTTAAGATTCTTCATGGTCGTTGGAAAATTCGAATCTGGAGGATTAGTCGAGGTTAAACGCATGATCATTCTCGCATACCTTTTCATTTCCGGTTATAACTTTCTGCAAAGTGACACAAATTGTCCACTGTAATTTCTGGATGTATGTAAGTAACACAAATTACTGATCTGTCGATTTAAAATTAAAATATTGAAATATTTTATACAGTCTTCATTTATATTAATCCTTGAAACACTTTTATCATTATAGCAAAATATTTGTGCTTTAACTACGCAAACGTAACGGGAAGTAAAATGACCAAACACAAGTTTAAAATTCTACTAACACTAAAAAGTATTTATTGCATTTAACTGTTTCAGCGAAAATTCTTAAACTCACTTTTGATATTCTGCGGATTAATACAAAAGAATAATCAGTTATTTATTAACTGTGTACTACTAAATAGTATCTGTTATTTGTTTACAGAGAGGAAGAAAATTAGTGAAATATTCTCTTTATGGTATAGCTGCTATCGTATAATTTGTTTTTTTTTCCTGAAATTTGTATGCAGTATGGTCTGCTTTAATCCTTCGCAACTGAAATTTTATTAACTTATTTACAAATAGAAGGGAATTACAATTAATTATTGTTTCTTATTCTTATAACAGTGGTAAGAACCGACAGCTACAATTAATATTGCTTATTATGAATATAAAGAAATAGTAACAAAAGGATATAAGAATATGGTGATAAACAAATTACACAAAGTAAAATAAATGTAGGTACGTTAGTATGTCGCATTCAAATTGCATAAATTATAAAGGTTTAATTGCTTACAATTTCTACGATCATTCAGGTACCTTTTTTTGCATTCTCCAGCATAATTCGCGAAAGAAGCGTGTATCACTATGGCCAACGTTTCTTTCGGATCGCATAATATTTCATCAGCCTTTGCGGAAATCACCGTGGTTCCTCAAACAGGATAAACCCGTTCCAGGCATCCTTATCTATCCCCCCTCCCCCGCACGCCGACACACGCGTGCACCGTCTAAACGCGCGGGAACGTTTCTATAGTTTCACTTTTAAATGACCCGCCATTAATACGCAGCGACGTCTCCAGCGATCCACGACGGTCGATATTAACGACTCGAAATCAAGGTCGTTGACGACCTCGACGACCGTTGAACGACGATGACGGTGACCTTGATACACGCGCGAATCCATAGGGGTGACGCAGAGGGAAGCGAACTTTCCTGCACAGGCACGGTCGACCGAGCCGCGGAACGAAGCCGCGCTAAATCGCTGATACGAACGGTAACGTGCGAGGAAAAAAAATGAGGGAACAAGGTTACCCGGGAGAAAGTTAACGAAACAGGTAGGTATCAGAGAGGCGCTCGAGCAATGCAAATCGACTAGGGACTGCACGTGACTGGTTATGATTTTTTGTCCACGCTCCATCTGACGACGGGAGAGACCGATTCCTTCTGTAGCCGGAGAAATGGTACCTGTCGAATGGATCTTATCTACAATGGTTCCAAAAAGTATTCGTATACTGTATTATAAGGAAATTCATCTACTTCTGAAATTCTGATTTCAATGAAACTTTATGTGTGTACAGTACATTGTGAATCCTGCATAGAGCAATTTTTTTGGCGGCAAAATATCTTTTAAGGGGATCGATAACAAATTTCAAAGTTTCAGCGATTTCTCATGCTTTGAATACAAGCTTTTCTGTGTTCCCTTTTTATGACAGGTCGATAGAATATTAAAAATTAAACATTTTCTATTTGAAATGTTTTGCTTCGGCAAGTACCATTTCAAAGTTATCATTAAAAAATGAGAGAAAACTCTGAAACTTCAACGCTGGTTTCACCCCTTTAAGACGGCATTTAGATGAAAAGAAGAGATTAATTCATACGTAAACTATTACGATCTACATACCCACAAAGCTTTATCAAATACTTCTATCAGACTCAGAATTTCAGGGTTAAATGAATTTATTTGTGACATAGTGTACGAATACTTTTTGGAGCCACTGTACATATGCGGAAAAGACCCGGAAGTTTACGTCCTCTGAAATTTTTCTCTATAAACTGCAAAAATAATATGTGAAAGTAATTCGAAATACTAGTACAGTGGTATTGTTATACTCTAATATGTTAGATACAATACGTAAAAATTTCTAAAAGAATACCTAAAGATTAACTTCCGATTCAATGAAATTCCGATTTCAATGAAATTTTGTGTGTGTATAGAACACAGTGCGCCCTGCATGGAGCAACTTTTTGGTGGCAAAATATCTTTTAAGGGGGCTGATAACGAACGTCAAAGTTTCAATGATTGTTCATGCTTTAAATACAAGGTTCTCTGGGTGCTTTTTTATGACAGGGCGATGGAGTATTATAAATTAAACATTTTATATTTGAAATGTTTTGCTTCGGCAAGTACCATTTCAAAGTTATCTTTAAAAAATGAGAGAAAACTCTGAAACTTCAACGCTGGTTTCACCCCTTTAAGATGGCATTTAGATGAAAAGAAGAGATTAATTCATACGTAAACTATTACGATCTACATACCCACAAAGTTTTATCAAATACTTCTATCAGATTCAGAATTTTAGGGTTAAACGAATTTATTTGTGACATAGTGTACGAATACTTTTTGGAGCCACTGTATCTGTTGGGATATGATATAGTGTACGTTTCTGATTCAGGTGAATTCAGGAATTTCAATTAAAAGGCAGGTCGTAACAAATATAGAAGTGTGTAATAAGTATAGCAAGTTCGCAGAATTGTGGTGCAATAAAATAAGCCGAGAGAAGTATTTATGTACAGATACTTTTCTATATCTACTAATTAACGTAAAATTGAAAAATCCCATGAAAATTAACTTACGGTTTCTTTTCCTTAGTGATATTCGATCACAGAGATCAACCTCTAAATATAGAATACGAGATTCCAATTGAAATCTGTGAGTAAGATGAGTGAAAACCGATCACCCACGCCGCACAATGGGGCCATCGCATACCAAAATTGTAAAAAGTAATTTTTAAAACATATGTTTATAATAGAAAATGTATTTATATTTAGTTAGTTGGGAATGTGAGTCATGATTTGGCATTGTCCTTTTACTATTTATTGATTTCTTTTTTTGCCAAGTAGAAAGCTCCGAAGTGGTCTATCTGAATATTATACGAAAGGAAATCATCGTTTACAACTATATTATTACCTGAAATTAATTACTAAGTAACAGACTCTGGTCTACCTAGTATCTACCTAAATTATACCAAATTTCGCCTTTATGTCTCTGCTACTTTTTGAGCTATATTTAATTGAACACAGTTAATTTTCACTTCATTTTTTAATTATGAATACAGTGGGATGCAGTATTTATTTTGATTGTATTTTATAGATTGAAGTCTATATAATAAAAGAATAAGTAGCTGCCAAGCGCTGCCAATGCGTAAATGACAGAAACAAATGTTTGTTGCTGATATCAAATTTTTTTGTAATACTGTATTACCATCTGTGACATATATATGTATAAAATTTTAAAAATATTTAAGAAATGAATTGTAAGATTTAATATTTGCAATAAGCAAAGTTAAATCATAGTGCATAAAAACAACAATTATATTAGTGGAATCGCATCGGAAAAGACTAAAAGATGACCCAAACATATATCTAAAGTAAAACGCTATCAAAATATATTTTACTTTAGAATTCTTTATTTTAATCAATTACATTACTCTAATCTATAGATTAACTCTTTGACTGCTAAAGGCGTATATTTACATCCTCACATGTCTACCAATATGTGCGAAAGACGTATAAATGCGCCCTCAATACATATGTACAAAAAGCCTGTATATATATACGCTTTCGAAATTTTTCGTACAATAATTTTACTAAACTGATGTATTAGGCGTGCAAATTAATTCGGTGCCACTGCATTTAACACTTTGCAACTTCCATTCAAATTAGAATACCTTTCCTGCCCTATAGTGACTTGAAAGTAGCAACATTATACACTAAGGAACATTAAAACAATCAACGACTACTCGACATAATTTCATCTAACAACAGTAAACAATTTGGCGTTCAACAAGAAGTATTTGAGGGACTGCATTCTTTTTCCTTTTGAATTGAAGAAAAATGCTTCTGAAGCTAAAGAAATAGTTTTTTCTGCTTTTAGTAATGACGTTGTGAAGTATAAAACGTGTAAAGAGTGGTTTCAAAGATTTCGAAACGTAAATTATAATCTATCAGACAAGTACGTCTAGAAGAGACAAAAAATTTTCAGAAAACTTTTGATAAACGTTTGAAAAAACTAAACAAGGGCTTGCGTTGCAATCGAGTGTTACCCACCAACGCTTATCGCAATGTTTACTTCAATTAGGAAAAATTTGAAAGTTAGGAAGGTGGGTTCCGCTCAAAAAAGGCATCGAACTAATTTGCACCACTAATAATATAAAATTTATTGATTCATCTAACATAGCAAAATACAAATAACAAATTTTGATCAATGAGTATAACGATGCGTGACTGACAAGCGAATATTGCGCCGAAGTCAAAGAGTTAAAACACTTTTTCCAATAATAATTTCATTTAATTCAATAATTTATTAATCAAAGAGAAGATTACTTTGTACGCTTCTAAATAATCGTACAAACTTAATTATGCGTTCAAATCGATTTAATTGAACGTTCAATTTTCACTTAACTTTTTAATTAAGATTGCAGTGGGATGCAGTAGGCGCGCCGTCTAGCCTACGAAACGGGCCCGTGGCTCTGACGAATCGTTCGTTTGGTATTCAACGTAACGGTCCCGGGTCCGTACCAAAACACCTCTGGAAGACCACGAGATGGAGCCGACGAGGAATAATCGGTTACCATATACGATTCCGCGGCGGCATACTTTTCCTTGTTTTTTCATCGCCACGCCGCGCCGGTTGTTTTGCCGATCGGCCCTGCGGCTGGTTTAGGCTCCCTCGTTCCGGATCGAACGGTACGCCCGAGTTTTCGGCGGCACGCATTTGAGAAGAAAAAAATTGGAACGGGCTGGTTTGCATTGCGCGCAACGCGGTTTTCAATTTGTAATGCAAATTGCAACGCGAACGATACCAGGGCCGCTCGTTTTGGAGATGAAAGCTTCCGCCTCGCCTCGAGGTCTCGTAGACGAATTTTGACCCGTTAATCGGGTCATTCCTTGGACACGATCTTTTCCTTCGATGAAAGTGTGAGGAACAAATTAATTTTAGTTGGGTCGAGCTTGACTTTAGCGAATCAACGATTCTGTTCGCAAGCATTAAGACGTTTATTAGAAGTTAAGTAAAATTGAAAGAGCGTTAGGAAATTATTGAAATGCTTTCGAAACTGTTGTTTGCTTTAAATTCCTTTTTTTCTGAAAAATCCATGTGACTAATGTTAGGTATAATAAAGAATATGATAATATAGTACTCATATTGTTCATAGTGACTACATGAAATATCTGTTTTAACCCTTTGCGTTCGATAGGTGGCTGTTAGTCACCAAAATGATAATTTCGCAAATTTTCAGACTTTAGTTGGTTTATTTATTAGTTAAACTCATCAGGTTATATAACCATATATGTAAATTTTAGTATATCACTTAACTAAACTAAATGACGTATAATATAGGCGAATTTTAGTAAATATTTCAAATTTTTTAATTTTTGAAGTTAGTATCATTAGACGACTAATAGTCGCCTTTCGAGTGCAAAGGGTTAACTGAAAATGTTGGATATCTTAGAAATAATTGTAGGTATTAGTAAAATGGCTCAACAATTCTCCAGTGTGAGGATATCTGGAGATTCAATTGGGTAAGGAGCTTTAAACTTAAGTCGATTTGATTAAACGCTGCTTTATATCTGTTTTTTTTTTATTCTTGATGTAATAATCGGTTCAACAACTACATACGTTTTCAATAAGTTGACCTTTTATTAGCAAAATAAATAGGTAAGATAATTATTTACATATGAAATCCATGCAACTCGATACTTATATTTATTAATATGATGTCATAACATCAACTGTAAAGGTTATAAGATCTGGAATAATTATCATGAATTGTATGAAATCGGTAGAAACAAGTGTAAATACTTCAATGCAAAGTCATACAAGATATCTTAAGTAATTCACACGTTATAATAATTGAATGGCGAAACAAATCTGTATTCAGATTCCCTTCTTTTATTTATGTTCATGAAGATATAAATTTGCATAAAATTCCGTAGTCTAATAATGTGCTTTTGACACAAATCAATGGAAGCAAATAATTTCTAACAAAGTATATATTGTCTTCAAAATGTTCGTTTCCTTGGTTAATTGTTTAAATCATTAGAGGTAGGAAATGTCCTTGAGAATCGAGTCCGAATTTTATTGCTTAAAATGAAACTAAATTTCACCAGAGCTTTATTGATAGGATGATCTTGAATATTCGTGAATTTGAATATTTGAAAGTTTGGACACCTACAGATCTAAATATACGGAGGAACTAACATTTCACGTTTCCAAGATTGGAAACCTGAATTTGAACCGTTAAACCATTAAACACTCAAATATTTCGCATGCTACATCAGTTGAAAATTTAAATAACGAGAAATTTGAACGTTCCAAGGCTTAAATTAGATATTCGAAAACTGGAACCATTAGAAATTTGAATATCTAAATATTTTACGCATGGCCAGAGGTTCGAATCTTTCGAATCTGAACATTTAATTTAAGTTTTAACAATTAAACAATTCATTTACAGTAGCCGACAAAAGTTTAAGACGACGGAACAATGTAAAATATAATTTTATGGTTCGCAAATATTGTTTATCTATTCATTTTTATTAAAATTATGGTAGAACACTATTTATTGAATATCATATTCTTGAGTATTATGTACAGTAGCGAACAAAAGCTTAAGACGAGAGGATAATATAGAGCATAGTTTTATGATATACAAATCTTGTCTATATTATTATTATTTATCTGTATTATTATTTGTCTATATTATTGTTATTTATCTGTATTATTATTTGTCTATGTTATTATTATTTATCTGTATTATTATTTTTCTAAATTATTATTATTTATCTGTATCATTATTTGTCTATATTATTATTATTTATCTGTATTATTATTTATCTGTATTATTATTAATCTATTTATTTATCTGTATTATTATTTATCTGTATTATTATTTATCTATATTATTATTATTTATCTGGTAGAACACTATGTATTAATTAGCATAGAACACAAATTTTATGTATACTGTTATTTCTTATTAATTAATTTATTATAATTTATTTATTTTCTTTGACCTTTTGGTTTTAAAATTTTGTTCGCCACTGTATTTACGGTTTAAGAGATCAAAAATCTAAGCGGTGTCGGAAAATCATTGTCATGAACGCGACAATCTCTTTGCCATCCGCGAAAGCAGCCAGAGTTAGCAAGAAAATAGACTCGATTCAAGAATGAAAAGCGGATGTCGTTGTTTTTCTGCGCGTTCTCCCTCCTTAGCTACGATCGCTTCGATCCCGGTGACATGGACGCCAGTTGAACTCGTGACTGTCGCTTAGCAGTCGCTTGATCACGGCAACAATTTCAAAAACGATCAACTGCTCTCCTATAAAACCATCTATCATTGGGGACATTGGCAAATGCGATTCTAGTTCTTCCCAACTTTCTAGCGTAATTCCTTGAATCCTTCATGCGACCAGACATCAAAACGTACATCAAATTCATTTAATTTATTTTGCTACCCTTTCCTAAGTGCAATTGAACCTTCTATATTTAATGATATGTACGCAATAATAAAAGATAATAAAGAATTATATTATTAACTATTTAATGGGCACAAATTTTGTATAAATTACAGATGGAAGATTTCAGAACTTTTTGTTTCTAGACTTTATTTTCAGAAAGTGCAAATTAACCATTCAACTTTTTTTGTTATAGGATAGGCTAATCTTTATGTGATAAATTCTGTTATAAATGATGTAGTTAACAAAGTTCGTCTTGTATTAATAATTGAAATTATTTACTTTTTATTATATTTTGACAATAAAATAGTAATTATATGTGAAATTATTCTTTAGGTATTTCTTGCCGTTTTATTATACTGTACAGGTTAAATACTTAACCTCCTATTAAGAATCCACAATAAACTCCTTTAACCCTCATATTGTGTTCATAAAACAAAAAAAAATTATATAAGAATTGTAATTGTACATGTGTACTAGTTTAATAAATTTGATACAACTTATTCTTCTATATTTTTCGGTATACATACATCTCAACTTCAGAGGCAAGTCGTATTAGATTACACTTTCTAAATTTTGGAGTTCAGCAGATTAGAGGTGTAAAATCAAGACCCCTTTATACTATTTGGTTCGCAACAATATACCAGTATTTCAAAAATTAAGAAGTTTTGGACCAAATAATATTTACTATTAAAAGAGTGAAAAACTTGATGTACAAAATATGCCAACTATTATTTCTGAGGAACAATAAAGTTAATACTAGAAATATTGATAATTATAATGTACTTATTTGCAGCAAAGAAATTAAATTGAAAATTATATAAAGAAAATACTTAACATGAGGGAAACAAATCTTAATAATAAATAGTAAAAACTATAGTAAATTTCTAAAAATGTAAGTACCATAGTAAGTTTATCAGGTTCCCATGAAAAATTACGAATAAATCATTTCAACCCCCTTAGCATTCTAATATTAATAGAGTTCAGTTCTGGGTCCAGAAATACAAATTAAAATACAAGTTAAAAGTTTTGCTATAAAACAAAAAAATTAGTTAATTTAGACAGCCTTAAATTATACAAAAACAAACACAGTAAGAAGATTAAAAAGTACCACCCTTCCTTTTATTTTGCCTACAAAGTTTAATCATTACAGTTCGATACTTTACCCTTGACATAGAACGACGTCTGGGAGACGTCAAGATGTTTTGAAACGTTTAACACTTTACAGAACTACTAATATATTACGTTATAATATTACTTAATTATTGTCCATTAACATTATATATCAACCAAATTAAATGTTATATAGCAATTCAAATTTCAAAATAAAATGTCCTGTTTCTTGCAGATAAGTGTTTGGTTGAGCCAAATTAAATGGTATTTTTCGTACACGTCAAATTCCGTTTTATCCGTATGTCAAGGGGTTAAATGAAGAATTCGCGTTCGGTTGGTAAAACGATGCGAACGAACGTATCTGGACGATGTTACAGGGTCTCGCGTGCACGAGGTTTGAACTTGGCACACTTCGTCACACACGCCTTCTTCTTGGCGTAATTGTTTCTTGTTACGGCACGCGGTGCCGCGATATTTACTTTCTTTACGAGCGTAATATAATGCTGGCCCGTTGCTTTCTAGAGTGTTTTTCACCTCGATTCGAGTTCTCTCGCCGGGCCACGCTCACGGAATCGCTCGCCGTGCACGTGTACCGCGCCATTCTTTTGTTTGCATTCCGTTGCATTCTGTACTGTTCGGTGCCATTAGTGCCATTAGTTAGAAACGAATCAGCAGGAAAAGCCTGGAAAATGGGCAAGTACAAAAACGTCGGCCGTGAATTATCCGAGTAAAGAGTCCGTGAAATGGCATTGATAAATTGTATTTTCTCCGCGAGTTCCGTATTCATTTGTTGTTTACGAGCCGAGTGCGTGTTCTACGCTCTCTACCCGAAAACTCAGCGGCTGGAAATACAACGATGAACGATAAAGATCCACAGCCGTATAAACGATTTACATCTGAATACCAAAGCCTCCCGCATCTCCTACAGTACATAATTTCTAACTCATGACTGTCTGAACGAGTTAACATTAGATTTACAGACGTTTCTTGTGTATCTATTTCCAACATACATATATTAAGGAATAAGGTATGAGTTGAACAGAATTTGAAATTGTAAAACTAAGAGGGAAATAGATTTTAACATATTTGTATCGCTTCATCGATAAAAGTTATCAAAAATTACTAGGAATAGTAGTAATATATATGTTGATGACGAATATATCCGTCATAGCCACTTAAGAGGTTAACGCTTCTTGTATATCTATTTCTAATATTCATATATTAAGGAATAGGTATACACCAGATAGAATTTGAAATTACAGAGGGAAATAGATTTAGATATATTTGTATCGCTCCAAATTGCTAGGAATAATAATTATTTTTGCAAATTTTACTCGTGGAGTCCAAAACCCATCGAATTGACGGGTTTCGTAAACTTAGTGATAAATTTGAACCCCTCCTGGCTGAACGCCACCTTCGCACCGCATAACTAATTTCTGCAAATATTTTTGAATAATTTCAATTTCATGATGGCAGAAATTTCTGGTTACCTTCAGCTTTTATTTTTGTTTCTTCTACATTGTCCCCACGCATAGAGATCATTACGGAAACAGTGCTTTTACAGAACAACATAAAGCTTACCTGACAGATCATTAAAATTAAATTCTGTGCTCTGACCTCGTGGAGTCCAAAACCCATCGAATTGACGGGTTTCGTAAACTTAGTGATAAATTTGAACCCCTCCTGGCTGAACGCCACCTTCGCACCGCATAACTAATTTCTGCAAATATTTTTGAATAATTTCAATTTCATGATGGCAGAAATTTCTGGTTACCTTCAGCTTTTATTTTTGTTTCTTCTACATTGTCCCCACGCATAGAGATCATTACGGAAACAGTGCTTTTACAGAACAACATAAAGCTTACCTGACAGATCATTAAAATTAAATTCTGTGCTCTGGCCCTCGAACAGCTTTAATCTCATAGCGCACTCACCCCAGTTAACTCGGGTTTAAGAAAATGGTACTTTTCAACGGCGCCCGAGTTAACTCGTGACACCTGCAGTATTGGTTTTCAATATAAATACAACAGAATATACTCGACATTCCTTTTTGTGTCATTCCGTGTTTAAAAATTTACCATACCGTCGTAAATTTGGACTAAAAGCTTATTTTTCAATATTTTTTTGATCATTTTTAAGTTCTTCTTATTACTCAAGTTGAGCAAAGTAAGTGCAATTACAGTAGCGGACAAAAGTTTAAGACAACATGACAATGCAAAACATAGTTTTATGATATGCAAATATTGTTCATATACTTACTTTTCTCGTCATTATGGTAGAACACTATTTATTAATTAGCATAGTGCTATGTTTTATTAATTAATTGATTCGTTTTTTTTTACCGTTTGGTCTTAAACTTCTGACCGCTACTGTACCTTTAATTTCTTTTGTATAAACAACATTTTTTGGTGTTTTTTTTTCAATGTTTATTAATGTTCTTCCGTATTTTAAGAAAATAGAGAATAAAAAAATTGGTGCAAAAACGACCACTTTTTAATTTTTTAACTGGCATCCAAACCTCTCCAAAGCTACTTCTGAAACATCCCTTCAGCAACCGAGACCCAGAAACTGAACCAACAGCGTTAGCATCAAGCCGGGCAACCCTCTTGGGTATCGGTAACTCCCGGCGATGAATATCCATAGAAACTATAACCATTTGAACGACACACAGCGTCGCAGTGGTTGCGCGCCCAGCAAGTGGTCGTTCGTTTGGCCGGCGGCGCGGCGTGCGTGCTCCACATCCGTGACACGGTTCTCGCGGTGGGTCGTGGTTGGGTCCAACGCGTCCAAGAACCCATGCTGCCTGTTTGTGTACGTTAAAACGGCAACAAACGCCTCGATCTTCCGCCGATGGAGGCCCGGAAGGTGTCCGCCGCAGGGGGAACCCGTTTGCGCGAAGCCCTCACCTTGGGATGTTGGGTCGGTGCTCTTTTCAGCGAGATCGAGCCGCGTAGAAGGAGGCAGCCGTGGAACGATAGATCCCACCACCGGTTGCCGAGCGACCAGTCAGCCAGCCAGCTTGTATCAAAGGCAAAAGTGGGCACCACCCGCCCCGTGCACGCCGCTTGCTCGGTTCCGCGCCTTCCCGCGGGAAGGTGGTGCTTGCGTACCGTGTTTTCGCGTACACGCACCTACGGCCAGAGATCTACGTATATAAAGTGGCCGGGGCGAGATGACGGGTTCAGAATACTCGCTACGCTCGATCCACACATCGGGTGGTAACCACACGCGGCCAAGGGACCAGCCTCTGACCAGCGATCAGCTCAGACAGGAAGGGACAGAGAAGAGGCGGCGTCTTAGGCAGCGCGCCCTCGACCCAGCTTCCGTTCTCCGGGGGATTGAAATTTCGGTGGGTAGCTTGGTTAATCATTGTGTAATATATGTACAATCGAATGCGAGGAGTTCGTGTAAATTAACTTGGGGACAATCGAGAAATCCAGGAAAGATGTTGTTAAAGTAAGTTACACAATTCTCTAAGTTTATTGAACTTTAAATACACATAACTTTTGAACCAATGGATTCCTAAACCCCAAACCGTATCGTTTCTATTCATCGAGTACCAATAAATACAATAACGATTTCAAAAATAGTTATACAATAGCGGACAAAAGGTTAAGACCGAAGGGTTAACGAAAACAAATTAGTTAATTGATAAAAAATTCGTATTGTATGCTAATAGAATTATAATAGTGCTCTACCATAATGACGATAGAAATAAGTATATGAACAATATTTACATACCATAAAACTATGTTTCGCATTGTCCTGTCGTCTTAAACTTTTGTCCGTTACTGTACTGGGTTCGTTGCTTCTGCAACGATTGATCTGACTCGATTGCTTCTTCAGATTAATAAGGCTTTTATTGATATTAAGAAAGTATTTATAAACAAGTGTTTGTATTTAAGGTATCGATATTTAAGTTTTGGTATTTAGGGTGGTGCTCTTATGAATGTTATCTAAGCACTAATATTTTAGGTAATGGTATTTAAGAATTAATGTTTTGGTGTATCCATATTTAAATATTTCTTTGCTTATTTTATTTAAATAGTGTTTTATGTAATATTATTTAATGGACGTTGTATTTAAGCTCGAATTTTTAACCCAGGAGTTATCGCATGGATGACATTAGTAAGGGATGCTTGTAAATCAGTTCTATTTTTTTATGTGTTATACAACAACTTTTACATTTTATTTGCATTTAGCTTATCGCTAATTGCTTTAATTATCGACAAAAGATATTACGGTTATAAATAGTTGTATATACTTTCATTACTAAATCAAATTTTAGAATGTACAACGTTTGTTATTCACGTGGCTGCTCACCCAACATTTACAAAAGCAATCACTGCAAAATTAAAGTATTAATTAATACTGTTTAGTATTTTTTTAATTTGAACTTCACGGATAATAAATTTTTTTACTCCATTTATTTTAGTATACAAAAGTAAATGTTTTGTTGAAATTATTACAGAGCTGTACCATTATAATTTTTACGAGATTAACTCCAAGCAATTATGATTTCTTTTTATTATAGTAGTGATCGTGGCGTGAAAAGGTTATAAAATTAGTCAGATATATCAATTTGTATGTTTGCAACGAAATTGACCAAACCTTAATAAAATTAAGGTAAAAGGCTTGACTTGAGAAGTATGGAATGGTATCAACTATAATGTCTAATACAGTGTACTTCATCTAATATTATTAAAAAGATATATGTCATCAATCGACATCTTTATTTTAAATAGACAACAATTCACAAATAATAAATATTATAGATATTCAAAACTATCCACGTCTGAATCAAACTTGACCGGCTTTTTAAATTCCTGCTATGATATGGCTAGACGTTGACATTCTGCTCAGTGGTCACGCAATGTTCGTGACAACGTACTGAAGCAAAATTCCGCATAGTAATTTACATTTATAGATTTTCTACTAGTAAGTGAGGTACCGTTAATCGCGTATGGTAATCTTTTTTTTATTGTCAGGAACCTCAAAACAAGCATAAATACTGTGCCATCAATCCATGCCGCTGCTTGATGCTTTCATTTGCAACCTCGTTATATCATAATTCCCGCCATACTTGAGTGATCCATTCTGGACCGAAGTAGGTCAGTGGGATGTTATTTTGAAATCCTATTCGTGTTTTTGCAATTTTACGATCACTAGTGGAGTTTAAAATAAATTTTTGAAATATACGGTACGCTTTACTTTGCATTTAATGGTGAATCTTCGTTAAATCTTGTTTTGGATTTAATCGAATCCTACAAATGAACTTAACTTCTTAATTCCTCTAAAAATGTAGAATAAATGACAGTAACTTACTAAATCATTTGAATACTTGCCTTTTTTATATTTTTCGCTTAACTGCAATATATTTCGTAAGTGTAAATTATAGTATCGAAAGGAAAATGGTATAGAAGATACCGAAGGTAATATGTATACCTTAATATGCTTGAGTTACTTCTAATGAAAATGATTGATTAATTGCGTGAGTCATTGCATGAATTTCTTAATAAGAATGATAAAATTAAAGTTTGGCATGCTGGTACTTTTCAAATCCGTTAGACGTTCGAATACCGTTATAATTAAATTCCGTATGATTTTGCAGATGAACAAGATGAAGAACATCCTGTTATTCCTGTCGATCTCGTGGCTGGCCATGTGCCTGGCAACCCCGCTGGAAAAGCTCGATAAAATCAACGTCCTCGAGCAGCAGTCCGTAACGTTAACGGATCGAGCCAAGTACGAGGAGGAATTGCTTCGCAAACTGAACTCCAAGTGCTCTCAAAACGACATTAGCAGCTGCGTGATGCTCAAGCTGGTCACTTACATGAACAAGCTACTGAAGAAGGCGTCGATCGAGCTGACCGACGACATCGAGATCAGAAAAACCAGCCAGGCATCCGAGGAGGTGATCACGTTCGAGGCTGGCAGAAGCAACGACGAAGAGTCCGAGGTCCTCGACCTTGTAGCGAACAAGGTTTACGCGTTCGTCAAGTCCCGAAGCATCAAGTGGAGAATTCTGCCGGAAGATGACGTTGTCGTTTCCGCCTCGGAAGACGAGAACGGCTCGTTGAACCTTGGTTTATCCATTGAAAGGGCGGACAACGTGCCCATACAAGACGGTAACTACATTTATTGTCCTTATAATATTTTGTTAGGTCATTTGAACAGGTCGCTGAACTTCTGTTGATCTGTTCAAGAGGCGAATAATATTCTTACGCAGGGTGGTAATCGGTCTTTTGATCTTTGTAAAATTTTGTTGGATCGTTGGAGTGGATTGTTGAAAGGATAAAGAATTGTGATCGTTCAGTTGATAGATGTATGCAGAACTTCATTAATTACGAATTAGTAATTTTATCGATGAATTGTTTTCTACAAAATACTATGAATGCTATGAATGTAACGCAATATCTTTTAGGACAATGATTACTTTTTTTTGTTAAATTCAGTTAAATCATCAGGATAGATTGTTGAATTTTAGTACGTATATCTGCTACGTAAATTATTTTCTAGTACATATATGCAGAATTTCAATCTCAGATTACCAACCGATCGTTGTTTTCATCAAAATATTCGAAACATTCTGAAACGTGTCCCCTGAGATAGTAGAAAATCCATTTCTCTTTAAACAGTCAGTCAGAAGACACAGACGTTTCTTAAAGCGTAAGGTTTCAGGTATCTACCAGCTAACTTAAAGCTTCTTCCTCTTACCCAAGCCTCAACAAATAAAGGCCTGATCCTTGACATTCAATTACCTTGATATCTACTACTTAACTTGAAACTTTTCCCTCTTACCCAAGCCTCAACAAACAAAGGCCTCATCCTTGACATTCAATTACCTTGATATCTACCACTTAACTTGAAACTTTTCCCTCTTACCCAAGCCTCAACAAACAAAGGCCTCATCCTTGACATTCAATTACCTTAATATCTACCAGTTAACTTGAAACTTTTCTCTCTCACCCAAGCTTCCGCAAACAAAGGCCTTATCTTTGCCACTCAATTACCTTGACACCTGCTTTTACTTTTCGGTTCCCCTTCACGATCACCCCATGCGTTAGTCGTGCCTTCCTAGACTTTACTGCCATCGAAGAAAGTTTCTCAATTTTAACATTGCCGACGAAAGCAACGCTCACAAACCTATCTGACGTCTGTCTTTCAGGTCGCGGTAAGAAGAACAATAACATGGGTCCGTTGATCGCCGCCGCGGTGCTGAAGATCGGTCTGATAGGTGGTCTGGCCTTCAAGGCGCTCGCCTTGCTCGTGGGCAAAGCGTTGCTCCTGTCGAAGATCGCCCTACTGTTGGCCGGCATAATTGGCCTGAAGAAGCTGTTCTCTCAGCAAAAGCACGTGACCTACGAGGTGGTCGCTCATCCTCATCACAGTTCCAGTCACACGTTCAGCTCGGACCACGGCCACGGAGACAGCTACTCCAGCGGTTGGGCCAGGAGCTACCATGGCCAAGGTTCCATTTCCGGTCAGCCTGATGCTCACGAGCTGGCCTACTCGGCGCACGCGAAGTGACTCGACAGTTTGGACCCGTGGATTCGAATTCGTGGTACCTGATGAGATTGCCCGGTGTCTATTAGACCGAGTCAGGTCCACCGATTCTTGCCAGCACGTTCTTGCCGTTAGATTTAACATCTGATTCTTTCGTATCCTTTTTCTTCCTTATCATCTGTCCTCTACGCTACTATACCTGTCCACTCTTCATCGTTTCCACTTCCTATATTCTTCTACTTACTTTTCTGTTCAAGTACCTCGAACGATACTCTTTATTTCTTGACCATATTGGACGGACTATGGACGGATACTGTTTAGACATACGTGGAAGCTTCGATTGTTTACTAGATCAACGACAGAGTTAACAAGGTCAACGACTGATCGGGTAATTCATATTTACTGGTTGATCTGCTGACTTCTGGCGAAGAATTGGATTACAGTTCTATCAGCGGTCGCGGAATCACGTTCTCACGAACAATTACGAAGTTGTGTCACGATCATAGATGAATGACGGACGAACGAGACGCTCCCATCGACACACTAAACGACGGACGTACCAGAACGGACTGTTGCACACCTCTTTGTAACTATACCCTACACGTCAATTAATTTATAATTAATTTATTCGCCCGTCCCGCCACCGCGGAGCGAAGATTGTACAATAATGTTATATTTATGTTGTTTTTTTTTTACTTGTATAAATAAATATTTATTGTTTTTTTTTGTAACGTGTCTGACCCTATGTCTAGCTGATCCCGTGTTGAAATCTAGATTAAGCCGTATAAGGATCTCGTTGTGGTATCATTATACTACTTTTTAGAGTTGCTGTTACACATACATATCATTTACCATTTTGATATGAAAATCGTATGTGTGAAACAATTAAAAGGTCGTAAGATAAAACATTTTATCCAATATTAACAATATGGATATGTTATTGTGATTATATTTTAGTTTTAACGTTATATAACAATAAAACTAACAAAATAATAGCAACATTATAGATTATCTTGCGATTCTTTGCTTACTATTTTCTAATGAGATTTAAATGATCAAATCGACGATTCTTCCCTCGTTACGAGAGATCAGGATGTTACACATGCCAGTCGTTACAATTGCGTTGCTAATTGCTGGCTATTATCCTGAATTACGGTACTTGAAAGCATTCATAGCAATTACACGTTTCGTGCACGTGTATGTTTTATCGCGGTCTTTCGCGGTTGATCCGTATGGCGATTCCGATTGAATCCGAACGGGAACATCGCGAAACAAAACTGGTCACGTAGCCTCGCAAAACAAGACTTTCATTTCGCGAAAAACATTCAATTCAACGCAGGTGTTTCATATTAATGTCGGACAGGTATCTGTTACGATAGCAATAAACGGACGAGCTAAACAATTCATTATCCTTGGTCTGTTTATCGTCCGGAAATCGTTGAAATGAAATCGTTTGCCTTTTCATTAACCGGCAATTTAAGCGAAGAATAATTAATAAGCCAATTACTCATGTTCAAATACTTCGAGCAGCAGTTAATCGTGGATGTTAATGCAAATGTGTGTTTTTATAAATATACAATAGTGGACAAAAGTTTAAGACCAAAAAGCCAACGAAGATAAACAAAATAATTTATAAAAAATGGGACGATAAAAGAAATTCGTATTCTATACTAATTAATAAATAGTGTTTTACCATAATGATAACAAAAATGATTATATAGTCAATATCTGCAAACCATAAAACTATATTTTACATTGGCCTCTCGTCTTAAACTTTTGTCCTGTACTGTAGCTGACGAAATGGAATTTGGACAGAGATCTGCTTCATCATGTGAGCGTTATAGCGTGCACCTTACTTTGAGTTCTTTGTCTGTCCATATTTCATGCATATCACAGGTGTTTCATGTTCTTTTGCGTATTCAAGTTTCTTATGAATGCATAAATGTCCACACTCTAATAATTACTACCCACGTTGAATTAATTATGCCCGACATGAAAAATACAGGAGATTTAATCGCTTGCCCAATCAATCTTTTTATTGCGACTAATTGGTATTGATATTAAGTACTGTTATTGATGCTATCATTGCGAGGAATTTTTAATACGATACTTGTGGATGCCCGACAGTGAAAAATGTGCCGAACGTCTTATAATATTCACCGTGTCGTGCTTCGCTTTACTGAACTTAGCGGGACTTTAATGCCGGGTGTGACGATTTCTTCGAGCTGCTTTAGGAATTTCATTCAATATGGCCTTCTTTTGCCTTAGGAACGCTTGCTTTATCGATATCTCTGTACTGGGTCACTTCTTCGAAGGATAAATATCATTCTCTTTATTCTCATTCCCTCTATAAAAGATATAGAGAGACTTCTGACATTGACTAAACGGACAAGTTACCCGTTCAATTATTCTTTTAGTTCCTTTCCACTTTCTCTGAACTTTTTTATTAACTGACGTAGTTCATAACTAGTAATTGTATTTCCATGGAATGAAGAGAGTGATACAGGAAGATATTTGAATAATTTCATGAATCATTGCATTCAATTCTAAACTGCTGCTTTTTACGCAAGTTCATACATATTTTTATGAACATAGGTAACTTATGTCGGTCTCCAAATAAATGCTGTACTTTGGACATTTTAGATATTTTTGAGTATTATGTACAGTAGCGGACAAAACTTTAAGACGAGAGGACAATGTAAAACATAGTTTTATGATATACTAATATTGTCTGTGTAATCATCTATATTACTATTATTATTATGGTAGAACACTATTTATTAATTAGCACGGAATGCAAATTTTGTTTATCGCGCTATTTATAAATTAATTAATTTGTTTTCGTTGACTCTTTGTTCTTAAACTTTTGTCCCGTACTGTATGTATTATACATTTCGTGATTATTTGCATATTCAACTTTCCCATAATCTCATAGTTTCTTTTATAGATTAAATTCATCAAATCTCATACTATATTTCTCGGATTTCAAAATTAATCAAAGATCAATTTACAAAAAAAACTGAGCAATTCGAAATGAGAAGCAACTTTCCGCCACAATTTTTGTGTTCACAAAAACACAAACTTTCCGAGGTTCCCGTATCCTAGATTTCCGACGTCGCCCGAAGGTGGTCCCCTCCGACAGGGCTGACAACTTTCGGAGGTGCCGAAGATGATCGGGGCGAAGTATCTCTCATTCAAATGAGCCGTCCTCGTTTCGCGCCGACCGCTTTCTCCTCCTCGATTGGGAAGAATCGGGAAGGAGATGAGTGCTCGATAAGGGACACCCAGGAGGAAGAACCTCTCTCCGGGCCCTCTCTCTGAAGAATCGACTTTCGGTTTCGGGTGAGAGAGGAGGCGGTCATCGTTGACCCAGTTTCCGATTCTTGGTAAATCGAAGAAAAATCGACACGTGGCTTTGTGCGCTATGTGCGCGCAAAAATTCAGACGCGACCCAGCAACTATCGAAAGAGAGAAATTTCGCGTATACTACATGGGCGGAATTGTTTAAAAATTTGCGAAGACAATTGCAGGGTACGCATAACTGTCCTAAGTATTAGGACAGTCATTTGCGTACTGACCATTTATTGCTGGCACTGTACTAAGTCGTCGGGTCGGCAAATCGAAGTGGTTCCGGGATTTTATTTTTCGATTTCCCCCGGTTTCTTTGTTATATAGTTTTCAAATCGTGTCCCCTTTCGATGATAGTCGAAAAATGGACACCCAAAACCAGTTAGTAGCTAACTTGACGTGCATTTCTGCGGTTCTCATCGTATAATCAAAATCAGTTCTGAGAGGTTTTGTTCCCAACTAGTAATAAATATAGTTTATCCTTGTTAGTACTAATGTTTTAATACCAATTCACAAATCAATCCTTAAATCCTAAACGATTACTCTCATTCCTAGCAATTTACGTTGACTTTTATTAATGGAATTGTATGAACATACCCTAATCTATTTTCCTGTCTGCAACTTCAAAGATTGCATGATTTATACCTTCTTTTTAGTATATGTGTATTAGAAATAGATACACATATGTCCGTAAATCTAGTGTTAATGGAAGCTTAACGAATTCGAACCGCTTCGTAGAAATTAGACTGACGATTTTCTCTCCGTTACTGCCGTTTCACGATCGAAAATTTGTAGCCTGGTTTCTTTTCGGAAGCCCGCGTTCCTGGTTGATTCGGAGAAATTCGTCGCGAGTGGAGAAAGTATCCGGCTGTATCGATCGGATCTCGTGATTATCGAGAGCAAAGAGGATGTCGAACAGACGGTAACGGTGTCGATAAGTCTGTGAATGATCGACCGCCTGGAGTCGACACACATTCGCACCTATCGAAAGGAGAAAACGCCTCCGTGATAGATTCTAACGACCCATCTCCCTACCCTCACCCGTGGCATGTAGAAGCCTGGGCTCGATTAAACGCTGCTGGCATTTTTTGCTGACGAAACAGGGATGCCAGGATGCGTGAATTCTATCGAGTTAGGTTTACACGCTTGAAAAATGGCCCATTATCGCGTTCGGTATTTAGAGCTATCGTTAACGCTAGGCTCGCGGTCGTAAAAACACAAACAGAAGCCGCGCACTAATTAAACACTATTATTTTGACGGAATAAAACTTTATTGGAATTGTAGATATGGAAGAAGAATTCGCATAAATTAAATCATCAACGAATTCTTTAGCGATCCTATCAAAGCGTTCATTTTTCTATTGAATGATTTTGTAAAATTTATGATTGACAAAATTTAAAGCAGAACTTTTAATTACATCTTCTGTCAATCCTTTCGAACTTCTTAAAACTTCCATAACTGTTAATGGTGATTAACAAAATTTGAAGAATTTTCAATTGATTTAATCTTCTCTAGATTTTGTGTAATTTTTAAACATTTCTCCAAAGCAAGAGAAATTTATGGAAACATATAACGAATTTTCTATTGATCTCTCTAAAACTTTCATCTTCTAGCTCAAACCTAATTCGAACCTAATCTCTTCAATGTTGTCATCATCTATGGCGTACTTTCTTAAAATTTCTACTAACTCGAGAGATTTATGACTAACAGGATTTGAAGAGCAACCTTAAAGAAATTTTCTGTGAATTTCAAAGCTTTCCTCCGTTACCTTGAAATTTCTTAAAACTTTCTTAGATTTCCATGATTCGAGAAAATTCTTAGTTGACAAAATTTGAAAGATTTCTATTTTCCAAAGGTTACAGTAACCAAAACATCCTGAGCTTCGAATGTTCAACTTCTCACAAGATTCTTCTTCAAAACTGCCCTCCCCCTGTTCCAAAACGGTGAGAAACCTCCAAAAATCGAAACACCAACATCCACGTACTCCTTTCCGAGCCACGGAACGTGGAGCAAGGAACGAAGGAGAGGAAGAACGAGGAAGGAGCTCGAATCGAACGCGAGAGGACAACCTATCGGGCGTCTGTCGAGTCCCCAGCGAGCGTCGATCGGGTTTCAAGGGTACACGATCGTCCGTGTGGCGTGGCGTCGTGGCGAGGAACGAGCGAGCAGTTTCGAACCGGGCCTAGTTATACCAACCAGCCAGGGTTACGTACATATATGTATACCGGGTATCGTTCGAGCAGCACGCGAAGGGAAGTGGAACAGAAGAGAAAGGTATGCGGAGAGATGAACTAGTTTCGTGCAACGATCTGGGCCTGGCCGTCGATCGAGCCAGACCGATCGTTCCTCCCGCTGATCCTGGACGCTAGAACCAGGAATCATCCTCGCACGCAGGGTTTCACATGATTATACCGCATACTTGGGCCAAGCGAGGAGACCTCTTCATGGTGGCTAATATGTGGCGCGGCCTCGCGTGGCAGTGCGTTAATTGCATATTGAAAAACAGCGGGTAATCGCAAGCGGGCAGCGGCGTATCGCGCGATTCGAAATCGGCCACGTTCTCTTCTGCTCCACTAAAGTCGTGGAAAGAGGGAAAGGAAGCCGCGTTGGACGGGCGGGGTACCGTATCAGTAGCCGTTGATATCCGGTGATCTAGAATAAAAGAGCCGCGAAGATGAGAGGCATGGGATCCGGCAGCGGAGGGAAAACGAGAGCTAGGTAAAGCGAGATGAACGGAGACAGCAGGCGAAGGTGTACGCCCGCGTGGAAGCGTCTTGCTGCTCGCGTTTGCTAGCTTACTCGCTCGCTCGCTGATGCGGCCTCGCAGCCAACCGCGGCGTAACGCTCTGAAACACCTCGAAAATAAGAATTAAAAAAAAGAAAGAAAGAGAGGAATCCACGAGAAGATCGGCCGAGCGAACGAAAAATTGCAGGCTAATGTACACGGCCGACAACACGAACAAGAGAATGGTGGTCTCTGGCCGGTCTGACGCGGCGGCGATGGTCTCGTTGCTTTTTTCATAGTTACAATCACCGACCGGCACGTACAACTATATAAATGAGATTTAAAGTCCGCCAGGATGCACCACTCGGACCTCCGCCGTAGGTTCCGCAGGTTCGCTACACTTTTGTGCTTCAAGAGCGTTTCATTGCCGCGAGTCGCGTCCTTATTTGGCACGTGCGAGTAATCTTTCGTTGATATCCTTATCGATCGCCAGGAAGTTTCGAATTCGAGAACGAACACGGCTGTGAACCACGGAAAACACCATGGATTGGTTCGAGAAAACACCGATACGAGGGGGGCCACGTCGTTGCCTGGCTCTGTGCCTTTTGATCGTCTGCGTGCTGTCTACCGCGAGACAGGCGCACTCCGCGGATGCTAACGACACCAAGGACGCATGGAACGGATTTTCGAGCGGCTGTTCGAGCACGGACTCCAGCAACATGTCTGTTTCCTGTTACGGGGTCAGGATCGTCAGGAAGATCGTGCAACAGCTGCTGGAGAAGTCCAGCAAGGAACCGAACATCGAGATATTCGACGGAGTCAGCCTGGTCGAGGTACCAGGAGTCGCCCCGATCAGAAAGGGAAAGCTGATGAAGGGTTTCGGAGGCATGGGCACCCTGATGCAGTTTTTGGAGGGAAGAGAGTTGAGAATCAAGCTACCGAGCTTCTTGCCGCAGAATCTTGAGAGCGCTCTGCAGGAGAGTCTGCCGGTCGATCAAGGTTAATTGAGGATCCGATGGGAACAGGAGAAATCTATGGGGTACTTTGTGTGCACTGAGAAATTTTGTATTGGTTTCAGCCAGAGGAGGAGGCGGTGGCGGCGGATTCGGAGGCGGCGGCGGTGGTGGAAAGAAGGGAGGTGGCGGCGGGATGATGATTATGGCGCTAATGATGGGTAAGATGATCATATGAATACAATGTTATCGTGTTGACTATGATTCAAAATTGGAAAAATCAAATCAAATACTTTTTAAATGTACTTTTTATATTCGCATAAAGTACCGTTTTAGATGACTATACACGTTGTTTTAAAATGTTTAGGTGTTAATTTACTCGAATAAGAAAACGATTTCTTACGAATTATTCTATTATTACTCCACTGCACTAATCAATTTTCTATTTCATTTTGTATTCCAATGAATGATTGCCGAAATATTTTTTCAAATGTTTTTCTTAGTTTACTATATTAATAATTATATAAAAATATGAAGCTGCTTATAATGACTGATATGCATAAATTTATACGTACTGCTTTACTCGAAGATAATACGTGCTGTACATGGTTTATCCCTTTATTTAAAACAGTTATTCGATGTAAGAGGTTATTTGAAGATAATGTGTTTAATATATTTGCTCATTGTATACGATAATATTTGAGTACATTAATTATAAACCTTTTGATATATTCAATATTGCCTTATATTTTATAAAAAAGAAATTAAATTCTGTCAATTAAGCATATTTCTTTATTCCAAATTCTTTTTGAATGAAGAAGTTACTATCTGAATTCCAGTTTCAACTGCTAATATTAATTTTCCAAACAAAAATTTTATTTGTTTAGAAATTTATATTTAGTTAAACTGTTCAAGGAGTTCTTTAATAACCATACATTTTAAATTTATCAGAGAGAGCTAGAGCAGTAGTTTCATTAAAAAAAGCTAATTCATTATTAAATAAACGAGTTCATTCATTTTATCTAAAGTGAATGTAACCTTATTTTAAATGTGAAACCATTTTAACTTATTTAGAGCATTCCAATGTTATATACTTCAACTACAAACTTAGAAGCATTTCATTGAATTCTTTTGAGTGTGCTATTCACAAACTTCAGTATGCCATATTTAATACTCTATGAAAGGCAGTGTATCTTCTATATATATTTACAATAATAAAATCATAGATCTAGAGCTTCATTAACTAACAAATTCAATCTTTGTTCAGTAGAAGACAGATATTTAAATGATGAATAAAATGAAAAATTTTGTAAAATTTTATATCAAAGTACAACAGCGAACATAATTTTAGTACAAAAAATAGATTGGCACTAATTTATTATTTAATGAAATAATTAGCAAAAAAATATTCAATCTGTTCATTGTGTTTGGTTTGGGTAAATTAATTAACTCATTTTTTCTGATTCTTCTATTTCCATCCTTTTATTATCGTAGTCCCAAATATCATTCTAAACTAACTACTAATTCCATTCAATTTTGTAATTCCCAGGAAAAATGTTGGCGGCGCTAGGATTCGGTGCCCTCGGTCTGCTGGCCATGAAAGCGTTGATGGTGTCCGCGTTGGCGTTGATGCTCTCGTTGATCGTGGCCGTGAAGAAATTGGCGAGCGGCCATGAAAGCGGCGGCGGCCACCACGTGGTCTACGCGCAGGACGTCGGCCATCACCACTATAGAAAGAAGCGGTCTCTCGCCGACGAGGATCACGACCTTCCGTACAGAGGGTACGCGCACCTGTTCGGTGATTCACGGGTGTCCTGATGCGATCGATCGACCCACACGGAGCCGTTCGTCGTCCTCTTCGAGAGCCGAGACGATAACACAGTATAATTAACCCGCGTCGAAGAGACTTTACGAGCGACCCACCAGACACAACACCAGACACGAGGACGCTGGTTGTTGACAGTGACAATGACATTGGACACGGTATAATAGTGACGGACATGACGGACAACTCTGTTTAGAAAGTGACACGATAGAGATACTCGCAACGTATGCGATAAGAAACGGTGTTGAGAAACGTAACTAACGATCGGTTGTGATGATCACAAGGACGGAGAATCGACGACACGGACGGACGCTGGAGAAACCAAAGTACACCTTATCGAAGCATGTCTTATTTATTACCCTCCATTCTACATGCACACTCATCCACTCTTTGCATCTTTTGTACTGTTTATTTATTACGCAACCGAATAAAAAAGTAATTTGTTTACCAAAAAAAAAAAACTCGTGCCTGTGTGTGTGTTCCATTATATCATTCTGCGAAAATGATCGGGGAGAAGGTGCGCAGCGTTTCAGAGTGTTCGAAGAAAATTCGTAATCGAGAACGATGGACCAAAGTATGCGTGTATCTCGAGGATCCGTTGAGCGTAGGAAAATCAGCCGACGGAATCGGAGTCGATCGAGGAAAGTGTGCCAACGAGTCGCCGGTGCCGTGCGCCGCATATCTCCTTCTGGCCTGCGATGCTCGCGATTAAACTCTCCCCAGTCTAGCTATTCCTAATCGAACGGATTAACAAGCATAAAGAGCCCTGCACGCAGAAACCTGTGCCCTCCCCCGTGATCCGGATGTCCGCGTTGGTGGGACGGTTGTGGGTAAGCGTGTCTCTTAAGTAGCACGACGCGGTTGTGCAAGAAATCGTGCAAAGTGAAACGTTGTTCGGGGAATCTCTAGCATCTCTAACACCGCAGTGTATCGTAAGTGTGATCGCGATTACCGTATAAACGTTTGAGCCAGGTTGGCCAGCTTTTTCATTTAATTAACCGTGTACATTCGTGCACCGATTTAATCGCTGCTGGCCAACTTATCGAGAGGACCGTGAAGATCGTTTATCCTTGCAGCGATCGAAACATGGATTCCTTCTTTTCTCGCGTGTCCTGGAAAATTGTTCGTTCCGCAGGAATGGAATTAAACGGTTTACGTTTCTGGGGAATTATTCGTGTTTCCAGATTAACTCCTTCGAATCTTTTCTGCGAGAGGAAGGATAACGATGATCGAAGCCATGGAACGGTCGATCGAGAGAGTCGGCGCTGTTTCACAGAGCTCCTCTTTCTATGCACCTCGTTCTCCCACCTGGTGCAACCTGTCCCCCCACTTCCGGTGATTCTTTTCAAACTAGGCCTGTTCTCCGGTCCCTCCCATCGAGGAGGGCTAGGAGGGGGGAAAAGCGCGACTCACAGGCCGAGACCCACTGGCACACATTCCAGGGGTTTCCTTTTTTACGTTTAAAATATCATAAAACTGGGGGAACCCGCAGGAAATCAACTCAGATCGCGGCGCGACCGTCGCGCAACGCTTCGACTCAACATGCAGCACGTTCATTTTGTTTTTGATGCTTGTTAATTCACTTCTGTTATTATTATTATTATTTTTTTTTATTAAAGCATTTGAAACCTCGTATGAGGTATATTTCTGCTGAATGTATATATAATATTTGCTTAATACATTAATTTATATGACTACATTGCATTACACTTTTAAATTACAGTCTTTCAAGAAAGTAAAAATACATTTGCAAGCCCATATGTTTAGCTGAGCAATTATAGATTCTACATTTATGGGGAGAAAGAGTCTCTTTTTCTGTAGTTGTCTAATTAGCTTTGCTGTGTGTGTCACTTCTATTATTAATACCGATTACTTATGAAACATTAGTACCGTTACTAGTGGTGAAGCTATTTATAAATAGACTTTCAACGTGTTATTTATCCATTCAAAGATTCGCGTTTCTCTTTATCACCTTAGTTGTTATTTATGAACTTTTCCAGTGTTCGCAATATCTTCTTATTACTGCATCGGTATGCATTCATTCTCAAATGGTTTTTAAATTTAAAAATGAAACCTTGTCTACCCGATTTCCAGAGTGTACTCCGTTAATTCCAGTTAACACTATAACTACCAAGATCTGTCAAAATGACCAATTCGTAATTTTTCATGGAAATTTTGTAAATTTATCAGGATACCTACACCTTCTGAAATTTATTGTGATATTCACTGTAATCATTACAGTTTGTTTCCCTTGTATCAGATATTTTTTAAATATGATTTTCAGTCTAATTTCTTTGTCACAAATAAGTACACCCTTACCCGTTGGTAGGTTTATATGTTAACCTATGTTCTACCTATAAATTTTATCAATTTGTAAGCACAAGTGAATCACTTTTCATGCTTACACATCTTTTAAGGACACTCGTACGTTCTTTTGACTTTCGTTTTCTGTTCTGCGGGAAGTTCTGTTGTGTTCGATGCAACCTTCTCCCGGAAGGAATCTGCTTTATCAAAATCAGCACGGTCTGCTCTCGTTTTCTTCCCCCGCCCCGGGGACAAGCGGCGACAAGTGGCGATTAAAGTTTTATAGCGCCGTAAACTCGAGCGCGACGTGTCTGACGTCAACTGCATCGCCGAGGGAAAACGAAAGTTAGAACGTTTTTGTGAATGGACCTGCGAAACCGCAAGGACCGTGGCCCTGCTGCCGTTTCCGGAAGTGGTTGTCTCGTTTTAGACGAACGACGTCCGGACATCTGCTCGAAATTCTGCGCTGAAGTTTCCGCGGTTGTTGAAACGCGTTAAATCGCGCTGAGCAACGGAAAATTTATATTCCACGTTTATTCGTTCGTTTTATCGCCCATCGATATGACAGATTTTTTTAACACGGAAGCGAGACCCGTTACATTCCACGTTCATCGCCGATGGAGGAATTTAAAATTCAAATCCGTCGGGTTCGACCGATTTTTCGAACCATACGAGTGTCAGCGGCAGGCTGTTCGGAATAATCTGAGATTCTTTGCCCACCGGGGTGCCGGCAGCGATAGAGAATCGAGAATGGAGGCTGTCCGATTTGAAAATAAGGCCTCTGCAAGTGGCACGATCGGTTGAACGATGCCACTGGCGAACGGGAGACGGGGGATTAACGATTTGGTCGGTGCGTGAATTAACGGCGTGAGTGATTTATGGGCCGATAAAGGAATCTTGAGATTCCTGAATTGTGGAATTCTCGGCCTGCTGAAAGGGGAAATTGGATTTTCTGATCCAACTGCGGCACCGGTTACTTGCCTTAACCTAAATCTATTGTTGATGGATGTTAAGAAAGTTGGGAAATTGCTAGGTGACAGTTGAAAGTTATGTTAAGTCACAAAGTCATGTCACAGAATTAACCCTTCAGTTTCGATTAGCATTTATATAGGTGTCGTTATCAATTAACCTTTGTCATGAATACGTTAAAAGTGTATAGACTCTAACGCATCATTGTTAACAATTTGGTACGCATTATTGTTTATTAAAAATAATTGGCACGTGCTTTGGTTCAATTAGTTTCACAATATTTATCAGTAATTACTACACTATTATATAGAAATTTTCTATTTTGTGATTTTGTAAATATGGATCATGATTTTAGTTTATTTCATTATATCAAATTCATATAATTTATTAGTATTTAACAATGTTCTTTTGATGCTTAAGTTTTAAAGTACTTAAAACGACCAAGCTTCTTTTACAGCAAATGATTATAATTATTCGTTTATGTTAATAAATTACGTTAATTCACAATTTTTATTAATACAGCCAAAGAATTTTAAATACAGGTTTTCTTTATACTCTAAATATTACAATATAATTTATTTATTTTGAATGTTTTGTATGTTTTTACATATTATATGTATCCTAATTTTTCCGTGATTATATAAAAACCTGCAGTTCGTTTATAAAAAGAATGAATACTCAAGATATGATGTGCATAGTGAAACAGAACAAATTTATTTCAAAGCTAAAAAACAGTAAAATAACAAATATGATATTATATTATGCAATAAAATAAAATACATAAAAGAAGGCATAGAATTTGTGTTAAAAATAGTGTTTTCGAACATCCTTTGATTACAATCGAATACTGTGATATATTTTATTCCAGCAGTCTGTCATAGTAAATGTCTATTAGAGTAATTCTTATAAAATGTCTGTCACATTGTATTATTTAGTAAACAGATATATTGTAAATACAGGTTTCACAACAGCGACTACATTGACATAAGGATTATGATATAAATATGTAACAAAATTTGCATACGACTATCATTAGATATTATAGTGAGATAAATTATTCAATTCTGCTTTCAATTAATTCTAAAAATATTAATTATCACGAAGGAAAGCTACGCACGTGGTACACAACCTGTTAATGAAACTTTGTATTTTAATTCGTTCAATAATACAGCTTAATATACCTAATATATATATTTTTTCCTATTATTTTGTTATTGTTATCACCTTTTATGGTTTCCATTAAATAAATTCAATGAAAGGCCAAGTCATCTTACCTTTGCTTTTATACGTTTCGTGCCACGGCAATTTAATATATGAAATAAAAAAATAAATTTTAAATATATGACCCACACTTTAAAAATTAAAAAAAGTCGTTTAAGACGTATGCCTTACACTTTTTCAGTACTACAAGGCTATAATTAGCAGGAAAAAGATATAAATTTTAATATACAGGAGACAACAAAGCAATAAATTTAATTTTTAAGGAATTATTTTAACAAACACAAGATGGAACGATTCCTCTACCAGATGAGTTGCAGGCTCCTACATAACCACTTTAATAAAGTCCAAATGCATAAAAAATAAAACATTTTACTTCAAATATGTTTAATATTATTACTTATAAATCTATTTACAATTATAAAGGCATATTGTGGTGAACCTTGTTGAAACATGGCAGACATAAATGAGACTTGTCTGTACACAAAATGTTACAACTGTTTTAGTACAATTTTGTATCGATTTCATGCCAAATTTGTTAACATTACTTTCATAGCAAATTTTGCAGCGTTTTCTAACTGAATCAAATTCGCCATCCTTTTTTTTAATTTCATGGCGAACTCTTTCTAGTACGTTGGATAAAGAATGTAACGTGAACACGTGAACAGTGCAAACCTCCTCGCATTCAGTCGTTCACTATCCTAAAAACGGTACGTTCAGTTGAAAATTTGTTAAATATACACGTTTCTCGAATAATTCAAGGGAACAACGTTGCTTACAACGTTGCATCGATTCACAGAACCATAAAACAACACCCTGGCACGCCTAAAACCCCATCGAGCTCATGTCGGCGCGAAAATAAAGGTGCGTCACTCGCAGAATCGACAACTAGTCCTCAAAATCGGTGAGTCACTCGCCAAAATGTACTACATGAAATTCTTCGACTCTTCCGCTCGGCCAACCTTGACCCGGCTACTGTTCAACATTTTCTCCCTGTTCCGTCGTCTCGAAACGGAAACACTGTTCCCTCTAAACGTTATTTACCCGGTGATGGACAGAAAATGTCGGCCCGTCGCAGTTTTTATTGACCGACTTAACCGGTGTGTACTTTCACGAGCAGTTTGCAATTTCGAAGCTCGCAATCGTTAGAGACACGTGGCAAATCATAGGGAATTTGCGAAGAAATCTCGCGTGCACGATGCCTGCTATTCTGGGTTAACGCGCCGCCCGCCATTAGCGGACCAGTGTCATCGAACGTTTCTCTGGTTTGAGGGAAACTTCGGCCGAGTATGCTAAGCAAGTAAGGTAGAGAGAAACGTTAACGTCCACGACACCTATCTCGATTTCTCGTCTTTTTGGAACCTGATGTCATGAATCATCGTGGAATAAGTGTGGAATGAGTCGAAAAAATTCGAGTATTCGAAAATGTCTAACTATATTTATTTATTTATTTATTTATTTACGTATCTATCTATTTATTTATTTATTTATGCATCTATCTATTTATTTATCTATTTATTTATTTATTTATTTATTTATGTATCTATCTATTTATTTATTTATGGAATAAGTGTGGAATGAGTCGAAAAAATTCGAGTATTCAAAAATGGCTAACTATATTTATTTATTTATTTACGTATCTATCTATTTATTTATTTATTTATGCATCTATCTATTTATTTATCTATTTATTTATTTATTTATTTATTTATGTATCTATCTATTTATTTATTTATGGAATAAGTGTGGAATGAGTCGAAAAAATTCGAGTATTCAAAAATGGCTAACTATATTTATTTATTTATTTACGTATCTATCTATTTATTTATTTATTTATGCATCTATCTATTTATTTATCTATTTATTTATCTATTTATTTATTTATTTATCTATTTATTTATTTATTTATCTATTTATTTATTTATTTATTTATTTATTTATCTATCTATCTATCTATCTATGTATCTATTTATTTATTTATTTGCGGGAAAAGTCCTTTAGAGTACATAGAAGAAAATACAGTTTAATCGTAAGGGTTTGAACAACACAACAATTGAGATTTAAAGCTAATATGAGTGGAAAAGAAGTGAATGGATTTACAATAAATGTTTATATTATTTAGAATAGTGTAATTAACTATAATTGGTTTAAGGATCTGTGTAATTTATATCTGTGTAATCGTAACTGAAAATGGAAGTGATCGAATATAAACGAAAATAAAAAAAAGGATATCAATAAAAATTTGTTCCATCCCTTAAGTTTTATAATTGGTTATTTATTTATATTTTTGCATATTATACGCATCTTGTGCTTTTCTATACATTTCAGTTACCTGTAATGGCATAAAAATATACTGTTTAACTAGAACCTGTTTCGAATACATACCTATTTTGTACAAGGGTTGAGTAAAATTTCCAAAGAAAGTGTTCCGTGTACTATTTTAAGAGACTATTTCAAATAAAATAATATTTTTAATGGGACTTGGAAACTTGTCAAACAAGATGTAATTATTTTTATAACTTGGTGAACGTAATGAAATACTTTAATTTTGTGAATAAATATAATGAAAATCAAATTAGGTAAATGCTAATGTAATGATACAAAGAATCATAATATTTACACAATATTGAATGCTTATAGAAATAAATTTATTTTTAGTGAATTTGTCTTGCTAAATATTATGTTTTCTTAATTTACTTTTATTTTTGTGGAATATTCATAGTATGGTTAACGATTTTCAAATTTAAACGTAACAAATAATCAAATATAAATAAATAAATTGTAAATAAAATATTTGGAAATGAAGCTCCACTATTTTTTTGTACCAAGTAATGTATTATTTTTGAACCCTATTATAAAAGCTCATTACGTTAAACGAACTATTGTATTTCTACAGTTCCACGTACAATTTAAAGTACAGCAAATCGCACTTTCTATTATTTGAAACATTATTTCTGATCAAAGTAATTTTCCCATATTTTATTTACTCAATGAAAGCGATAAATCAGTTACAATCTTTAATTATTTTAAATTGCCGTTGTTCATTTTCCTTTCAAATGGAAATTACTTACGTCTGACATTTAGTACTGCAATAGCAATAATTCACAGCAGGTATGAGGAAAGCTGTGAATGAAACAAGTACAATCGTCCCTCCTTCGTCAGACATTCACGAAATGTTACGTTGCACAGTACATTATTCACTGGCACATCAAATGATATAACTCATTTATATACTCATGTCACTTGCAACGCTTGCTATTACACGAACTATCGCATGCCTGCATTCGCGACTTCCCTGGAATTACTGCTAAAACTGAAAGTGGCTGTACAAGGAGCTTGCCTGATCCACTGACACCATTTCGTTTTATCCTGTGTTTTTAAATACATCCTTAAATCCTCCAAGCTGTACCCTAAACGATTTTCTAAACCACGCTTCGCTAATCAGATCAATTCGACGGCGTCAAACGCATATTATCATTTAACCAAAGATATACGGCGACAGTTTTCGTGACTAATGTTGTACCAATCATACTTTTTAATTAGAATTTTTATCTGTCCTTCGGCTGATCGTTAAGAAAGACACAACAAGCAGACACTACTCGAAAACAAGACTAACCTAAATTCATTTTTTTTTTGTAACCCCTTGACATATAAATAAAACGGGATTTAATGCGTCCGAAAAATAGTATTTAATTTGGCTTCAACTGAACAGTTATGTGCAAGCTCAAAAACAAAACATTTTATTTTGAAATTTGCATTGCTATGTAACATCTAATCAGGTTGAGATATAATGTTAATGGACAATAATTAAGTAACACTATAAATAATAAATTAGTAGTTCTGTAAAGTATGAAATATTTCAAAACATCTTGACATCTCTCAGACGTCAAAGCCTACAATGAAACATGAAATGAATGACGTCTCCCAGACGTCATTGTATGTCAAGGGGTTAACCCTCGAATTCTATTCTAGTCTATGTCATCTGATAGTGTATTTAAATTAGCATAATTTTCTTATTTTAAATTTCACCGAGTTCAGGTTTTTTAGCTACTTATAAATAAATCTATTTATAAATAATCTATTTATAAATGTATAGATTTATTTTAAAACACCAAAACGAGTGTCCTACTAAACCTTTCAGATAGGTATGTATACCTACAGTTACGAACATTTCACGCTCATCATCTGTTCGTAAATAGCATAAGACGGTGCAAAAATAAATTAAACTACTTACACAATAGAACAGGAAGGCAACAAGCAAAGTTTGATAAAATGTGGTGAAGACGTGCTTCAAATATAATTTAAGCTAATATATGTCATGCAGTTTAAATGAAATAATATTTTAGATAGGAAATAAAATTTCGACAAATAGAATGTTAATATGTTAATAAAGGATAAAATAAAATACTTTAGCTAATTAAAAATATATGATTCAAACATAATCGAATGTAAATTTATGCAACTTCTATTGTAAAATGATGGAAACTAATTATCAATCGATCAATAAGCCAATTTTTTATTACGCTATTAATGAATACACATTGGATCGAAAATTATACGATTTTGTGTTCGATTTCTATTATCCAGAAAAGTTTAAATTTTATGTTACGTAGTCTTTCTTCACTAGAATGTTTACTACTTGACTACATGATTGTAATAGTAAATTTGGTACATAATTAAGTATTAAACTTCAAATAGTTAAAATATTCCATGTAATAAGAATTTTTAGCTGTACTTAAATCACTTTCAAAATAAGATTCTTGCAATTCCATTTACTAGCTAATTTATTGTTGACAGAATGATAGAAATTTTGAAGGTACTTCAATACAAATAGTTTGAAAGTAAAAAAATCATATATTATTATGATTATTGCTATTATTAATTTGATTTTTCGAAAAATATATTTAAACCACGTTTAAAATAAACTAGCTATTATTAAATACTTGTAACAACTTTTTATCTCGTTCTGGCGACAAGTCGTGGTGAAAGTTTACATAATCCGTACAGCAAGCGATATCAGCCACGCTTAAAATCGCGATTCTCGTGCTGTTCGTTCCAGCGTTACCGTAGACGAGATTTTACCCGCGGCTGGGTGTGTCTCTTCCTTTCTGCTGTATACCGCGAAGGAGAAACCTTAGTTTTACTTTTGAACAGCTCTCGTCTGCCGGCCAGCATCGACGAGAGGATGAATGAGCCTGCTCACTCTCGCGCGAATTTCCTCCTCGATTCGCAACTTTTACGGCCATTATTCAAACGAAACAGTTTTCGTTTACGGGAATTCGACGGCAAGGCGTGTGGTTGTTACTTTTATGGGGTTCAATCGTGGTACCACGTGATTAGGTCAATTCGATGCGACGGATTACACGACACTTTTGTTTCTGACCTGCGCTCGATGGCACCCCTGCTTGAATTTCGTTTACTTAGAGGGAGAATTGGTATGCTTGCACCATGGAAAATTGGGATTTTGTTCGATAGAAGAATTGGAAGATACTTGATCATTAAGCTTTCCTAAAGTGATTTAAATGTTTCAGATTATTTGAATTGTAACACATTCATTTTTAACCCCTCTCCTGCGGTGTACACATTGTTTATTGTTATTCTTGAAGTTTTATTTTTAAGATGAGGAATAGGCTTCAAGCCAATTGGAAATTATTCTGAAGGGATCTTTTTCTGAAGGGGAATTTCGAAGGTGTCTGGTCAAACGTTCAATTTTCTTAAAATAGTTTAGGTTTTTCAGATTACTCGATTTATAATATCTTTTTTTTATATTTAGCTTTCTCTTTACTGTATGGCGCAGCCAATCGTACATAAAGGAGCCACAATAAAAAGGGGAGTATTAATTTTCACAAATTTTTAATCCAACAAACTTTATTCTAAGTTTCATGGTTATACAAAATTGTTCTACCATTTTTGAGAAATTAAATTACCATTTTTTACAACTCAATGTGTAATATATTATTTCAGATTATTCTTTATTTTGATACATGAGAAGATATATTTAGAAATAAATTTTCGTTTTCTAAATAATATTAAAATTTAACGTTTCCTTCTTTTTCCTTGGACTTTTCATATTTGCTTTATTGAATACCACTTCTTTAGCGGTGAAATTGGTACACTAGCGTCATAGGAAACTGTAATTGAGGTTTGAGTGAATTGGGGAGTATTCTGATCAGGCTTTACATTTTACTAAAATTATTCTTATTCAGTTTAATTTACTTTTTATTCTATTACTATATAACGCGATGTAACATAACTAGTATCACAGGATCATTGTATAGACAATTTTTTGCGACAAAGCTTGTATCGAAGTATATCAGCTGTATATTTATTGAACATTTTTCTAAATATTTTCAAAATATAATAGTATAAGTTTCCTAAATATATATTCGGCAGTAAGTAGCGAAACAGTTACCAAACAAAAGCTGTAAATACCTTTCAGAGATTAAAATATCGTATGCAAATTACCCATAACCGAACCATCGACTCTCCGGCCTCAAGAATTTCTCCAAACAACCCAGAAAATCCGTCTAAAATGAATACAAAATTCGGGACTGAAATCTCGATTGATTTCTCAGTTTCTTCGTCTACGTTCTTCATGAACAACCGTGTCGTCGTGCGTCGCTGGAATTTCGATGCCCCTGTCTATGCCCCGTGGTTCTCACAAGCGACGTACTTTTACGTGTTCCATCGGTGACACCTACACGCGCCACCGTTGGCTGTTTCGCAACCGAAATTCCACGGCCGGCTTTGTAATCGCTCCAGGTCGGAAGGAACGAAACGAAAACGACAAGAGGCGTACAGTGTTATCGACACGGGGCCCCGTGAGAGCCGCGCCGGGGTCAGAGTAGAAAGTGGTGTCCGGCGGCCCGATGAAGGTCGGATCCGGGATGTTTGAACCTGATCTATACCAGTTTTCTTTCATTCATGACGCTCGCGTTTCGCGACTGGTCACGCGAGGAGAGAGTTACGCTGCGATTTCTGCCCTGTTCCTGCAACGGAAATCAAAGCGGAGGAACAGAAAAGAAAAGAAGAAGCGAAATGAAATTTTCTCGCTGATGTGCCATGTGCACAGATAAAATGATCGACTGCACAATGAGCAGAGTAGGTCTCTTCGTGCCCCTCCAACGGCCTCTTCGCTTCCGTCCTCCTCTTATCCGTCACGTTTAGTGCTGTTAGATCGTGTACACGTTTTAACGCTTTCTACGAGTCATTGTTAATTGGAGGATCCTCGTTAACTGCATCGACCGACTTCATAACACTTTTCTGAGGAGAAATTGCTGTGTCGTGTTATAATACTATGGGCGTATGGTTTTATACTCTTAGATCATAGAAATGTAGACTTTGAAGGATTTTGAGTAGCTTTGCGTTAGACCCTTTTTATAGTCGTCATATGGAAATAATATTGAACCAGTAGCTATTACCTTTGAAACATTTTAAACCACGAGTCATTGTTAATTGGAGGATCCTCGTTAGCTGCATCGACCGACTTCATAACACTTTTCTGAAGAGAAATTGCTGTGTCGTGTTATAATACTACGGACGTATGGTTTTATACTCTTAGATCATAGACATTTAGACTTTGAAGGATTTTTAGTAGTTTTCTATTAGTTTCTTTCTATGGTCGTCATAGGGAAATAATATTGAACCAGTAGCTATTAACTTTGAAACATTTTAAACCATGAGTCATTGTTAATTGGAGGATCCTCGTTAACTGCATCGATCGACTTCATAACACCTTTCTGAACAGAAATTGCTATATCGTCTTATAATACTACGGACGTATGGTTTTATATTCTTAGATCACAGGAGTTTAGACTCTGAAGGATCTCGAGCTGTTTTGCGTTAGACCCTTTCTATAGTGGTAATCGGGAAATAATATTAGACCAGTAGCTAGTACCTTTGAAACATTTGAAACATTTTAAACTACGAGTCATTGTTAATTGGAGGATCCTCGTTAGCTGCATCGACCAACTTCATAACACTTTTCTGAGGAGAAATTGCTATGTCGTATTACAATACTACAGACGTATGGTTTTATACTCTTAGACCATAGAAATTTAGACTTTGAAGGATTTTTAGTAGTTTTGTATTAGTTCCTTTCTATAGTCGTCATAGGGAAATAATACTGGACCAGTAGCTATTACCCTTGAAACATTTTAAACATAGGTTATTTTCTTCTTGCTATGTTTTGACCTATTAAAAACTATCATTAGGTCGACACAACGTTTTATCCGTAATTCGTTTATCAATTAGTTTACATTATTCAATTTTATTTCTTTGGATTATCCTTGTGAAAAGAATATTCCGAGTACATACTTGATAGTCTATAGCAGCGCAATTACAGCGTTACAAAACAAAATTGAACGGTGTAAATTAACTGAAAGAACCTGCGAATGGAATATCGTGTTAACGCAACGTTGGTCTTTAATGAGTTAACCTGTTAACATACAGTGGCGTTCATGAATATTTGCCCACCCATCGAGGACATACTCACCATTATATACATAAATGCGAAACAAGTACGTTGTTGAAAAGTGTTACAGATTTGCTCGTATACAATACACGTAGGCGCGTGATTATTATACAGAAGAATAGGAGGTGCTATTTCTAAATTGTCTACCTTGTCGAATAAATCCAAAAAGGTATTGCACAGATAAATATTTACGAATATTAGTGTATAATATGTTTGGTCAATTATTTTTATGATTAGTGATATCTCGAGTGATAGTATAACTGATTTAAAAAAGCTGACAAATTTTTACATAATGGATTAACTAATCTTAAAAAGTTAGACTCGTGATCATGTCATAGTGTTATTCATCTCGTATACATGTATGTAATGTCGTTACAGATAAAGTGTTATATTAACTAATAAAAGAGCTAAAACATTCTTACATGGCAGATTAATTCCTGTTCCATTTGTTAATAGACCAAATTCCTCAACTTTGTCTCCGACATTACATCTCTCTATAGATAGTGCAGAAGTAGATGTTATTATCATAGATTAGAAGCTATAACAGTTAACAAAAGCAAAGGAACAATTTACTCAGGAATTATATTAGCTTCTTAGTTAATGAGTTAATTCACCTTCCTACCATCGAAGAACTGGATTTCTTAACTGTGTCGCACATAAAATTACAGAGATAAGAAGCTGAAGAAACTAATAAGTACAGTCGAAAAAGAAATTCAGAAAAGGTTCCAAGCAGTTCACTCGGTGCAACTTGTTTTTCCCTTAACCCTTTGAGCGCTATGAAGGCATATATAGGTTTTCACTCAACCATTCAATTTTGGCTACGAACGCATATATGGGTTCTTACACAACCATTCAACGTGGACTATGAATGCGCATATGGGTTCTCACACAGTCATTCAATCTGGGCTATGAACGCATATATAGGTCCTTACACAACCATTCAATCTGGGCTATGGACGCGTATATGGGTTCTCACACAACACTTCAATCTGGGCTGTATAATTTTACAAAATAGTGTGCTTTGCCGTAAAAAGTGGGCGGTCCACATCACACGCTTAACGTCGCACAACTCAGCGCTCAAAGGGTTAAAGGCTAGGTTATCTCCGAACAATCTGCCCTTGGTTTCCCAACGAAGTCCCGTCAAAGGTCTGAGTGAGAACCCCGCATAGAGAACCGTAAGCCCGCCATAGCATAGGAATATTCCGATCCGTGAGATGAAAGGGAACAACGGAAGAGAGAAGGTTTCTCCGCTCGTCCCACGGGCGTTCCGTATTCGTGCGCTCGTGGGCAGGTCGCAGGTCGTGTCGGACATATGGGCGGCTGTAACGCGCCGCGGAACACCTATCCGCGTTCGCCGGGCGAATACTTTCGTCGGTCAGGCCGGTTAAACGGTCCGGGCGAGCCGCAGCGACGACGGCGAGGCATCGTGACGACACTCGTGCACGGCAAATAGGAAGAAAAAAAAAGAGACGGGGTGGGGTGGTGACGCGGACGGGCCCAGAGGAGGGGCTCGCCAAATATAAGCTAAAGAGATTGTACGATGGACCACACGAAATTTCACTACCGACGGGACGGGTTTCGGAAAAGGGCGGCGATCCTCATCCTCGTGGAATCAGCCGTTGTTATCTCGTTTCGCGTTTGGACTTTTCGCTTCGTCGCCTTGAAATCAGTCGAGAGGAACGAAGATGAAGACACTCGCTGTTGTGATTTTAACCGCCGCCGTCGTGCTGGTCGCCGGACAGAGCCTGGAGGATTGTCTGCAGAGCGACAGCATCTCTTGCGTGCAGAAGAGCCTGTACCACAAGGCGAAAGAGTTCTTCGAGAAGGACAGCCTCGAGCTGTTCAGTGGTGTTAGCTTGGTGAAGAACGCGGAGAACCAGGGAAGGAGCTCCAGGACCGGCAAGGAGTTGATGTACGAGCAGGAAATTGACGCAGCCAACAGCGTCGCTGACAGACAGAGTGCCCTGGAGAACTTCGTCAGCGACGAGGCAGGAGAGTTCCTCACTGGTCGTAGTCTTAAGGTAAATAGATCGTGGCGAGGGAGATAAAAGTTACGTTTATTCGTTCACAGCGAATTACGACGCGATGCCCTCTTTTTCCGTAGATCAACTTTGCGCCTGCCTTCGAAAAAATCGGTGAGTCCGCTCGTGCCATCAGCGACTCGGCACCGGAAGAGGTGCGCCAGGCGGTCAACGAGGTTGTCGAAGGTAAATTCCGGGTTTCCTAGGAACCGTTAACTTTTTCTTACCCACCTGAAGCCCGATGCTGGCTGGAAATATCTTCTGCCGCACGACTGTACACCTGCCTTCGATCCTCAACCGCTCGTAGCTGTAATTTCATTTCCGAGTGATAAATCGGGTCGCTCTTTCAGGTCGAGGCAAGAAGAAGATTCTGAAATCACTGTTGCCGCTGCTGATCGCGGCGAAGGTAAAAATTGGCGCCCTCGCCACCCTTGCTTACTTCGCCATCGGTCTCCTGGCCAAGAAGGCAATCTTCGCTTCCTTGATTTCGCTCGCCATTTCTGCGTTCATCGGTCTGAAAGCGCTCTGGGCGAAGAGTTCCCATGATGTCACCCCTTACAACGGATGGAGCGGCGGCGGCGGCGGTGGTGGATGGTCCGCTCCAGTCGCAAGCGGAGGATGGTCTTCCGGCGCTTCTTGGGACGATTCCCACGGCTACGCGCAGAACCAGGCGTATTCCGGATATCACCATTAATCTTAAATTAATCTTATTCTTGTAAACTGTCCCTTTCCCGTTTTATCTCCTCTTCTTCTTCTTTCCTCCCCTTTTTCATCCTCTCTTCTTCCTGCTCCTTTTACTTCCGTCCTCTCCTTCAAGTCGATCCAGCAATTACGGAAGCGCTAACAGAATCTTCGGTAATCAACGGCTGGATAGAGCGCTATTTATTGTTTATTTATCCTGTTCTTTAATAGTTAAGCGACCATCCAGTGGTCTCGCGTGTAAATACTGTTATCGTTGTAAGCGTGCACAAATCGGATGAACAGACAAAGAAGGTCAGAAATCAAATATAGAGGCTAGTCGCAACGCTTCCAGTTGAGGCGTCGAGCTCGTTCACTCGTCACAATTTTGTTGCTTCTCCCATATCGCAGCCGAACACCATCTAGTCCAAGTACGATTTAGATGAACTCTGTCGAACTGCTCTTACCTGAGAACCCTTGTAATACCGATATTGAGACCGTCATATACAGTTTTTAGAAGAAAAAAACAACACAACTCGTTTTGATTGCATTCCTGTTTTTTCCTCTTTGTTTCCTCCGTCGAAAGAAAACCTAAAAGTTACGAGATCGTTATTAACCGAAATTAAAAGAAAAAAGAAACAGATCGAAAGAGTCTGTCAAAAGCACCGAGCCAGTTTCTCGCCGTCGAAAATCTTCTGTATCCAAAGGTGAAAAGAGAAATCACTCGCCAGCTTTCCAACCTTCCAGGAACCTCAGAAACGATCTCCTTTTTTCTTTCTTCTTCTTTCCCCTTCCCCTCTTTCTCTCTCTCTCTCTCTGTCTCTCTTTCCTTCTCGAAACTGGTCCCGCGAAATCGAGCTGACGTCGAGAAACACCAGATGGTCGTCGCAACGATCGCGAAACGGCGGGGAAAGTGCACCGGCAAGGTGCACATCCGGTTCCGCGAGCGTTTCTTCGCGAGCGGAGACACGCAGAGGTCGAGAGGCCGAGGCCCGCGTTCGTCATTCTTAATCGGGTCGAGAGGACGGACATTCTATTAAATCTCCCGCGACCGATGTCCTTAAGTCCCAGATAGAGGAGGAAAATGAGCGGCTGGAAAGGAGGTTGACGCAAAATTGCCGTTTCTTCCGTCGACACTGGTCAAGTTGCTCCGGGGCTCGCCAGTAAAAATCCTTTTTGCCGGTGTGCCGCGTCGTGGCCGCTTTCTGGGCCAACGTTCGGGCGCGATACCCATAGGGCGATTAGTGGTCGCAGCCTCTGCGTCGTCCACGCGCGAATGTAAAACAGCGATAATTCGCAAGATGCATCGGTAGTTTACTGTTTTGTAGTGACTGGTGGTGGCCGAGTAGGTTCAAAGTTTATAGGTACAAATGTTACTGGGATAAATTAAAGGAAATTATCATTTGGAAACCGTATTATCCGTATTATTTACAATATTTTAGATTAACCCTTAAATGCATGATTTGTTCTTACATCTTGAAAAAAATATATTATGTAGACATGTACATGCTAATGTAAGGAAAAATAAAGAAAAAATTTTGTTTATAATTTTTTCGTAGTAATTTATTAAAATACCGTATGTTGCATATCCTGTAACACTATGCATTTATTAGAAAACAACACTGATAAAAATACAAATGCATTATCTCAAAACAAAATAACTGTATTGAAGAAAATATATTAGTGCACATAAAAACCATTTTTGTACGCACTTAACTTTGAAAATCGAATAATTACATAGCAAAACAACAATGTAATTTACATCTATTTCAGATTTTCGATCGCCTTTGATTTTTCAATGTCAAGTTCACATTTGGCAGTCTTGAAAGAAAAAAATGTGTTACCACTCGAAAAAATATACCATGTGAATAATGATAATTCTACAACAGTATGCAATAAGCGAATACTAATGATTTTGAGGCTATTTGAATGATATGTTGTAGTATTGCAAGGATCTGCATTTAAGGGTTAACTACAGCACTTGCAACGTATTCTTTCGCATTTTATGCTTGATACATTTAATAGAATGAGAAGTGTTATTGTAAATACAATTGTTTTGAACTTAGCTATTTTTTCTTTCTTTCTTGATTGCATAGATTCTATTCATAATTTGTTTGCACTAAATTTGTTTTAAATATTCTTTTGATATTTTTGTGTTTTATGTACCATAATTATATCTTAGACGACTTTTGTATTACACACGAATTTGTATTGGCATATTATAATTTTAGCTGTATGTTAATTTAAAGCAAGATTTATTGAAATAGAAAGATTTAACAGCCGTTGATTGGAACCTGTTTCTTTTATGTTTTATACCTTATTATAGGTTTCTGAAAAATCCTCGTTGAAAATTCGCAGCTTTCTCTTTACTATTCGAAATAATTACGTGATTCACAGCAAAGTGGATCATGGTAAGCGGAAATTAACTAGGAAATTAGACATCAATAGAAAATATTATTTCCCAGGAAATTACACGAAATATACATTTCAGATTTTCTATTTACAGTTCTAATCTAGTTCCAATTCAAAGCGAAGTTAATTATAATAAAGCCTTAGTGGAATTTAATTTGTGTTTTACACTTCCTTATATCCTAAAGACTCTTAGAAATAAAAATTTAAGTTTTTTTTTTCATAATTTCAACTGAACTTCAATCCAGGTCAATGTTGATAATAATAATAATTGTATAATTATTAATATGTATTTAAAAATTCTTCAAAATAAACATTTGGGTCTTCTCTTCACGAATTTAGCTTTACAGTTATATCAATGTTCACGATAATAATAAAAAGAAGGAAAAAAGTGAAATTGAGAATCCTTAATCGAAATTAAATTAAAGAATAGAGACCGTTTGATAAAACGAAGGTGAAACGAATCGAGAGAGCAAGAACGCGAGTGTCACGGCTCGTTACGTCTGCCTGTACCGCGACAGGATCGCGAGGGATCCCAGAGAAAAAAAAGGTGCGGAATTATTTTGAAAGGAAGAGGAGACTTTCGTTAGTGGCGAAGTCACGCGGGGAGAGACACGGTGCATTAATCGTGACGAGGTGTTCAAGCAACTTATTGTAGTCTTTTATTTCGTTCTGCTTACTATTCGCGACATTAATTGCAATCAAATCACGCTGAAATACCCATAAAACCTGTCGTTCTCATAAACAGATGATTAAAACTCATAAAACCGATCCTGTTTACTACTAAAGAAGTTAAACATCTTGATGCAAATATCCGTATAAAATTAAAAAACGTAACATACATATTTTCAAAGTTTTAGTTTTTAGAGAAGTTTCTTTTTATTTCTTGAAAAATGTCTATTTCTGGAATCGACCGGTTTTTGTACTTTCGATAGATATTTCCTAATCATGACTGGAATAATGGACGAATTTATTTTGAACAATGAAACCGTAATTGAATTTAGTATTAGTAATAATATACTTGTATTATGGAAATAAATTTATTATATTTAATTGTAAGTAATTTTAATGCTTTGTGTTTTATTCTTCATCTGTTTATTCTTAAAGACCTGCAATGTTAAGGCAAAATTTAATGATAAATAAGTTTCAACTATATTAGATATATTATTCTTTCTTATTAATCGTATAATACTTATCATTAATTTTAACCATAGCATACTGAATTTTGAATTCATAAGTATTAAATTTAATAATATAAGTATTTATGAAATATTAACTTCATAAGTATTAATTTTAAATTATTAAAAAGTATGTACTGCAAAATGCTATCACATCAGTTCAATCCAGTTTTCAGTAAGTATTGCGTTAGAAAAAAGTTATTGATCATTTTGTTTAATTACAGTATGGAACAAATAATTTTTTAGCATTACTGGACATACTCTTTAGTAATTAAAGGTGGAAGAACTATTTTTAGTACTTGAGTATCGAAAGAAACTAAAATAAATGAATGTTGATGTATAATAATTTAACAATATAAAACAGCAATATCGTTCAATATTTTTCAAAACCTACTTTTGCACCGATAGTTGTCTGCATCCTTTCAGGTATAGACTTTGTGCAATCTTGCAAAGTATTTCATAAAATTTACTAATACGTTTTAATTTATCATTACTTACATTTATTTTATAAATAATTCTGATGGAGTAAAAAGCTAAAAGAGCAGTGGTAATTCCAATAATACGATACACAATTATATTTAATACATAAACTTGGTGACGAACCACGTAAACGTAATACAAAACTCGGTAACCAAAGACAATAGTAACAAAAGGGATTAGAACACGAGCTGATTACATTCGATCTATAAAAAGAATATAACACGACAGTCCTAATATCACATGACCATAATAGATGCCGCGATTATACACTTATTGATTCATTTTCAACAAATTTCAAAGATGCTTGAAATTTACTAACAACAAATAATCAGCCGTTTTCCTAACACTGCAGCGACAGCAAACAAACCACACAGTATAAAACGAACTCCAGCGTAAAATTCCGTGCGTAAAAATTGTGTTTCCTTGCAATCGAATAACGCGCGTAACATTTTTAATCGCGACCATTTCGAATTCACCCCGTTCTCATCAGAATGCACGGCGAATCGAACGTTTTCGTTCGTCGACGTGCACCCAGGCCGTCGACCCCGTAAATCGTCCGATCTTCTCGAACGTCAGGCGAACGCGGACAGAAAAATCGGGACGCATTATCCATTAAAAAGGAAAGAACAGGCTGGTGGAGCATCAGAATGGAAAAGAGTACAAAAGAGAGGCGGAAGAAACGGAAAGAGGAGAAAAAGGAGGAGGGCCGGCATGAAAATTGGCGCTGCGTCACGGATCTGCGAGCGGGTGAATAGAGGCTTTCTTTTGGATGTCGCAAAAGCGGAAATTTCACCGGGCGCTCGTAACGCGAGGGGCCTCTGTCTCGTTATTAGACAGTCGTAAAGTCGCGGAGGCGAGCTCTTCTCTCTGCTCGTATCTAAATCTCGGTACGGTTCTCACGTCACGATTAGTACCAGGCAGTTTCTCATGCGCCACTGGGTTACTGGATCCTCCGTGGCCGCCGTTGGATTTCCTAGTGCCTTATTAGCCGCATACCGCAACCGGGGGACCTCTCTGCGTGTCGCTCGTTGGACATCGACAGGGCCCGATTCGAATCACACGGGGGGCCCTGTGAAAATCTGGTAAAAGCGCGACACCGATTCCACACGGCGAACGGATCCGCGGTGTTTGTTTCCGCCTGCTTCGCTGGAAATTCGAAAGTTTTCGACGCTCAATTTTCGGACAGGCTTCCCCTGAACCGGGTTACCTATCGAAAATAATGTATTCGGCTCTGCTCGCCGATCGTAAGGTTGCTTTATCGTCCGTATCCTAGTTACGATGATAACGTTGCCTTGGAATTCGGTTTTACGGCGAGGAGGCTAAATGCGAAACGAAAACTGGCATAAACAGAGAAACTCTTTGTGGCGAACCTTGCAAATTTGCATTCTATGGTTTTCACGTTATTAAACCATCATGGACCAACCTTATTTTGATGCAGTGTTGCACTTGTATTCTGTTTATTAATTAGTTCATAGCGTGCAGTTGTGATTAGCAAAGAAAATTTTGGGGGTTTGTTTAACAACTTTTCGTAATTACAACGACAGGAAATAAAATTTGGCGGTGTAAGTTAACTGAAAAAAGATGCAAATGAAATGTCACCTTTGTTGAGGTGACATATTAATAATATTAATAATAATAATAATAATAATCTTTATTTGACGGGCTAGTAGTCCATTTTATACATATTTCCATTTATACATAGTCCATTTATACATAAAAGTATATATAAAATGACAATTAAATGTGTAAGGTTGCATAAAGTTAGAAAGAATGTAGTTACGAGAGTACTGTATTAATGCTGCCTATTTCATTGAGTAGTTATTTGAATTTATGCAATGGAGTAGAATTGTTCTTGTCTCTAAAGTGTACTTATTTGCATGGAAGAGATCGAATTGAAAATCGCATGAAAAAATATCGAATATATAGAAAACAAATCTTTATTTATACCTTCTGTAGAAAATTTTTGAGAATTTTGGAAACTTTGCTATAGTGAATTTATAAAGTTGCTATGAATAATCAACTAATTGGTCATTTTGACTGCTTTGGTAGTTCTAGTGTTAATAAACTAGGAAATGCATAATATTTCATTCCTTGATTCGAGTTGAAGTGAACGATGCTCCGATAGAGAAACTGTGTTGTCGATTCAACGGCAAAAGGAATAAAATCGAGAAAAAGAAATGAAATTTCCCCCGGAAATCGAACAGTCACGCACGCCATCGTCTCGTGTGCCCCGTCGAAGCTTCAACAGCGTGTGACATGCAACACCTTAAACTTCGCCGTGAATTTCGAAACAATCATCACCCGACCCGTTACTCTTTCCCGCGGCTCCGTTCGCTCTCGTCGAGGTCGCCGTTCAGACAACTCGTCTGCGTTCCCCCCAAATCTAATTACGAACCCGGTAATCCTTTACCGGTTACCGCTTAATATCCTCGACGCCACGACGATAAAATGATCGTCCTGCGGTCCATTCTTCGTCGTTCATCGCGTTTCTCCTCTCGTTCCCACACGCGTGGACTTTCGATGACCGAGCGCCTCGACTTTCGGCGGCTTTCTGATCGACCGAAAGTGTGCTGCCTCCTTTTACACCTCTCTCACACGGGCTCTTAACCTTTGATTCCAGCATTCTCTAACCGTAGCGTCCTCGATACAACGCTGCCACGAGACGCGACACGGTCCTGCGTCTCCGCGATTCGCGAGCGTCTCTCCTTTCGGGGTGGCCGTTCGAGAGCAGAGGTAGGTACCTTCGCTTTTGTTCACGTGCACGCGTTCGTCGGCACGTAAGAGCCTACGAGAACACGGCGTCAGGTGGATGATTTGGCCCGGGGCGACATTCGCTCTCGAGGACCGGCCGGCCGATCTTGATCCCTGAAACCGGCCGGACGAATGGAGAACGTCTTTTTCGGGGGGGAACACAGAGGGGACACAGACGCGGATCGGGGCGAGATGAAGACAGGTGTGCACAGGGAAAAGAGAGAAGAAGACACGAGGCTGCCGAAATGAACGCTTGGCATTCGACCCAGTTGTAAATGGGTGAGCGACCCCGTTCCCGAGATAATATCTCGCGTCCATCATCGGCCGATGAATTTTTCGATGCTCGTCCCCCCTGGCGGTTAACCATTTCTCGCTATTAGAATTATTTTGGTACCTATCGATCTTGAAGATCGGAAAGGACGTCGGTGAATAGTTTGACTATCGGTAGAGGGAATTGAGTTTGTAATGGTTTTATAGACCGATAGGAAATCTAAAGACGCTTAATTTGCAGCCTCGAATGCCAATCGAACAGCACATAAAGATCATCGCGTAGTCCAAAACAGTATCGTCTGAGAACAGAATTTAACGACATTAAACTTCGAATAACTGTAAGCCACACCGGGACCGGTCTGAGTAGCTAAAGACAATTTAAAAACAGTGTCATCAGAGCGTTGGAGCAGACTTCGACACCTACCAATATCTCTATAGTGATTCACCGAATCCATTAAACACGCTAAGCATCTAACCGAAATAGGTTACCAGAGCCAACTTGCACTCTATTCACCTCGTTCGTAGAAAATTACGAGGAGGAATGGGGATCAACAGAGAAATGTCCTTGTCCCATCCTCGTCACGATCGCGGTTCTCGCTGTCAGCCGGGTATTTACGAGATGCTCCGTCGAATGCAAAAGGGGATCGGATGGACGAGCATTCGAATCGCGCTCTCCCGGCAATAATAATAGGCACGACAAGGAATCGGCAAGGAGAGACACGTGAAGTCGTGCGAGAAATCACAAGGGAGCCGCCGCCGTGTGTGCATGCCCGTTCCCCACGATCTCCACCTCGTAGATTTCCCTCGTTGAATCTCCATTCCACCGAGGGGGGAGCCTCCCTTCTACCGTGGGACCTTAATGGATGCCGAAGTAGGTCTGCTGCAGGTGGCAAGAAGAAGAGGAAGAAGAAGGAAAGAAGGAGGCTCGCGATCGGCCAGGGGGGCGCGCGAGGGGGAACACTGGGGGGCGAAGAAAATGCAAGTGCGTATATCTCCTAGCATCTGTTCCTCCAGTACCTTCGTCCTGTTCCTCTTCGTCCTCTGCGTGCTTAGATTAGACTTTTCTGCCCTGTCGAAGCTAGCGAGACTCGCGAAAGGAGAGGGATGACGAAAGGGGGAAGGAGAGGGCCCTCGTAGCGAGGCCTCCGAGGACTCTGGCACGAAGAGAGGGATAGGAGAGGGGGGAGAGGAGACGCGAGCAGAGAGGACATAGGGGAGAGGGCAGCGAAAGAGAGAGAGAAAGAAGGACGAGAGAGCGCATGGCAAGCGAACGCGAACTCTCGGTGGCCCGTACCCACGAGGTCTCCCCTCGTGCGATACTTCGGTATAAAAGCAAAGCAACCTCTTTTGGATGTAACACACGAGTTCGATCGACGCTCATCCTGGCGTCCTCTCCAACGTGCACCGGCTGCGACAGATCACCGCGCGTTCTATCGAGGATACTGTAGCTGCTTCGGCATTTCGAACTTTTTCGTAGACGCACGGTGGTGACTTGTTCTCCCTTTTCTCTCGCAACCCTTTGTCCGTTCCGTTCGAACGAGCAGGAAAACATGAGCAAGTACACTGTGACCGTTTTGTGGCTGCTTCCGCTACTGGCCGCGGCGCTGCCGGCCAACGACAAGCCCGGAAGTGAGAATGACCTGATGGCGACCATCTACAGCGACTGCTTGAAGAAGGAGTCGATTAACTGCATCAAGTACAAAGTATTCTCTTATGTGGATAAGATGCTCGCCGACAAAGAGGATATTACGCTGACGGACGGTATCACTGTGGTCAAAACGTCGAACGCTGAGGAAGGTGCACCTAGGTTGGTTCTCGTTTGAAAGAGATCGATGAACTGATTCGGTATACGTTTGAAAGCGAAACGCGAACGATAGACACGTTAATTTCATTGATTTTGCGTGCTGTATATTATACCTTGACGTTAACATTGCAGATCAATCGAGTCTAGCGACTTGGATACTCTGTTGTTCGATCGTCTGGGCAGGTTCCTGAGAACGCACACGGTAAAAGTCGATCTCAAAGGCACCGATATCCTTGGCGCCATTGAATCCGCCGGCCGAAGTTTCGAGGACTTCACCGACAACGCAGTGGAGAGTCGTGGCAAGAAGAGTGAGTATAGATCGATCGTGTTTGTTATGCTTTACATTACACGCCTCGCATCACTAACTTAATTACTAGAATCGAATCGTCTTCGACGAATACCTCTTTCGTTCGCGACACTTGATTAACTGGCATGATCATAAATTCCCAGAACTCAGGTGCTATCGAGTCTTTCGATTCAGACTCACGTGATCGGTCAATTAGCTGTCGGTAATTAACGCGACGAAGGAATAAGTAGCCGAGGCTCGTCGTTGATTTTGTTCAATGGCGATGACGACGACAACGGGGAAGCTGGCCGCGAGACGTTGACCCACTGAGGAACTGGTTCCGCTTCCCCTCGAAGCCGGCACCAGCAATGGGGAGACGATTACCCGCGAGCAAGGAGAGAGAGAGAAAGATAAACAGGCCTCTTGAGATCTCGCCACGCGAGATTTTTGACATACTTTCTTTCCTACACGGGATACGTCGCCTTGACCTTCGCCTATTCCACTTCAGGATCTCTCTGCGCGCGTGCTCATGAGAAAGGTCGGGTCGCTTCCAGTCTCTTCGTGGGAAGCGTCCTACGTTGCTCCGACTTCGTGTTTTCCCGTATTCGCGAACGAACCACTCGGTTCGCGTACATTGTGCGATTGTAATCGGTGAGAAATTGCAGCCACGCTACGTTGAACCTCGGCTCCGCGCGCAGCTGACCAGAAAATTAGCAATAAAACGGCGACCGCCTCTGAACGATCTGTCCGCGAGCTCCCGCGTTCTGGAATTTTAATGTATCGCCGTAACAATGGAGACGGAAGCTCCTTTTATTTTCTTAGAACAGGAAACGCGAAAGAGGAATAAGCGCAAGCTTAACAGCTTTAGCAATTGGTGCTTCCATAATTGCTAATGGTACATCCAATATCTTTAACACTGTTCTAAGCAAAAAGGATTTTTAACCCCCACAAAACTAGGCTTCAAATACCTTGCACAAAATACTATTATATAGTGCAAGGATTGCTGCAACATTATATCTATTTACATTATTTTTCCTTTGCAACAAAATTTTCGTTTCTTTTCCTGCACTTGCTCACTATTGGGATATTATCCTGTTTGCAAGTAAATAAATGAAAATTCCATCGCACAGTTACATGTAGCGTGTTTCGTTTAACGACTGGCAATATTCCTCTACAGAGAAGGCCCAGAAGATTCTCGGCCCACTATTGATGGCCTTAGCTCTGAAGGCTGCAGCCCTGTTGCCTTTGGCCCTCGGAGCGATCGCCGCCATTGCTGGTAAAGCCCTCCTGGTCGGTAAGATCGCCCTGGTCATTTCCGCCATTATCGGACTGAAGAAGTTGCTGAGCTCCAGCGGAAAGCACGTGACCTACGAGGTCGTGTCGCATCCTCACCACAGCAGCAGCCATATCGTCAGCCACGACGAAGGCCATGGTGGCGGTTACGGTGGCGGTGGCGCCGACTATGGCGGCGGTTACTCCGGAAGCAGCGGCCACGGCTGGGCCAGGAGTTTACCTCAGGATGCGCACGAGCTGGCCTATCGTGCTCATCAGCCTCAACCGCAAGCATGAAGAACCTCGTAGCAAGTTCTCGTCCTTCGACATTTCTCACTTTCTTCTTCTCCTCGCCCACTGAATCCCTCTTTCCTTTCGCCTTCCAGATTCTTCATCCTTCCTCGATCTAGCGCTCTCTATTTTACATGTATTTATTGTTCCTATCCTCATCGATATCCGAACACTTCATTTCACTGTTCGTTTCCTTACTCATACTGCTACACTTTCCCTGAGAGTATTCCTTCACCTCTTTTTATCTGTTGGCGAACCAGTACCTCCACGAGATACTCGTTCCATGTATAGCGTAATTCGAGCCTTGTTATTTATACATCTGCGCTTAACACGACCTAGTATTTATTTAATTTTACTCGTTCGACACCTCGTGTGCTATTTGTTATTGCCTGCATTTGTTCTTTGTAATAAAGAGATGGCGAACGGCGCGCTGCGCTTTTGTCCCAAAGAAAAACGTAACATACGTGAGTACAAGCATGCGACGACGAAACGCTACACCCTTTCAGAAACGTTCCCTTGAAATGTAAATTTTTGTACTAAATTCATTTATTTACGCGTCACAGTTGCACTTCGGTGTCATGCCGGATCGAGCGATCCGCAGAAGAAACCTCGTTGTGCGTAAAACACACATATCGTGCGAGACATTCGTGCTGCTGGTATTTATGAAAACGAGTGAAAGTCGTATAGAAACGCGCCGGTGCATCCATTGATACCTGAACCAGATATGAGTTAATGAGCTGCGCGTAAACATGACCACGATGCCGGGTGATCTCAGCTATGCGAACCAATAGAAAGTACTTCTATGTATAAACCCATCAATCCCGTTGCTTTGTTTTGATGCCAGACTTCATCATAGGTAACCTAACCCGCCGTAACGTTATTGGCTGACTCAGCATTCCTTCCGTTTAATGATGTTCAAGCAAACCGACGCCAATTTCGCGGAACGCCGTTGTAAAGGATAGGAAAACGTCGGGCAGCGAGCATCTACTCGACTATGCCGCTACTGACCCAGCTTCGTCCAGCGGTCACTTAATGGCTCGTAAAACCTGCCTCTTCTTCGCGAAGCACCCTCATTGCCGGTAACCTGCATACCGGCCGTATAATGCGAGGTAAAATGCTCGACGTTGATTAATCGTGTGCTCGGTCGTGTTCAGTGGCTGGGACAAGGCCAACACAGGACGGTTTCATTGGCGAGGAAGTGTCGCGTGACGGGACTCCATCAACGGGAATCGCGATGCAGAAAATCACCAGGTTGCCGGTGCTCAGGCGCGCGACCTCTAAAACCGGAAATGGCCGTAGTTCCAGTCGGCGTCGAGGTGGCGCGCCGAACGAAATTTCCTCGCTCTCGCCGTGCGCCCGAGATCGTTGCCGCGGAAAGTACGTACACTCGGCTCGGCCGAGAAACCGATAACGGCGGCATAACTCCGTCCAGGTCCGGAAAATCAGCAATCTCTGGTGTTTGTTTATCTCCGTGCGGAGAGAGCGCGTCCTCTTTCGATTTTCACATTCGAGAATCCATTAGTCTTCACGACAGCGCAGAAGAACTGGAATCATCGGGTGATTCATCGAATCGAGGCGGCCAAGCGTGAGAGAGAAGAAGGTGGAAGAGGAGCGGAAAGAGATCGAGGCAGAACAGGGCCACTTCCCCACCGAAATTTCAGTCTTGCCTCGCCGCTCTTACGATGCTTCGCCGCGCTTATGAACCCGAACATTAAGAGAACGATACCCCCTCCTTCGGGATGCCCGTCAGGCCTACGCGTATCTACGCGTGTAACGCGTTTTCACTTGGTGTGACCCAGTTAACCGACCCCTCCGCCAGCAGGCAGGACGAAAATGGCAAGGATGTGCGAGGCAGCGCAGGATAAGAGGGAAAAGCGCTGCTGGAAACTGGCTAACCGGGACGGGCTGATACGCTAGCGATGAGCTAACGGTCCGCATGAATTAACATTGCTACGTTTCTATTTTTATTCGTGTCGTACATGCGGAACCCACCGTTCTGAAGTACAGATAATATTGCCGGCGCTGCTGTATGGTAACAACACAGACTGGCTGCTCATTATTGCAACATCGAGCGTATCGCGATCTGGATAATCTGATCCGTTCGGCCTATCTGGTTAATCGAGCTCGGTATTCTCGATGCAACGCTTTCGATTTCAGACTTATCGAGATACGCAGATAACACGCGGGTGAAAACGCACAACAAAAGGACTTGGTCACGGAGACACGTGGTCGCTGGAGAGATCCGCGAGGCAGAAAGGTTGACGACGGTGATCTGGTTAGACCGGTTGCCGCGAAAGAAGTCGAGCGGGCAAGGGCGAGGACGACGGTCCGTTCGAGAGTAGCGAAACGATTCGCCGGAATCGGCGGTTTTATCGGCGACGAGCTGGTGGGGTGTCCGAGCGGAGAGGAGGGACAGGAATTCCTTGCTGATCCGGAGAGGAATTCTGCTCTCTACTCGCCTCTGATCCCCAGGTGGTTAGCGAGACACAGTCTCCTCTCTCAAATGATCCTTGGCAATGAAAATGCTTCCACAACGGTGGTGTGCGTACACAGCGTAACATCATGGTGGGGGGAATAACGCCAGCCACAGAGGTACACCTGACCAGATATATAGAGCTAGGGCAGGGCTTCCGTTACGGACAGTCCAGTTAGAGTGCTCTGTGTACGCACACATCTCGCGGTCCAAAGTGTCGAACTTGATTCGAGAACACTTCGACGCACCTGTTTCTCGCCGGCGGTATCGAGCCGGAAGTCGACGAGTAACTCGCTTTAATTTCTACCCGTGCAAGGTCACGCAATAAATTTCCCTCTTGGTAGGTATCGGTGATCCTAGTGTGGTTATTAACGATCCCCTTTCGGACGTAACCAATTGTTGTGTTCGTAGGACATTTCAGATCGTTTATGATGAGGCGCATCGCTCACTGTTCCGTGTATTTGGTTGTCCTGCTGGCGGTGGTCTCGGCAAGGTCGACCGAGACCAATCCCGTGACCAATTCCATCGACGAGCAGACCGCAAGGTCAACAGGGAGCAGCAACGTGTTCGGAGATCTCCGACAGATGTACCAGATCTACAAAGAATGCGCGGACGAGGATCTCAGTCCTTGTTTGAAAGTGAGGCTGCTGTCGGCCATGGACAGGGTATCCAGAAGCAGTCAATTAAACGTCGCCGAAGGTGTCACCTTCGTTCAAGACGACCCGGTTCCCAACGCGGAGGAACCGCCGAAATCTCTGCAGGAGATCGAGGCTAGTCTACCAAGAGCCCTGGACGACAAAGAGGACGCGTTGAACACTATGATCCTCGACAAGGTGGTGAAGTTCTTCCAGAGTCACACGCTAAAGCTGAAACTGCCTAACGTGGAAGAACTTCAACGAAGTTTCGTGGAGGAAGGTGAGAATCTGTTACGAGTTATCGCAAATTCTCTCGAGTCCTCGCGAACTTGACCGTGTCAATGCTTCGTTGAAGCGGTCATCCGGAAGAATAAAGTTTCCGGTTCTGATTTCTCGGTTCAGTAGACCGTATATGGCCCGCTTCTTTTTCCCTCTATAGTCGCTGGAACCGTTTTTCGTATCGAATCGGTGTTCCGTGACTTCTAATCCGCATCTTTTAATTCAGCTAATCAAACTGTGATCGTTCGCACATTCAGGTCGCAAGAAGAAGAAGAATATGGGCGGTCTCCTAGCCATTCCTCTGTTGATCGGTGGAACTCTGGTACCATTAGCCCTTGGAGCGTTGGCACTTTTAGCTGGCAAAGCCTTGATCGTCAGCAAGCTCGCTCTGGTTTTGGCTTCCATCATCGGCTTGAAGAAGCTGGTATCGGGAGGCGGAGAACACGGACACGAGGTCGTACAGGTCGCCGGAGGGCACGGATCAAGCGGATGGGCGAGATCAAGCCAAGACCTCGCTTACTCCGCTTACAAACCGACCACCACCTAGAGAAACAAAGGAACCGCAGCGAGACGCCTTTTCAATCTCGTTAGACTTCGCTTTCACGAGTCACCAGCGTGATCATCCTCTCCGGATGTCGCTTTCCTCTTCGATCGTTCATCTTTCTCGTTCTCACCGCTCTCTCGATCCTTTCTTTCTCCACTTTTCATCCTTTCCTACCCTCCCCTCGCGATCACCTCGCCCTTTCTCACCCCTCTCAAACGATCACCCGTTCGATCGACTCATTCTCAGTATTTATTGTTTTGCGCGGAGCTGCGAGGCAGCCATGTATATTTATAGATATGGAAATATATTAAGATTAACTTGTTTATACCAACCACGAGCTTCTTTTTCCCTTATGCCACACCTGCTCCTAAACAGATTGTCGATCGATCGAACCGTACGATCAAGAAAGCGACGGATCAGTCGAACTCGAAATCAAAAGGAGTTCCTGGAATTTTGAATTAGCATGAGAATTCCAGAGTCCATTGAAAGTAACGCTCAATGAAACGAATCGCGGGGCGATCACGCAAGGCTCGATGCGGTCCTCGTACGCCGGAAGTAGTCAGCCAAGAGAGCGTTAGCGCTTACGTGTCGTTCCTCTTTCGTTGCGCGGACGAGCCAGGGAGGAGACGAAGAGAGTACAGTCGCGTTACCTACATACTGGAAACGCGCAGGCATCTTACGCACTTTGCCTGGGACCTGGAAGTTTCACGTACAAACACAGACGTATACGTGGCGATGTGAGTGCTCGCGCGGGCCAGACGCACACGGTCGAGAAGTAAACCAGGCCGAGCAGGCCGACCAGGCCAGTCAGCATCCGCGCCGAGCCTTTTCAACGCGAGCCTAACACTCTCTACCGTCTCGAAGAAAAAGCTGCTGTATCTCTTTTTCGTCCCCTGGTCCCCGCCGACCACCCGCCCAGCTTTCCCCCCTTTCTCCCCGTCGATCGATCCCTCCCTCTGTAACGGAAAGGTTCATCGATCCTCAAACACATCTCAGGTCAGGTGGTCCCGTTCGGTGAAGATGTTCCAGCCCTTCTCGACTCTTCCGAAAGTCGCGCTCGAGAGTCCCCGAATCACTCACCTCCTTTTTCCAGCGGCTTCTTCCAGCACGTGTTCCATGATGCTTCTTCGTTCGTGGGATCGGGGAGGACTAGATTAGGGACTGGATTCGGTGTTTAGTTTGGGAATTAGAATACGTCGGAAGCGGCGTCGAAAGTGGGACGAGCGTTTGATCGAACGTTTAGGCTGCGTGATCGATCCTTCTGAAAGGAAAAGAAAACTTCTTGGATTTTATTAATACGTTACCATGAAAACGATTTTATGTTCAGGCGATACACGATTAGGATTGGACATTGCAGCGGATCTATAAATGCATGACATGGTTAAACGTTTGATTCATAGTTTCTTTCTAATTTTTGTGAGCATCTTCTCACAAGGATCACAGGCCAGAGAAATAGTGTGGTTGGTAAACGGGGAGTGCGGAAGAAAGGAGAACGAGGATTCGTTCATTCATATGACAAATATGTATGGAAAGTTGCGTTCCTCCGTTTCGTTCTCTTTTTTTCTCTACCACCGACGAGCATTCGTTTTTTTTTTTTTACGGAACGTGTACAGGGAGTATCGAATCAGAGGTGTAGAATCGGACACGCGTGAATTGCGTTCATTCATCCTCGCCAGACGTGTCTTCGATTCTCCTTCACGAGCTACTTTTTCTTCTCTGGAGTAGTTCATTCATAGATCAGAACGGAGCTCGTGTATCGGCTTAACAATGTCACGCTAATCAACGAGCAACTCTTCCCTGACAAATTGCTAAGTTCATTCAGCAGCACCGAAACGTACGGTCAACGAATTCATCGGCGAGCAACTTTTACACGCGTCCAAGACTTCATTCACGGCCAGAATTCATCGAAATTTCAACGACAGATGCAACGGCTACGTTCGAAGCGTCGATCATAACATTTTCATTTTCCGCGTATCCAGGATCAAAATATACCTCGTGAACCTGCACAAGCGGACGACGAAGAAGGTGAAACAGGCCAAATGGAGAAGGAGAGGAGCACGAGAAGCCTAAGACTTCGCTTCGTGGGGGCCTTGACCTGACCTCGATCCTCGGGCCAGTTCACTCTCGCCGGCGTCGTCGAGAGGAAAGTGTTCCATTACCAGCCGCACTCGGCTTGTCCCGTTCTGCGATCAGAATTAGCGTTTTGGTCCATGAGAACAGCCGCCCCACGGTCCCAGACCATTCTCAGCAGACCTCGACGAGGTGTCACGTGTCGTGTTGCGCGTTCGTGACACGGTTCGACGATTAGCCGACCGTTCGATTCATCGGTGATGAGTAGCTTCCAGTTTGCCAAAAACAGAATCGAAATTGACGGACGATAATCGTCGTCACTGGTGAAGATCAAGTGAAAGTTTTCCTTAGCGGGATGTAACACCGGTGATTCTTACTCTTTTCTTTTTTATTTGGTCTGAGGTTGGCTTATCTCTTTTACTTGCACGGGTATTCGAGTTACTTGCAGGTACTTTCATTTTGTCGAGTAAAAAATTGCGAAACCCGTTTGTAATTATCACAATCTGTATAGGGATGAGAGTTAACGAAAATGTCTTCCGATGGACGTCGGATGAAAATGAAACAGTTTGGTTGAAAATGGTACTAGGCGTCGAATTCTGGTGTCAAAACAACAGCAATTCAGGTTTAAATGATAATTCAGAGGCTTGAACTAGAAATCAAGTTATACGGTGTCACTCAAGGTTTTTCCATTGCATTTCTGATATTCGTACATCGTTTGTAACAGTTGCTTGCTTACTGATTTGATTAGAAGCTCATCCAAAGAACACGATTTCAGTTTTTTTCTGTTCTTTACTTTATTAGATTCTTTGGAACGTATAGGTACAGTAGCGGACAAAAGTTTAAGACGACAGGACAATGTAAAACATAATTTTATGGTTCGCAAATATTATTTATCTATTCATTTTTATTGTCATTATGGTAGAACGCTATTTATTGATTAGTATAGAATACAAATTTTATTTATACTGTTATTTCTTATCAATTAATTAGTTTTTTTTTTTAACCATTTGGTTTTCAACTTTTGTCCGCTACTGTATAAGCAAACAAGCCAAATAAATTATTTTCAAATAATTTGAAAAAGTTAATTTCCTACTTGATTAATATGAAAATTATTCTCAAATGATTTTTAGTCAGATGAAACGACATATTATCTGATTGTATAAACGTGATTAAAATATTTTACTTGATTAGTTGGCTCAATTTTACTTCAAACATATAGCCAGCAATGAATTTAAAAGATTTATATCTATTAAAATAATTTTAATTGAAAACAAAGAACACATATTAGCCTGGGTTTCTTCATATAATTGTTTGAGAAAATATCTGTACTTCTTGTTGCATCTAATAAAACCTTCATATACGAACAAATTTTTCGGGATATTACTTACGTCCCGTCTAACACATTTAAAAAGTTAACTAAGCATACAAATTAATATTTCCTACATTAAAGCTTATTTTCTTCGAAACTATTTTGCATCCTAATACACTGTTTCGTGTATGTTAAAAACATGTAATAACACATTTATTAGAATTCATCTAATTGACTAATTCTTATTTATTATTAAGTGATTGCAAAAGCTTAGTGAACGTTGCAACTATTTTAACCGCATTCATTTATTCTTTACTATAACCCCTTTATTCATTATTAAGACACTTGAAGTTATCCTATAACTGTAATAAAGTTCCTATGTACTCGTAATTAATTTACAAAAGAGGAAGCTACTTGTGTTTGATATAAACACAGACAAAACTTTTACGTTCAAGCGATAATATTTAATTCTGCGTACGAAGGAAGTCACGAATAAAAATTAACCTTGCTAATATTCGCAATCGGCAGATTTTTTACGTTTCTAACACTGAGTACTGGCGTATAACCAGCGTGCTTGCCATTATTAAAAGGCACAAGTTTTTATAAAAACAAAAAACTAAGCTAATATGTCTGTAATTTATTGCTACTTAAACAGGATACACGCAATATTGGCGTCTGTTCGATAGCTTTATCAGGCGACACAGTACCAACATGGTACCACCGGCAAATTAACACTAGATTTACGGACATTTTTTGTATAACTATTTCTGGTATACATATACCAAGCAATGTGGTATACATCGAACAGAATTTGAAATTGTAGAACTGAGAGGGAAATAGATTTGGGTATATTTGTATCGCTCAGTAAATAAAAGTTAGCAAAAATTGCTAGGAACGATAGTAATTGTTTTTACAAATTTTGCTCATGAAGTTCGAAACCCGTCAAATTGATCCGTAAATCTAGAGTTAAAAAGAGTTAAAAACACCATAGTTAAAGTAAGATAAACATCTTTGCCTCTATACGAAAGAATAGCACCGCTGCCATAACGCTCTACAAAAATTCTTCGCGAAATCAAGCTATGAATAACCTCGACAGCGTAGAAACATGGAATTTAAAGCGGTACACGCCGAGTGCGATACGTTCGAGGATGCTTTGGCCGCGGAGAAAGTCGCGGCGATCTATGCCCAGTCGTGGAAGCGATCGGAAACGAAGACGCTCCGCTAGTCCGCTCTGCCCTCTCATCTTTTCCTTCTCCGCTTTTCTAGGCGAGACGTCTTCGGGGTCATGTCGAGGCGCGGCCGGCTGTTCTCCTTGAGGAGGTCTGGCGCGGGCCCAACTCGTCCACGCACCACAGACATTCCATGAAAAACCGTTAAACGTTCCGCGCGATTGTCGCAGGAATACATTAATTTCGAGTAGTCGGGCCTTACCTCGTCGCTATCGACAGTGGATCCGAATGAATGGAAGGTTGAACGGCCCGGTGAAATCCACGCAGGAATGTGGTATTTAATTGCGGATTACAGTTAGCGAGAAAAGTCTTCGAAGACGAACTTCGAATTCCGGACTGAACGTGATCGGAAGGGAATCCAAGTGGCAGCGAGGGGAAAAGAATTCGCGAACGGAGAACACGCAGATCCGCTCGATAGGAGGCCGCGTTCGCGACGAAGAAAGTTGCGGAGGCGTGAGACTGAAGTATCTTCTGCATAATGCGAGGTATTATACGGCATGTTGAAAGCGAAATCGACGCGGCTATCGCTTGATCCTCCATATTGCCGACTCTTTCCTGCACCCTCGCCATCGAAAGATGCTACGAGTTGTGAAATTTAGCAATTTTTCCTGAAGAAGGCTTGTGAGAAAATTAATCCATGGGCTGTCCGAGGGTTTAGATATTCGAAAGTATGTGTATCCCAGAAAACAGGCAGCTCATTTTATGGTATATTTATAGAACGATTTTGAGACAACACCGCGAGAGTCCATTACAGTCGAGTTTTCAGCACCAGCAATCCCATGTGAATATCATTGACCCTGAATATTCGATTTCTAAATACACCTTGCTGGTCTCTTTCTTTCTTTCTCTTTCTCTCTCTAGAAACAAATACGGTACCCTAGAACGAGAAAGTAACTGAATTTTGTGAAGCTTCCTTCCATAGTTACCGTTTACAGAAAATATTACCACGTACCAGCGGCCAATTCGCCTAAATGTTCAACCAAACAATCTAACATTATTATACATCGAGTTAATCACTAAAACTAAGAAAATATAATTGTCTTCCGTGGTATCACGTTTTACCAATCGAATCACTTAATCGTTCCATCGCGTAATTAAACAATACAGTATACTATACTAATTACTTAAATGAAGAGAGTCTAACTATTTCCTATAACACTATGTTTTAGTAATCAATTCATCTACTGTGTACACCAAACTAATTATCATCCTCTCCTCATCCACCTATCTACTTTTATCTAAGTAAGCTAAATACTCTCCTATCGCCATAGAATCTTAAATGAGTACTATTTTAAACGTAAGAAAGCATTCCCATTCTTTAAAGATTCAGAAGTTACAAATAATCTCGCTTTTCACCACTGAAACTAACGTTTTAGTTGATCAATCATAGCAAAGAGGTATACAGAAATTGATTGTAATGACTTTCTCACCCCTATAATCGAAGCGAGTTTGTCTCGATCCTGGAACCAGAATATCCAAATCTCAGCAAGGAAACGGTAACAGGTGTCTGGACAGGAGTGTACCAGCAATATTCTCCATCGCATGCCCCTCGTCGATGACCAACCGTTCGATGGGTGAGCGCGCGTGCGTGCAGGGCCAAATCGAACAGCCAGAGAGGAGAGAAGCGAGAAGGACCGAGCGCGCGGAGGCGCGTCTACGGGAGAGACGCGCGACAGAGAGATACGGGACGTCCGCCCGGAGGAGAACCAATAGCTCGTGTATGGGTTGTAACCCAGCGGCAGGCGGGGGCCCCGTTCGGTGGGGGCCATCAAAATTTCAAAAACGTACGCGAGCCCCTTTCGCGACGAGGATAAAAGGCAGCAATCGTGATTCTTTCGGTCAGTGTCGATGCGATCGTCGCAGTAGTTCGAGCCACGTCACGAACACCATTGTGTGAAAGAATTAGTATACAATCCCTTTATTCGGACTGTATCCGCCTGGTGATCCCGGAGTTCTATACCAAATCGCGCCGAAGATGTTCAAGTTCATGATACTCGCCGCGCTGCTCGCAGCCTCAGTGTTGGCCGCCCCCGCGGCGCAGGATGCCGCTCATCAACCATCCATCCTCGAGGAAGCGTTGGACGTTTACGCATCCTGTTCCGGCGAAGAGGATATCTCTGTGTGTTTGAAGCTGAAGGCGCTCAGGTTCGTCGACAGGGCAGCAAAGTCCGCTGACATCGAGGTCGTGGACGGGTTCAAGATCGTGCAGACCGAGGAAGCTAAGAACAGGTAACGGTCCTTCGGGAGAGAAAGTGAACGGGACGCGAAGAGGGTTCGGGATGAATGGCGGAGTGGTCCTGGATCGATTCATTCAATTCCACTGTGATCACGTAAAGAATTTACATTATAGCCGAGTTGACCATGCCAGATCTCTGAACGACATCGAAAGTAGTCTGCCAGTCGAAGCGGAAGCAAAGGAAGCCGTCATCGATGAGGCCATCGTCGACAGAGCCTCTAAATTCTTGGCCACGCACACCGTCGAACTGAGTCTTCCCGAGGAAGTTTCCCGCTCCTTTGACGAAGGTAACATTCTCAATGGAAAATAATTATCTGTTCATCGAACTCATTCATCTAACCGTATCTTTTTCATCACGTAGCTAGAGGAAAGAAGAAGAAGATTGTTAAATCCCTGCTGCCGATCCTGCTGCTCCTGAAACTGAAGGCTGCCGCTCTGATCCCCATTGCCCTTGGTGCTTTGGCTCTCCTAGCTCTGAAGGCCCTCGTAATCGGCAAGATCGCCCTGGTCATTAGCGCCATCATCGGTCTGCAGAAACTCCTCGGGAACAAGCAGCAAAGCTACGAGGTGGTGGCTCACCCGGTGCACTCGTACGGTCACGAAGAACACCACGACCATCATGGTTGGGCGAGGTCAGCGGGCGCTGAGCTCGCATACAACGCGTACAAGCCATCCGAATAGAGTTATTCGCTGCCATAACCTCCTCGTTTCAACTCTTCTACCTTCGTCCGCCAAAGTGATCGCTCAGCCGCTGGCGATCACCCAAGGGCTGCGCGACTCTATCCCACAAGGACCTCGAAACTCGTGTGCAATCCTGACCTGACGGACTGAACAATCGTGTGAGCCTATCATGCATCACTTGGACAACAGTTTCACTTAGACGGGGTATCGTTTCATTGTACGGTGACCAGTGACCGAACGCGACAAAACTGTGACTCTCTCGACGATCGACCAGACTGTTCCAATGTTAGGTCGGATTGTTACTACGTGGTGTCGTCCGGTCGATGTATCCACAGGATTATTATTGCCACGGTGACATAACTAGCAAGCTGTCAGACAGACTTTACTAGGGTCAGTGAACGGTGGTAGTCGCGGACCCTCGACCACCCTACAGTGCGGTATCTCCATCAGAGGTCGACGTTTTCGCGCAACCTCGATCAGAGGTTTCAGGTCGAACGCGCTCGGCCTAGTAGTCAGTACCTGCGCAGGGCCAGCATATTTCATCCAATGATTATTTATATTATACCCTGACGGGGTCGCCATGTAACTTATCGAACTATTTATAAATAAATCTTAATTTTATACGAAATCCATCATCCGTCACCTGTTCTTTCCTGTTTCAGCGCGAATTAACGTTCCCCCGTTCTCGCGTACTATTTTAAGTGTCACCTGTGCCTCTTCGAGCACGCTAACCAGTCATAATTACGTTAACAGGGAACGGTGTTTACTCAACCACTGCTTTCTTCCTCCACGTCGACCATTGAGATGTTTCTTCGTGACTCAAAACTATCGCCGTTCTTCCTTTTATTCGAACGTGTTCGTGCCTGGATTTCTCCCTGTTGCTTCCCGTATGACCCGACGTTTTGACAGGTTAACGAGACTCGCTGGCAGACTCACGAAATTGGCCTGCTCGAGTGCATCCGGCGTATCGAGGGACTGCCTATCTCTCTCTCGTTCGAAACGAAACGAGCCAGAGATACTTTCGCTGCTGGCAGGATCCGCCAAGTGAAACCGATTGTTCCGTCGTGTGTGAACGCCCCCTTGACGCCTATATAGCCTGCTGATCGTGGGTGCTAGATCAACAGTATTGTTTCGGAACTCGACCGCCTTTCTTCCGTACCGTTTCATGTACTCATCCTCAGATGTATTCGATCTCTTCGCGAAATTTCCCCGTTTTTGGAAGCAGAATGATCAGGAACGTCTTGGTTAGGTGAGAACCATGTGTTGCCATGATCGACAACTTCATTGGAACGCGAATTCTTCATTCTCAGAGCGGAGCGATCAGCTTAATTACGGTGCAGACAACTTTCGTCGCGGTGCAGTCCACTCGGAAATCTCAGCAACTTTCTCCGTGATCTTCCATCATGAAGCGCGAATTGCGAAGCTTGTGCCTTCTGGTTTTTGTCTCCACAGCGATCACAGTGATCATGGAGCCAACTGAGGAGCCTGTTTTGAACGATGAAAGCTCGACAGGTTTCAATGAGGCGTTCGGTGCTTGTTTGGCAAGAAAAGAGTTCGGCACTTTAGAGTGCGTGAATCGAGGTGCTCTGAGCGCTCTTCAATCGCTCAATCACGAAGACGATCTGGATTTTGGCGAAGTACACCTTGCGAGAGCCGACGGTTATGGCAGGGAGCTTCTAGATTGGGACTACGATCCGAAGGATTTCGGAAACATCGTGAAAGCAGCGACAAAATTGTTGGAACGCAGAAGTCTTAAATGGAATCTTGATAATGTATACCCAGGACTTCAACTGCGAGCTGGGCCCATGCTAAATGGGAACGGAATCTTGGAATTCGTAATGAATGAGAGGTCAACGGCATTTGGTGACAGACAAATCGGTCCAGGTAGGCATCAGGTTTAATAATTCATAACTATCTATTTGTCTTCTGTTAGAGATAGTAAAATTGTTAAGTATTTCGTAAAATTTGGGTTATTTGCTTGGTTTCACGAAAAATGGTTGATTTAATCCTAAAATCACCACCATTATTCAGGGTTAGATCTAATTGGGTTAGACATGTATCTGGTAACAATTGATAGCTATTCATGTTCGATGTTCTAATATATTTATTCATTATTTATTCGTGTTCTGCTAGAGATAACAAAATTACCAAACGTAAGATCTGGGTTTTTTGCTTGGTTTCACGAAAAATGGTTGATTTAACTCCAAAATCAACACCATTCTTCAGGGTTAGATCTAATTGGGTTAGGCGTGTATCTGGTAACAATTGATAGCTATTTATGTTCGATACTTTAACATATCTATTCATTATTTATTCGTGTTCCGGTAAAGATAGCAAAATTGCCAAACGGTTCGTAAGATATCTTGTTACCGGTTTGGTTTTACGATAAATAGTACATTTAACCTTGGAACCAGCCCGGAAGCGAACCCGTTGTTCTCCAGGGTTCGCATCCTCGCTAAACCTGCGTTCGCCGTGACTTGCTTTGAGGAAGCTCCTCCAGTAGGCAGCACGGTCAAGGCCATTCACGCTGAAGATCTCCGCGATACACGTTTTATGATTCGAGAATATTTCAAAATTTATAGACACCGCGTTATTAGGGAACATTATGCCCCAAGACTGACTCGACTGGTCACGTTCCTAATAATAGTTTGCGGCAACGCAAGCGTTACAGGTTCTATTTTTAAGCAACGAGGCTATCAAACGTGACTGCCATGCGTTTAAATCCTGCCGTGCAACTTTCCTCTCTTTTCAGGCAGACAAATGATGAGGCAACTGCTGCTACCCTTCCTCCTAGGCTTCAAGTTTAACCTGGCCTCTCTGATTCCATTACTGTTCGGTTTGCTGCTGTTGCTCACGAAGAAGGCGTTGTTGCTGACGAAGATAGCTTTAGTGATCAGTGGTCTCCTAGGATGGAATTCCTTGCTATCCGCCGCGCCACCGGCTTATCCCGGAGGAGGAATTCACGGATACGGACCGGAAGCGCCAGTGGGTGGATTCCCTTATTACGAGCAGCAGCAGCAACAAAATTATCATCATAAACCGTACAGGGTGTTCCAAGCGAGCGATTTCGAGCCGTACAGTCAACACGTGATCAGAGAGGTCGTCGACGTTTATGATAATACCAATGAAGCGGGGAAAAGCAAACGCAGTGGAAAGAATTTTGTTTGGGTAAAAAATAGCGCATGAGACTATTTGTAGTTACTTTGCTTCGTTGTGGTTAGTATTCTAACGAGTATTTTTAGTGTTGCAATGGTCTCTTTTAGAATTATCCAAAGATTTATTCTAACATGCTAATGTTATGATAGTTGTCTAACAGAAAGGTATTCGTTTTACCATCTGTTTAAACTCTAAACTACCTTTAGATTATCTTGAGGTCATTTAGATTATTTGAAGGTCTAACGAAGGCTGTTTAAAGGTTAAGTGTTACATTAAGGTAATTTAATTCTTTGGAGATCACTTCGAGGACATTTAAAGATCTAGACCATTTGAAGGTTGCTAAAATCAGGTTTTCTTTATGGAAATCACTGAGCTCTTCTAAATTTTGTTTTATCAAAGCATACTGTTTTATAAAATGAGTTCCACTGTTTTTTATCAATACAAATTAACAGGGTGTATTTATTCAGTATTATAGTATTTTCTAAGGAATATGGAGCTTCTAGCTAAATTTTTAAATAAAGCTTAAGTTAGAGGAAGGATTAAGTTCATATCCAGTGCGCATCAGCTTCTTATGGCACCTGTTCTATTTACATTGCAAAGAATTTACCTTTTTCCTTCGCACACTCCATTCTTTTTCCTCGCCGCCTTTGGAACCAGGATATCCGTCGTAATTAATTAATTACTTCAGTCGAATCCCATTTAATTACGCCTGAACGAGAAATAAGGATTCCAGGTTGCGTCAATGCTCGAAACGATGCATGAATCATCGTCGTGGAACTTTATTCCAAACTCCAGTAATAACCTAAACAGCCTAAAATAAACATTCTTCACATTTCTTTTTTCAAAACTTCCTTTTCTCACTGCTATCATCGAGTCCATTAATTCATATTCAATAGCTGTCCCACCACGTCTCAAAAATCTTAGGACACCCGTTACGTTAATTATAATTCCTGAAAAATAATTAGAAATCAATTTAAGCGAAAGAACGTTATTTCACTTGATACAGCGACTCAAAAGGTTGATCGAATACTTACCTCTATTATATTGGCTTGTCCGGAAAATTCGTGTTGATTTTTTATAGGTGACATAAGGACAGGTCTAAATATATTAGAATAATTGAGAATATATACGAGGGTAAGTCAACTATTATCCGCAGTGTGGTTAAAAATTTAATTGTAATACAAATAGGGAACATACATGTACATTATTTTTCAACATGGTCCTCTTGCTTTTCAATGCACTTGGTCCATCGTTGCACAAGCTTCCTAAAACCCTCATAAAAGAAGGTTTTTGGATGAGCTGCGAGCCAAGAATGCACCGCTTCTTTCACTGCTCCTTTGTCATACGTAACACTCGTACGACCGTTTTTAAATTTTTCAATCCATTCGTTGACACTCCGTTGAGGCAATACACTGTTCCCGTACTGTACTGAAAGTCTTCGATGAATTTCGGTGCCTGTTACACCTTCCAACCACAAAAAACGGATAACTGAACGTTGCTCTTCTTTGGTGCAAACAGAGAGCGAAGCAGCCACGGTTAACGGCACGACAACGACAAATTAGCTAACCTAGCAGGATCTAACTTGTGCAGACATAATAACAATTAAACCATGCATGCGTCATATACGATTCACGACAGTACTGTCAACATAAAGAAAAATATAACCACATTGCGGATAATAATTGACTTACCCTCGTAA